>CM070714.1:32214316-32595195 GCA_036346275.1 Otatea glauca
AGGTTTATCGTTTCAGCGGTCCGGTTTTCTTTTTCTTTTTCCCCTCCCGGTAAATCTCAAATGTGTATCAACGATCAACTGCCAAGTTCATCGAGGTGTTTATTCGTTAAATAAATTAAATTACGAGTGATTATGATACGTGCATATATTATATATTTATTTTCTTTACCACCCATTATTCATCCTGCGTGTTTTTTCTTTCGCATAGATTATTCGACGGCTATGAGGAGCCAAAAAAATGCGTGCATGCGAGTTTTTTTTTTAAGTTTTATAACCATAGCTATCCCCGTTGATTTCTTTTTCAGAGAGGATTATTAGAGTGAAATTGATTGTACGTGTAAGTTCGTAAAAATTTGAGAAATGTCATATATCTTTGTCCATTACTCTATGTACTTATAATTTTTAGTTTTTTCCTTAATCATACATCTCGGGCAGTCAATCTATCGTCGAAATCAATGAACAACTCCCATTTCGCTTCCACGCCTTGCATGAACCGGTCGAACATGAAACATTCTTTATGCCACAAGCTATAAGCTCACTTCCGTAGTTGTTCCATCTTTTTCTCGCACCTTACTCCTTTGCTTTTCCCCAGTTTGCTAGTCATACATGTCCTACTCTCACTCTCTCATGGTTCTCCTCCTCATCCCCATGTCCTCCAAGCTCTCGGTCCCTCCTCACTTCGGACCAGCTAGCTCAAAGCATCGCAACGATATGTCGAACGGTTTGCCAGAGGACCCAAGGTGGTGGACCTAAGGTGGTTGTTACGCTAGTTTTGGTTTGTTGTGGCTACGAAGAAGGAAGAAGAACATTGTTTCGTAGGTTACATCGTATAGGGTATCCAATTTTTAGTGAGAATTTCTATATTTTTCCCAAAAAAATGTTTAAGATATTGCACTTTTTTTGTGTTTTGTTGCACATGTTAATTATCATTGTTACATATATTGCTTAGCGATATTTGTCGGCGTTTCGAGCACCGGCAAGTAAATTTGTAAGTCTAAGGGGCCGCGCGTTCCCACTCCCTGAATGGTTAGACTCGGAAGCCCAAGGTGTATACTGGTTCGGGCCGAAAGTCCCTACTCCAGTTCGTGCGGTGGTATTGTATTGCCTTTAGTGCGGATGGCTACACAATGTTTACAAGCGCGAGCCGAGAGCCTTAGCGCAAGAAAACTGATTGCTCGTGCGTGTGTCTTCTTCTCCCCCCCCCTTCCTTGCCTTCTTTTATACAGTAGGAAAGGGCAGGTTACATCGAGAGTTAGGGAAGGGTGAGGTGACCTATGCTAAGAGCTTCGGTCCTTCGTTCTGTCGACTGGTCACCGCTCGTCTTGTCCACGCTGGGTCGGTAGTCTTGTTGGGCGGAGCGGTTAGCTGCTTCGTTGGGAAATGACGCACCTGCCTCCTGTGAGCCTGACGAGTGTTGACGTTGCTGTGTATAACGTTGGTGCTACCTCGGGAGGGAGCGTGCTTGCGTGTCGTACGTGACTGGTCGATGGGACTGGAAGCTTGACTTCGCAATCATTAAACCATCTTGGAAGGGCCGCTGCTCGTATAGTCACTTCGATTGACCCCGTCCGTGGGGCACGTGGCTGTGGGCCGGTGGAGGCTTTGACACGCGGTCTTCGGCGGAGGTTGCCTTGGTTTGATCGGAGTCGGGGGATCCGACCTGTTGCGGAGGTCGGGAGCCCTGCTTGGTCGGGGATGCCCATCCCGATCGGTCGGGAATGGGCGTCCTATGTGGCCCCGCAGGTTCTTTGATCGGTGGTGAGCCTGGAGCGGCCTGCTAGGCTCGAGTTATGCTTGAGGCAGCCTGCTCGTCACCCTGGGCCGTTGGGGTACCCCTGGTATGAGTATTCGTCAGTAGCCCCCGAACCCCTGAGCGAGTTCGGCAGATTCGGTTGGGGGTTGAGCTTGAATGTGAATGGCGACTGGGCCCGATTGGACCGTCCGACCGACTAGGCCAACCGATTTCCGCCAGGTGTACCCCGACACATTCGACGGCTGCCCTAGAACTCGGCCGGGGGCATTCGAACCGCCGGGGCTTTAATCGCCGTTGCGTGCTGTCGCGCATGGCTTGTTCACCTTGCCCGCTCGTCTTCTTAGATCGCCGGGTTTTGGTGAAGGCGCCGTTTTTCTACGCTTGCATTTATTCTGGGGACGTTCGATCTCCCTTCGTCAGGGTATATAAGGGCGCTGCCGCTTGTTTGAGTGATCGTCCCCCAAACCAGAGTTCTCTTTTGCAATCCTCGAAATGGCTTCGAGGCATCCACTGATCTTCAGCTTTGGTGATGACGACGAGGTGGAGGAAGAAGATCCTCTGGCTGAGCTCTGGGCTGAGCACGACCAGGCGATGGCCGAGCTCACAGAGGAAGAAGAGGCCGTGGCCCGCGACACTGCCGCCGTCGACGCGTTGCTTGGGGTCGTCCCGAAGCTCTTTGAGGTGAGGGCGGCCCTCCTGGAGGCGATGGCGCAGTCGCCATGGGTAGCCGTCGATCTGATGCTTGGCGGGATTTACTGCCGATCATTGTTGATGCGGCGGAGGCGGCGCCGACGGACCCCGGAATTTGTAGCCGTCGGTCTGGCGGCAGCGATGCAAAGATCGATGCTCAAGATATGATACTTGGTGCAGAAATAGCTCCGCCATATCTTGTAGCCTTGCGTAATGTTTTGAATCCGCCGGGCACCTCATGTAACATGGTGTAAAGTTTGAGCCTGTTGGCCTATAATGAAATCTCCTTTTTCCTTGTCTTTGCAATGAGCTTGTTTCGATTATTTTCCAACTTGGCCTCGAGAATCGTAATCGGCGGTGATTGCTTCTTTGCGGGTGCGGCGATCGGGCGTGCGAAGGGCGACGGATGCTTCTTCGTGAGGTTCGGTGTTCGAGTGCTCGCTTAACGTCGTAGCTAGACCGTGGGACGGCCGGATGCCTCTTCGTGAGGTTCGGTGTCCGAGTGCTCGCTTAACGTCGTAGCTAGACCGTGCCTTGGTCGGCGAGGGACGGCCGGATGCCTCTTCGTGAGGTTCGTGTCCGAGTGCTCGCTTAACGTCGTAGCTAGACCGTGCCTTGGTGGCGAGGGGGACGGCCGGATGCCTCTTCGTGAGGTTCGGGTGTCCGAGTGCTCGTTTAACGTCGTAGCTAGACCGTGCCTTGGTCGACAGGGACGACCGGATGCCTCTTCGTGAGGTTCGGGTGTCCGAGTGCTCGTTTAACGTCGTAGCTAGACCGTGGGACAACCGGATGCCTCTTCGTGAGGTTCGGGTGTCCAGGTGCTCGTTTAACGTCGTAGCTAGACCGTGCCTTGGTCGGCAGGGACGACCGGATGCCTCTTCGTGAGGTTCGGGTGTCCAAGTGCTCGTTTAATCGTTGTAGCTAGACCGTGCCTTGGTCGGCAGGGACGACCGAATGCCTCTTCGTGAGGTTCGGGTGTCCGAATGCTCGTTTAACGTTGTAGCTAGACCGTGCTTTGGTCGGCAGGGACGACCGGATGCCTCTTCGTGAGGTTCGGGTGTCCGAGTGCTCGTTTAACGTCGTAGCTAGACCGTGGGAGGACCGGATGCCTCTTCGTGAGGTTCGGGTGTCCGGGTGCTCGTTTAACGTCGTAGCTAGACCGTGCCTTGGTCGGCAGGGACGACCGGATGCCTCTTCGTGAGGTTCGGGTGTCCGAGTGCTTGTTTAACGTCGTAGCTAGACCGTGGGACGACCGGATGCCCCTTCGTGAGGTTCGGGTGTCCGGGTGCTCGTTTAACGTCGTAGCTAGACCGTGCCTTGGTCGGCAGGGACGATCGGATGCCTCTTTGTGAGGTTCGGGTGTCCGAGTGCTCGTTTAACGTCGTAGCTAGACCGTGGGACGACCGGATGCCTCTTCGTGAGGTTCGGGTGTCCGAGTGCTTGTTTAACGTCGTAGCTAGACCTGGGACAATCGGATGCCTCTTCGTGAGGTTCGGGTGTCCGGGTGCTCGTTTAACGTCGTAGCTAGACCGTGGGACGACCGGATGCCTCTTCGTGAGGTTCGGGTGTCCGAGTGCTCGTTTAACGTCGTAGCTAGATCGTGGGACGACTGGATGCCCCTTCGTGAGGTTCGGGTGTCCGAGTGCTTGTTTAACGTCGTAGCTAGACCGTGGGACGACCGGATGCCTCTTCGTGAGGTTCGGGTGTCCGGGTGCTCGTTTAACGTCGTAGCTAGACCGTGCCTTGGTCGGCAGGGACGACCGGATGCCTCTTCATGAGGTTCGAGTGTCCGAGTGCTCGTTTAACGTCGTAGCTAGACCGTGGGACGACCGGATGCCTCTTCGTGAGGTTCGGGTGTCCGGGTGCTCGTTTAACGTCGTATCTAGACCGTGCCTTGGTCGGCAGGGACTACCGGATGCCTCTTTGTGAGGTTTGGGTGTCCAAGTGCTCGTTTAACGTCGTAGCTGGACCGTGGGACGACCGGATGCCTCTTCGTGAGGTTCGGGTGTCCGAGTGCTCGTTTAACGTCGTAGCTGGACGCGGCTCGTTTTACGTCGTAGCTGGACGTGGCTCGTTTTACGTCGTAGCTGGATGTGGGGCATCCATCCCGAGTCCTCGTCCGGCGAGGGTAGCTACGAGAGAAGTGGCCGCCGTCTATCCCACACGTGTACCTCGTCCGCAGGTGTGGGACCTGGAGGGGGTGAGCGACGCGCGTTTACCCGCGTTGGTTCGAACGCCGTGCTCGTGGAGCTAATAACAGGTAGTCCGAGTGGGTCTGGGATGTCCGCCCAAGGGGACCCTTACGAGCGGACGGTCCCAGTAGGGTGTCTGGCCTGCGTGGCGACCCATAAGAAACCTTTCTTTACTCTATCCCGGACGGACTGGTCGTCCACGACCTGTGGCACAACCGGCCGTCGCCCATCGATGAGCTCCGGGAGAGTGTGAAGTATGGTCTCGGACACGAGTAGAGCGATTGGTCGTCGGTACCCAACGGGATCACTGGGACTCGCCTCGTGCCGCCCTTTGCTCGATTTTTCTCGGGGCGGCCTTACGTCCATCGGTGGGATAGGCCTTTAGAACCTGACTTTGGTGGGCCCTCGGCGCGAGCCATTGAGCTCTTGCCGTTTTGGGGCCGCAGCGGCCCAGCGGGCCTCTCGTGACGTGCCGGGGCAACCGCCCCAGCCTAAAGGCGAGAGGCCGAGAGGTCTCGGGACTCGTGGCTTTGGCGGTGTCTTCTGACTCTCTTGGCTTGTCAAGATTAAGCAGTGGAATTGGAAGCCGGAGTTACGAGCGCCAGCAGCAGCGAGGGTGTACGTGGCGCCGCCGAGGGGTGCTTGTTCGGTCAGCGCCCGCTCGTCTTCTATAAATACGTTGCTGGGACGTTCTCGGGTAGTTACACGCTCTTGCCTTCCTCATCTTCCAGCCCTTTGCCTAAGACAAGAAAAAGCAAAAAAGAGCTTTCTCCCTTTCTCACCTTTTCGCCGTCTTCTCGTGAGGATGTCGTGGCCGGAGTGCTCTGCCCAGGCCAGCCGCGCGCTCGGCTTGGTGAAGAAAGGCTTCCTCCTTGCGCAGGATCTTTCCCACTGGAGGGTGCCGACGGGGGCCGCCGCCCCTTCACCGGGGGACGACGAGATCGTAGTGCCTGCTTCGTTCTTCGAGCGCGGCTTTGGCCTGCCGCTGCACCCGTTCGTTCGAGGGCTGCTCTTCCATTACAAGGCAGAGGTACACCATCTCAACCCCAATGGGGTCCTCCACATCGCCATTTTTATCACGCTTTGTGAGGCCTTCTTGGGGATCGAGCCGCACTGGGCGCTGTGGAGGTACTTTTTCCAAGCAAGGCTCTGGAAGGTCAAGCCAGCGGATGCTACGGCGCCCCTCGGTGGCCTGGCCCTTCAGCTTCGGGCCGACCGGAGCTCGGAGTACCTCGACGTCAAGCTACCATCGTCCAACAAGGGATGGCGTTCTGAGTGGTTTTACGTTCGGAATGTCGGAGACAGCGCCCGCCGCTCACCGCCGACTTCTGTGGCGGGGAAGAATGGACTGGGCCGATAAGAAGGAGAAGAAGAAGGTGGCCCTGATCGTGGAGCAGGTCAGGGCTCTAAGGGAGCAGAGGCTCACCGGAGACGCCGTCGTGCGTGCCTTCATGGGGATGCGCGTGCAACCCCTCATGCATAGGCCGCGCCCCTTGTTCCGGTATGAGGGGGCGTCCGATAAGATGAGGATGGCGGAGCCCGAGCTCGCCGCGACCGAGGTCGAAGCCCGGGTGGCCGTATAGCAGTGAAGCGCTCATCGAGATGCGGGCGACCACCCAGAGCCATTCTCGACGGTCCACCCCCCAAATTTGGTAGGTCGGGCGGTCTTCTCCTCGCCTCTCTCTTCCCTTTGCCTTTGGCGCCCAGTCTGACCGGTGTTTTCGCATCTTCTAGGGGCTCTCGGGAATGGTCTCCCGGGCGTTTCTCCCGGGGGAGAAGGCGTCGAGGGCTACGGCCCGTGCGGAGACCGCACAGCTTGACTCCTCCCGCAAGAAGCGGAAGGAGAAGGAGAGGAAGAAGAAGAAGAAGGAGCGCGCGGCGAGGGCCGCGCGTGGTGAGGACGTGTCCGAGACAACCGCTGCGGGGGCGTCCTCCACCGACAGCAGCGGGGGGAGCCCCGGTTACCCATACCGAGGGTTTTTTTCTGACTCGTCGACCGGAGGTGGCCCGAGTGGGGGCCCGACGGAGGCGACTGCTTGGGCACCGCGACCGGGGGGCCCCGGCCAGAGGGCAATCGTGCGATCGACGTCGTTGTCGCGCCCCTCGTGGAGGCGGTTTCGGGGAAGCGGCCGGCGGATCTGCCCCTTGGAGGGGGACCGGCAAAGAGGGTGCGCTTGCCGCGCACCCGTTCGGCTCAGTAAGTACTCATTTTCCTCGTTTGAACATTATTGCCGCAAAGTTGCCCGAACAGCTTCTAAGTGCTTGCGGTGTGCAGCGCCTATACGGGTGTGGCCGTGGCCGCAGCTGCGGCGCGCCCTGTGGTGGCTCCGTAAGGGGCGGCGCCGTTCCCACCGTCGGAGGAGTCACACGGCGGCGGGGAGCTGCAGTCGGTGCCGGAGGCGTCAACTGAGTTGGCGGTGGTCGTGGCGCAGCGGCCGAGCTGGGCGCGCCGAGGGCGCGCTCGCCATCGGAGGGACGGGGCCTCACCCAGAGGCCGAGGTCGGTGAGGAGCTCCCGCCGCCTCCGCCGGGGACACCGCCGGGTGGCTCGATCGTTGTTACGGAGGGGGAATCGACGACGACGCTACCCGCGAGCTCGCTGGCGGAGATGGTGCCGGTGCTGGAGACGTCCGACCCCGTGCCTCAAGGGGGGCATCGGTCGAAGCCCCAGCGCGCAGCCGCCGAGGGATTCCCGAGGCCCATTTCACCGCCCTTGCCCGTGGGGGCCCGGTCGGGTGGCGTCCCATCCGAACGAGCGGCCAAGGGCCTGTTGCCGGGTATGGCCCGTAGGTCCGGGACCTTGGGCGAGGCGGAGGAGAGCGAGTGGGCCGCCTCCAAAGAAGGCGCTCAGACGCCGGCCGAGATGGACCAGATCGAGAAAGGTCCGCTCTTGCTCTCGAATCCTTGGCAGGCGTTGGATGCGATCGCCGGGGGAGTCCGGCCGGTTAGCATGGTAAGTTGATCGGAAGCCCGGCCTCTCGTACCTTCTGATGAATTTTGCGGCGAGACTGACGGAGTGTCTACATTTTATAGCATCTGCGAACCCGCTCCGAGGGCAAGGTCGAGCTCCTACAGCGCTTGGACAGCCAGTGGGTGGCTGCCGTGGAGGAATGCAATCGGCTGCGCCCTGAGCTACGCCTGGCTCAGGAGGCTTTGACCATCCGGCGAGAGGAAACGACGGAGGCCCGCCAAGAGCTGGATCAGGCCACGAAGGCCCTCTTCGAAGAGCGCCTGGGGGCCAAGTCTCTGAGGACGAGGGTGGCGAAACTCGAGTTCCTCCTGGCGGAGGCTGTCGGTGCCAAGGATGCCGTCGTCACCGTAGAGGGGGTCGCGCTAGCGCAGGCGTCCCGTCTGCGAAACGAGCGGAACCAGGCCCGGAAAGACGCCGACCGAGTGCGTTCTGAGCGGGAGACCGCTCGGAAGGAGCTGGCTTCCTTGAGGACCTCATATGAGGGGGTCAGGGAAGAAACCAGCAATTTGGCGAGTTTTGTAGTCGGTAAGTGTCTCAACTCCTTGGTTAATTCTGCCAGCGCGACTCATAAGGCGTGCTCATCTGGAGATGTTGTGATCCGCAGAGCTGCAGAAGAATCTGAGCGTCGCTATAGAGGCGCGGAAAGACGCCCTGGAGGCTCGTGACGAGGCGCCGCGCGCGGGGACGTGCGCAGCGCGCGCTGGTAGCCGGCGGTGGTCGGGCCGAGCCGGCCGCGAATCGAGGCCCTTCGCAAGGCCACCAAAGACGCTCGCGACCGGGTCCTTGGAACCGTGGCGGGCCCGAGCGCTCTCGCCCCCATGCTGGCCCGAGTGCCGGGGCGCGTTGAGAGAGCGCTGACCGTTAGTGCCGTACTTGGAGCTTCCTCGGCGCTGGTCAATACCGTCTCTCACTACGACGGTATCGACCTTGCGGTGGTGAGCAGCGGCGTCGCTGGGAACCGGACCGACGACGAGATCGACAGGTTCGAGCTCCAAGTTGAGCCGCACGCTCGGGAGATCGCCAGCCACATCCCGCCGCAGAGTGCCCTCCAAGAAGAATAAGTAGAAGTTAGATTCGTACTTCTTTATTGTAAAGACTATTGTTCGTAAATAATCTTAAACTTAGCAAGTTCCCGCATGCCTCCTGCCCTCTTTTATGTCATGGTGGGTGCTCGACCGGCCATAGCCGTAAGGACCACCGGGGTCACTTATGCATAGGTCAGGTCGCTTCAGGAGGGGCAGAGAGGATATGAACTTTTGGCCACGCAGTAGTTACACACACTTGTGAGGGATAGGAGTGTTCCCGACCAGCCAAAGATCGCTCCACTCGGGCACTTCCTTCTTCCGCTAAGTGCTACTTGCAACCGTAGCCGCTGGGGCGTAGGCCATAGCACTCGGGTCTAGAGGGTTACCATTCGGGATGGACCTCGTGACCGGTCGAGTCACCGACCCGCATGAGCGCGTGAGTTAGCCGAGTTTACGCGGGAGAGGAGTGCTCCCGACCGGCCAAAGGTCACTCCGCTCGGGTACTTCCTTCTTCCGCGGTGCTACTTAGCAATCGTAGCCACCGGGCGTGGCCGTAGCACTTGGGTCGAGAGGTTACTGCTCGGAAGGACCTCGTGTTCGGTCGGTCACCGCCACCGCATAGGCGCCACCGAAGCGATCTGGATGGGGCGCCATGGGCAGCCCGAGCGTCACGCAGCGACTGTGTGCTCGGGAGGAGAAGTAAAGACGACGCAAAGAATAAGAAAAGGATTTAGGGATAAAACGCCTTAACTTTTCTATGTTCCAAGCGTTGGGAGGACGCGCCATCCGTGTCCCCGAGTCGAAGGTGCGGTCAAGAACCTCTGCGGCGAAGGGCCTTCCTGGCGGCGAGAGCTTGTGCTTGTCTTTCTGCCGGTCCGACCCGACGCAGACCGTGTCGCCAACGAAGGATCGCCCTCGAACGATCGCGTAGTAACGCCGCAGAGCTTGTTGATACTTGGTCGATCGTAGAATGGCTACATCGCGCGCCTCGCCAAGCTGGTCGATGGCGTCTTGTTGCGAGGCGAGCCCCCGAGTCTTGTCGAAGGCTTGTAGTCTTGGAGCGTCGTATTCCAGGTCGGTTGGCAGGACAGCTTCAGCACCGAACACCATGAAGAACGGCGTAAACCCGGTCGCCCGAGTCGGTGTGGTCCGCAAGCTGCAGAGGACGGAGGGTAGCTCGGCCACCCATCGCCCCGCGAAATGCTTCAGTCGACTGAAGATCCGTGGCTTAAGTCCTTGGAGGATCATGCCGTTTGCGCGTTCGACCTGACCGTTAGTCCGCGGATGGGCCACGGCTGCCCAATCGACGCGGATGTTAAAGTCGTCGCAGAACTCCAGGAACTCCTTCCCCGTGAATTGTGTCCCGTTGTCGATGATGATAGAGTTCGGGACTCCAAACCGAAAAATGATGTCGCGGAAGAAGGTGGCCGCTTGTACCGACGTGACGCTCACGACCGGCTTGGCCTCTATCAACTTGGTGAACTTGTCCACCGCGACGAAGAGATGAGTAAAGCCCTCGGGCGCTTTCTTGAAGGGTCCGACCAGATCGAGTCCCCACACTATAAACGGTCATGTGATGGGGATCGTCTGCAAGGCCTGAGCTGGCAGATGCGTCTGTCGGGCGAAGAATTGGCATCCTTCGCAGGTGCGTACAATCTGCTCGGCGTCGGACACGGCGGTCGGCCAGTAGAAACCTTGTCGAAAGGCCTTTCCTACCAGGGACCGGGGCGCGACATGGTGACCGCAGACTCCGCCATGGATATCGAAAGCGTTGTTTCCCTTGGTCGGCGGAATGCACCTCGGAGGACCGGAGGACTCCTTTGTAGAGGTCCGCCCAACCGTAACGAAGGATTTAGCCCGACGAAGCGAGGCGCCGGGCCTCGGTCGGTCGGCGAAGTGACCCGTCCGTCGACGGGCGGTAAAAGGCTTCTCGGTCGGATTCGATTGTTAGCACTGCGGCGTCGACCGGCCAGTGCATGCTGACCGCCGGTGGTTGGGGTGACCGTGCTCGGCGGTCGGGGACCGCTCGCCACCGAGTCCAATCGACGGAAGGATGCGTAAGGTCGCAGACGAAGATCCCGAGTGGGGCGGCCCTCTGCTGGAGGCAAGGCGGCTAGATGTAATCGGCCTCACCGTTGTGGCGTCTGTAGCTATGGTGGAGCTCGAAACCCTTGAACCGCTCTTGAGCTGCGCACTTCTCGACGATCGCGCCATGCGGGCGTCTCGGGCTCCGCACCTTCATGACTGATCGACGACAAGCTTGGAGTCCCGTGGGCGTAGTCGACGAGCGCCGAGCTCGGCGGCGATCCGAGACCGTTGACGAGCCTCGTGCTCGGCGATGTTGTTGGTCGCGTCGAAGAGTAACGATGGTGTATTGAAGTCTGCTCCGGCGGAGAAATGATGATTTACTCCGCGCCGCGCCGTTCTTGGTGTAGGACCCATCGAAGTACATCGTCCAGTACTGGGGTCTTCGAGCGCCGGTGGCGCCTGGGCTTCGGTCCACTCGGCGACAAAGTCGGCGAGGGCCTGTGACTTGATCGCCGTTCGAGGGCGTATGTTATCTGCGTGATCGCGAGCTCGGCGCCCGCTTGGCTATCCTTCACGAGGTGTCGCGGTTGTGGGCGATCTCGTCGAGCGGCAACGTAGTCACTACGGTGATGACATGCTGGTCGAAGCAATGGACGAGCTTTCTTTTGGCGATGAGCACTGCGTAGAGCAGCTTCTGCACCTGCGGGTACCGAGCTTTGGACTCGGAAATCACTTCGCTGATGAAGTAGACTGGCCGTTGTACCTTGAGTTCACAGCCCTCTTCCTCGTTCCACCACAAGGGCCGCGACCGACGACTTGGGCGATGGCGGCGATGTAGAGGAAGCGGCGGTTCACTGTCTTTGGGGCAACCAGACCGGAGGTGAGGACAGAAGGCCTTCAGCGGGTGAGGGCCTCCTGAGCCTCCTGGGTCCAGCTGAAGCGGTTGGATTTCTTAAGCAGCCTGTAGAGCGGCATTCCGCGCTCGCCAAGGCGAGACACGAAACGGCTTAAGGCTGCAAGGCATCCAGTTAGCCTCTGGATTCCTTTGAGGTTGCCAAACGGGCCCATCCTTGCAATCGCCGAGATCTTCTCCTGGTTGGCCTCGATGCCGCGCTCGGAGACAATGAAACCGAGGAGCTTCCCCTTGGGGACTCCGAAGACGCACTTGTTGGGGTTGAGCTTTATGCGGAACCGCCGGAGGTTCGCGAAGGTCTCCCCTAGGTCGGTGATGAGGTCGCCGGCCTTCCTGGTCTTTACGACGATGTCGTCGACGTACGCCTCAATGTTGCGGCCGATCCGTCGTTGAAACACGCTTGCATACATCGCCGGTATGTAGCGCCGCATTTTTCGGTGACCGCATTGTTACGTGGCGAGAATGAGCCAAGCGGAGCGATGAAGGAGGTCGTGGTGGTCGACTCCTTGGCGCTATCGGTGGTAGCTGGTAGGCATCCAGAAAGAAAGGACTCGCACCCCGCGGTGGAGTCTATGACTTGGTCAATGCGGGGCAAAGGGAACGGGTCCTTGGGACACGCTTTGTTGAGACTCGTGTAGTCAATGCACATTCTCCATTGCCCATTCTTCTTTTTTACAAGTACAGGGTTGGCCAGCCACTCGGGGTGGCGTACCTCTTTTACGAACCCTGCAGCCAAAAGCTTGCCGATCTCCTCCCCTATGATCCTGCGCTTTTCCTAGTCGAAGCGGCGCAGGCGTTGGGCGACCGGCTTTGAGCCTGATCGGATGCTCAAGGAGTGCTCGACGACTTCCCTGGGAATTCCCGGCATGTCAGAGGACTTCTATGCAAAGACATCGTTGTTGGCGCAGAGGAAGTCGACGAGCGCGCTTTCCTATTTAGCGGGGAGCGTGGCTCCGACCCGCACGGTCTTGGTCTGATCCCAGGGATCGACCGTAACCTTCTTCGTGTCCTCGGTGGACTTGAAGGATCCTGCCCCCGACTTGCTAGACTCAGGGGCGGACTCGGAAGCTTCCCTCCAGAGGTTGGCGAGCTCGGCGGACGCGATGACCGCCGACGCAAGCTCGCGAATCGCCGCTCGCGGCTTATGGCGAGCCGGAAGGATGAAGCCACGGTGATGACTCCCGCGCCCGCATCTTGACCAGATAGGCGTGGCCGGGACCGCCATGGACTTGGCGTAGCATGGCCTCCCCAGGATAGCGTGGTAGGAGCCGGGGAAGTCCACGACCTAAAAAGTGAGGGTCTCGGTGCGGAAATTTCCCGGTCCTCCAAAGGTGACAGGCAGGTCGACCTGCCCGAGCGGGTGGGCCTGCTGGCCAGGGATGACGTCGTGGAAAGGTGCCTTGCTCGATCGGAGACTCGAGCGAGGGACCCCCATAGCGTCGAGCGTCTCAACATAGAGGATGTTGAGGCCGCTGCCGCCATCCATGAGCACCTTGGTGAGGCGCTTCTTCCCCACGATGGGGTCGACCACGAGCGGATACCTTCCTGGCTGCCGGACGTCGGGGTGGTCGGTCCGATCGAAAGTGATCGGAGATTCTGACCACCGAAGGTATTGAGGGGCGGCCGGTGAGGCGGTGTGGACCTCGCGGTAGGCGAGCTTGAGCCGACGCTTTTCTGCGTAGCAGGCTGGTCCACCAAAGATCATGAGGCAGCCGTCGGGTTCGGGGAACTCGTCGTTCGCCTTTTTCTCCGCGGCCCTTGGGGCCGGGGCTGGTTTCTTTCCTTTGCCCATGCGCGTCGTGGGGGCGCCGAGAGAAACGCCCGGACCTCACAGTCCAGTACTTGTGTTTGACGGGAACCCGTGGTTTGGGCACGGCCGTCCATCAACTTTTCGAAGTGGTCGGCGCGACGGTCGGTCGCACTTTTCTTTGCTGGCGATCGACAGCTGCGACCACTTGGACCTCGCGGACCTGCTTTCCATGCCGCTTCCGCTTGTCGGAGCGGTCGGAAGGGGACCCAGCTCGGGCGCCGGGCTCTTGCTTGGTTTTGCCATCCTCAAAGATGGCTCCCACAGCCTCCTCGTCGGAGGTGTGGTTGGTGGCGATGTCCAAAAGTTCCTTGGTGGTTCTGGGCTTAACGCAGCCCAGCTTGTGCACCAAGGCCTTACAGGAAGTGTCGTAGATGAATGCCCCCACGACATCGGCATCGGAGATGTCGGGGAGTTCGTTGCATTGGCGGGAGAATCGCCGGATGTAGTCCCGGAGAGTTTCCCCTGGCTGCTGCCTTCGACAGTCCCGAGGAGTTCCCGGGGCGCTTGTAAGTGCCCTGGAAGTTGCCGACGAAGAGGGTCTTCAAGCCAGCCCAGTTCCTGATGGTTTTCGCGGGTAAGTACTCGAGCCAGGCTCGAGTCGAGTCCGCAAGGTAGATGGGGAGATATTGGATGATAAAGAGATCATCCGTTGCTCCCCCTGCCCGGCACGCGAGCCGGTAGTCTTTGAGCCATACGCCGGGGTTTGTGGCCCCGGTGTATTTGGCAATGTTGGTCGGTGCCCTGAATCTGGCAGGGAAATCCGCACGGCGAATCCCCTGGCAGAAGGCCCGTGGTCCCGGACCATCGGGGCTTGGGCTTCGGTGGTGATGGCGTCCGCTGTCCACAACACGCGAGTGGGCGGCTTCATCCATCGCCTTTCTTCGCGCCTCGAGGGTGGCGCGGACGTCGTAGGCGTCGCCGAGGCGCTGGCGCACCGGGGTGCGCGAGGCCTGGGGTTGTTCGTGGTGCGGTGCCATCTTTGCCGGGCCCAACCGGCTCCGGGCAGCGGTACGGGCCCGGCGGCCAGAGGTGGCTCCCGAATGGTAGGAGCCGGAGGTCTGCATGTCTTGCCGGCAGAAGACGCTCCACCGACCCGGAGGTTACAGTGCGTGGCTTTGGCCTCCGGTCGTCCGGCTCGGAAGGCCTCGGGCAAAGATCGCACCGCAGCCCACGTTCTCACTCGCGTGGGGAAGAACTGAGGGCCGTCAGACTCTTCCACCAGCTTGTGGCGTGTGCGCCCGCGCGCGTCGCCAAGCATCTGCGGGGGCTCGGGCTCCTCCCGCTCTAGGTTGGCCTGGAGCTGGTCGAGCTCGGCCCTTCGCTCCTCCAGCTCTTCGCGCTGTCGTTGAAGCTCGGCGCGGCGAGCTTGAGCGCGTTCAGCGTGCTCGCGTTGGTATTCCTCCTCCTGCGCCTTAGTGCGCCGGATGGGGACCCCCGTAGCCGCGGGGGTTACAGTCAAGTCGACCGTGCCCGCCATGTTGCACTCGCGAGAGTGCCGTCCGCGGGTGGGGTGCTCCGTGTCGGAGCTGGAATCGTGGCTGGAAGAATCTTCCAGCAACTCATAGATAGAGGCCGGCATGTAGCCGGCCATTGCCACAAGGTGTGAGCCTGCGGGGGGTGACATGATCACGTGCTCGGGCCCACGGGAGCTATCGCCAGAAGTGGCGTAGTGCTCCTTGGTTCGGCCGGGGGCTGTTAAGTGCCCAAGCCGAGTTTGGCGAGGTCGTGGAGACGGCGCTCGTGCTCCCGACGGGCGTCGGTCTCCGAGACGGCGGGATAAGCATGAGCCCTCCGCCGGCGTGGCGGCGAAGTCGAGGAGCCGGCGGATCCGGCTTCCGACGATCGTCTGCCGTCGTGGTGAGAGATGCCATCGGGAGGCCAACGGAATCGGAGATGTCGATGAAGACGCGCAAAGCCCCTACCGGCGCGCCAACCGCTTGCGCGTTGAGCACCGGTAAGTAAATTTGTAAGTTTAAGGGGCCGCGCGTTCCCACTCCCTGAATGGTTAGACTCGGAAGCCCAAGGTGTATACTGGTTCGGGCCAAAAGTTCCTACTCCAGTTCGTGCGGTGGTATTGTATTGCCTTTAGTGCGGATGGCTACACAATGTTTACAAGCGCGAGCCGAGAGCCTTAGCGCAAGAAAATTGATTGCTCGTGCGTGTGTCTTCTTCTCCCCCCCCTTCCCTGCCTTCTTTTATACAATAGGAAGGGGCAGGTTACATCGAGAGTTGGGGAAGGGTGAGGTGACCTATGCTAAGAGTTTCGGTCCTTCGTTCTGTCTACTGGTCACCGCTCGTCTTGTCCACGCTGGGTCAGTAGTCTTGTTGGGCGGAGCGGTTAGCTGCTTCGTTGGGAAATGGCGCACCCGCCTCCTGTGAGCCTGACGAGTGTTGACGTTGTTGTGTATAACGTTGGTGCTGCCTCGGGAGGGAGCGTGTTTGCGTGTCGTATGTGACTGGTCGATGGGACTGAAAGCTTGACTTCAGCAGTCATTAAACCATCTTGGGAAGGGGCCACCGGCTCTCGTATAGTCACTTCGATTGACCCGTCCGTGGGGCGCGTGGTCGTGGTCGGTGGAGGCTTCGACCGCCGCCCTCGGCGGAGGTTGCCTTGGTTTGATCGAAGTCGGGATCCGACTGCTGCGGAGGTCGGGAGTCTCGCTAGTCGGGATGCCCATCCCGACGGTCGGGAATGGGCGTCTGTGTGGCCCCGCAGGTTCTTTGATCGGTGGTGGGCCTGGAGCGGCTGCTAGGATCGAGTTATGCTTGAGGCAGTCTGCTCGTCACCCTGGGCAGTTAGGGTACCCCTGGTATGAGTATTCGTCAATATTGCACCGACGCATACGACGTCCGATTCTAGTTGTTCCCCATGTATCGTACCTCTCTCGGCAGAGGTAGATATTAGTCATCGGTATTTAGAAAAAAAGATATAGCTTGTTAGGATAAAAAAAATATGACGTTTAACTCCTAAATTTCTCTTGTAGATGCCAGAAGGCACCCCGAAACACAAAAACAGGAAACTTTTTGGGATAAATTTTCGATTCATCTCGACAGATGCTCATATTTAGGTTAATGCTCTACTAAATGCACGATTTTTTTTTGATTTGTACGTAAAATGATTTGTATTATTTGAAATTTATGTGTTCAAAATAAAGTCTAAACGGGTGGGTGAACGGTGCGAGACATACACACACACCGACATGGTGACATCTACACTTTGCAGTGGTCTCGGTTCTTCTCAAAATAAAGATGAAAGTGGTCTCGTCATACCCGTTGTATACGGCGGCGAGAGTCCCGTTAGTCAGCCACGTGCAGGCTGCAGCTCGTGACGCTTTGGAGGAACACGAGCTGAGGCTCATCCAAAGTCAAAACCGAACAAGAAGAGAGAAAAGGAGCTTACTGCTAGTGTTACACGAGGCACTCGGTTAGTAATCGTGAATGAATTCACTAATGATATACTTAGCGCACTAATTCTCCACTAGTGTTCACCTAAAAAAAATCTCCTCTAGTGGTAATTCATTAGAAAAAAAAGGAGCTATGTAGATCTATAGTACAGGGTACTCAAATGGCAATAAAAATGTCGGTCAAATATAACAGGACATTGTAATTATCTTTTCTTTGTCTGTACTCAAGCCAGATGGGAAGAAGAAGCACTTGCCGCAGAATGTTCCAAAGAAAAAAAAATCATCGAATCAACGCTGAGTTTTTTTTATGAGCAGATATTGTACGAGTAATTTGGAATTTTGGAGTATGGATGAATACAATGATTCGTGATGAATTTCCGACAGGGTCCTCCTTCGTCCATCCTACTCATCCCAGATTATACTCCAGCTATCTGCAAATTGTACATATCTAACCAGCGGCAGTTTGGGAGCATATTACTAACTAATTAATTAATCTTTGGATTGTAGTATGCCAAATGACTCGAAATTGATCTCTACTCTCTTTAAAGACGTGCGATGTCATATTACTTTGTCAATGCCGACCAAGTGATTCCTAGTCGAAATGGAACCACTTTTAGTGATCCGAAATGGGCAGTGCTTGTTGCTATCAGGAACAAATACCCATCCAGTACTGGTGGTGTATTGTAAAAGTGAGAAGAATCAACATGTATGTAGAATGTAGATGAGAGAGAGTTTTGCCCAAAAAGAAAAAAAAAGCACCACCACCAAAGGAGAAATGAGGAGATTTGCCATAACCATATTCTGATTTGTATCCTCTGCCGTTGCTATTACATATTTACATTGTATCACCGCATAAAACATTCAGACATCACAGTAGGACAGGGATGTCAACTTCACTAAATATAGTTACCCAATATCGTTCACAGCATAAACATTGTATACTAATTAATTCGACAAGATCATTACGCTAGTGCTAATCTCTATTGGACTAGTCGAGGGAGGAGATCGACGAGGGGGTGATTGATGAGAGAGCGCAACTAATCATGCAGCAGACAGAGAGCACTAAGAAACAGCTCAACACAGCAAATGAGCAAAATGATGGAACAGGGAAAGCAAAGCGGCCGGGCAGGCAGGCCAGGGCTCCCACCGTAGTAGTGTTTTAAAGTTGAATAAACAGAGACAAAAAAACGATATTCAATGGAGTACTAAGTACAAGTACTCCAGGGGTCCACCTGTCATTGTGCACCGAGTCAACACAAAACAACTCTAACCGTAGTACAAGTACTAGTAGTACCAGTATCGCATAGTAGTCCACAGTACATAATGAGCGAGCCGTGCAAGGCAAATAAAACATTAGTCCAAGTACGAGATCACCTTAAATTGCATAGCTCGAAATTTCGGATCAGAAATACCACTTTGATCACTAAAATTAATCCTAGTATATTCCGGGAAAAAATGAACGGGCATTATTGTAAAACTAACTTTTTATATAAAAAAATCCAATCGTGTTATTTCCGAATGTCCAAACTATATATTTTAGAAGATATCTTTGGTTAAAGTTTAGAGAGGTGATCCTATGCTCTCTTTTGTACGGTTACATAAATATTAAAATATAAATAAAAAACAGATAATGATTATTTACCCCTTTATTTGTTTTAAGATTTATGCAAACTTGTATTAGAAGAGAAACCAAGGAACCAATACTCTAAAGTTTATTGATGTGACCGCATGGCATGACTTTTGACTTTTACAGCGTCAGTCACTCTTTTGTTTAGCACTAGCGATGGCACCAGCTTTAATCCATCCACCTGATGCTAACTACTCCTAAACTAATCATCGATCGTTGCTTAATTAAATATAGTCATCATGACGCCAGGGCCAGGCAAGCCTCCCGTTGCCATGCCATCACAGTCACGAGACCCAGACGACACGCAGCAACAGCAAGGCCGAGGAAGGCCGCACAACACAAACACGAGACGAGAGTTGCATAATTGCATTGCATTCGCATCGTCTTCGAGTCTTCCCTTGCATCGAAGTCTTCCCTTGCAAGCGTCTCATCTCCTTGCCCCAAATGGTAGCGAGTAGCGGTCGTCTCCTTCGCTAAAACCACCTCACCTCTCTCTCACACTCCACCTATCTGTCCATCTACCTCTCTCTCTCTCTCTCACTCCCCACCTCGCTGCCTCACCTTCCCACCAAACCATGCCTGGCCTAGCGGCCGACACCTCGCCCCCGGCGGCAGCCCCGCCGCCGCGCCGCCTCTCGTCGCCGCTGCCCAGGAGGGCGCCGTCCTCGCCGTCCCCCTCCACCTCCTCCCGCGCCAAGCCCAGGAAGGCGGCTGGGGCGGCGCAGCCGGAGACGGATGAGGCGGCGCTCGACAACCCGGATCTGGGGCCATTCCTCCTCAAGCAAGCCCGCGACGCCATGGTCTCCGGGGAGGGCGGCGGTGCGGCGCGCGCGCTCGAGTTCGCCGAGCGGGCGGCCCGCGCGCTCGAGCGGCGGGGCGAGGGCGCCGAGCTCGAGCTCGCCATGAGCCTCCACGTCGCCGCCGCGATCCACTGCGGCCTGGGGAAGCACGCCGACGCCATCCCCGTCCTCGAGCGCGCTGTCGAGGTCGTCACGCCGCCCGAGGGAGAGGGTTCGGAGGAGCGGCAGCCAGTGGACCAGAAGGGGGAGGAGTGGGCACTCGCCGCCTTCTCCGGCTGGATGCAGCTCGGCGACACGCACGCCATGCTCGGCCGCATGGACGAGTCCATCGCCTGCTACGGCAAGGGCTTCGAGATCCAGATGGCCGCACTCGGCGAGCGCGATCCCCGCGTCGCCGAGACATGCAGGTAATCGTCGTTTGCTCTTTCTCGATCTAGATCTCTCTCAAAGACGCCATTTTTTTCACCTACAAGCTCTCGTCAAAGGCGAGATCTTTTTTGTTTTTCGTCCCTCACTGTTAGTTTTAGGCTGTTGCTGATCTCGGCAGAAATGACATTAAGATTGTTATATTACACAAACAACTAAGAAATATAGAGAGGATACTTGACCAATGCGTTGCTTTTGTACAATGAACAGGTATTTGGCGGAAGCGCATGTGCAAGCTCTGCAGTTCGACGAGGCAGAGAAGCTGTGCCGCAAAGCCCTCGAGATCCACCGGGAGCACAGCGCTCCCGCATCTCTTGAAGAAGCCTCAGATCGACGCCTGATGGCCCTTATCCTTGATGCCAAGGGTGACTACGACGGTGCCCTTGAGCACCTTGTGCTTGCCTCCATGACCATGGTTGCCAATGGACGTGACATTGAGGTTGCCACGATTGATGTCGCGATAGGCAACACGTACCTTGCCCTTGCTCGTTTTGATGAGGCTGTCTTCTCCTACCAGAAGGCATTGACTGTTCTCAAGTCTGCCCGAGGCGATGACCACCCGTCAGTCGCTTCTGTCTTTGTCCGCCTTGCAGATCTTTACCACCGAACAGGGAGGCTTCGTGAGTCCAAATCCTACTGTGAGAATGCCCTCCGTGTGTATGCGAAGCCTGCTCCTGGTGCCGCCCCTGATGAGGTTGCTGGAGGCCTAATGGAGATTGCAGCCATCTATGAGGCGCTCGGAGACCTTGACGAGGCCCTAAAGCTTCTTCAAAGGGCACTGAAGTTGCTTGAGGACTCACCAGGACAGTGGAGCACTGTTGCTGGAATCGAGGCACAAATGGGTGTGTTGTACTACATGGTAGGGAGGTATGCCGATTCAAGGAACTCATTTGAGAGTGCAGTTGCCAAATTGAGGGCTAGTGGCGAGAGAAAGTCGGCATTTTTCGGTGTTCTACTGAACCAGATGGGGCTAGCTTGTGTGCAGCTGTTCAAGATTGATGAGGCTGCGCAGTTGTTTGAAGAGGCAAGGGCCGTTCTAGAGCAGGAGTGCGGCGCCTCTCATCCAGACACTCTTGGTGTGTACAGCAACCTGGCTGCGATCTACGATGCCATGGGGAGGTATGTGTTAGTAACACAAATTATTATTTTCTTTTCTGGGCAACCTGCGGTCATTTTATTTAGAATTCAATCATATCTTGGCAGCGCCATCTGTTTGTTGAATAAAATAGATGGAGATGGATGGTGCAAAGCTCCATGCATAATGCGTTTAAGATCTCTAGATTGTTACAATGTGCTTGTAGTAGTGTACTGGTGTCTATCCCTCATCATTTAGATCTTTAGAAGTAATTCCCATGACCTTTTGTGCTCTCTAAAAGGATGAACTTTCAGGGTACCATGTCTAATGCTTTGTGAAATGTTGAACATGGGTGGGGTTGTGTTTGTGGGTGGGGCGGTTGCTCCATTTGATTATCCTATATAAGGTTGATTGATTTGAATTGCAAACAACCAAGAGAATGCTTGCTTAATTGCCAGCTGATCATCTCTGCAATGCGAGGGGTGGAAGGGCATCATTTATTTTAGTGGTCCATCATCTTGTTGCCTACATGTTGCTGCGTGCTAATGAGTTATATGATACAACTTTATGTGATCACAAAACGAGCGGTCCGGTCTAAATCCATGATAAGTTGCCTGTGTCCATTCATTATGCCAATTGTCTCCAATCTAACAGGCACAGTAACCGTTACAGGATTGTTGAATTTAGTCATCGCAGGATTGTTGAATTTAGTCATCGCCGTGCCTTTTTTGTTGTGGTAGATTTTGTACCTTGGAAAATAGCATCTACATTTTGACACTCTTGTTCCTATTAGATGATCCACTTTTTTGTCACTTGATAGTAGTGTGCATTTCCCTTGTGTTGTCAGAGTGGAGGATGCCATTGAAATCCTGGAGCATGTACTCAAGGTGAGGGAAGAGAAGCTCGGCACTGCAAACCCTGATGTTGAGGACGAGAAGAAGAGGCTCTCAGAGCTTCTAAAAGAGGCGGGGCGGTCCCGGAACAGGAAGCAAAAATCACTGGAGAACCTTTTCGTGACCAACTCGCAGCGGGTCAAGAAAGATGCTGGGAGGAGATGGTCCAACTTTGGGTTCAGGAGTTGATCAGCTCACCTCACCTGGTGCTGGCCTTTGTAACATAAGGGGGAAAAAGCATGTGTAAAGATGTTGTTGTTAGAGTAGGAAGATGATTGTGTTTGCTGTTTGAGATTCTAAATGTCTTGTTGCGTATCGTTATTACAATTATCTTGGATTTTTTTCTTTCACGGTTAACTGGTTCTTGTTGTACCTGGATAATATATTGGTTGTGCTGGTGGTTGATGTATACCTGCGATTGGTTTGTTACATTCATTAGTTTTTCCTGGAGTTGAAATGATTTCCTGTTTCCTTGTCTTTGAAGATATGTTTCTGGTGTGTGTACCGAATGGATGATCACTGAAAATTGTTTCAGTTGAATTCCCATCTGCTGTGCCAATGCTGGACGGGAGTTGAAACTGTCTGCTTCCGGCAACTAGGTTTTCAGTTGGTGGGCGGGTCTGGGTGGTGCATGTCTCCCGTTTGATTCTCTTGGGATGTTGATTATAAAGTAGGAAGAATAATCAAATCCAATCTGGAGCTGTATCGACGTCGTTTGGTGAATGACAGGTAGCAAATATATTTAGATATGAATGATGTGTGAATTGTACCAGATCTATCTATATGGGTTGACGGTAGGGGTAGCAGTTTTACCCATGAGATTTGGTACCACGGGTACCTGACCCGGTAAGGACGGACATGGGTAGCACTTCAGATCTATGGGTTTTCGGGTTTGGATACCCGATAAGATCATATGATAGACGTGGGTATCAATTTGTACTCGATGGATATCCTATGACATATGATCCCTATTCAAAACCCTAAGTGCATTACGCCTTACTGCCTCGGCTCACTCGGTCGCTCACTCTAGTCCTTATGCACTTGCCGCAATCGGCAATCCTGAATCCCCCGATACCCCATTCTTGATTCTCCCCACGCATACCCTCTTCCTCCTGCGCAAACCCTAACCCTCAATCCCCTAGCTCCCCCTAAGACCAGATACCCCATTCCCCCCTACATGACGCCCAGTTCCCCTGGGCTCCTCCTACGCCTCGATGCCCCATCGCCAGAGTTTGCTCCAAAGCGTGCCCTCCGCTCCCCTCCCCCGTAATAGCCTGCAGCCCTCCTTCGAGCCCGATCCGTGAGATCTAATTGATTTTAGTGCCTGCGTCGCGTGGTGTGTTGTCTCTAATTGATTTCAGTGCCTATAACATTTTTGGGTGAAGAATGGAAACAAAAATAGTAACAAGATAGTCTAGGCCTGACGCTAATGTTAAGGAAGAAGTAATAATAAATTCAACTTATGCATGCTTCAAGAAGTTTAACAGTAAATTCAGGTTAGCACATCTTCATATGCACTCGTTCTAGTTAAACGGGAATCCAAAATACGTAATAGTGTGAAGGAAATACAAGGAATTAAAATGTAAGAGCAGTTAGAAGGTAAAAAGTCCAGACTCTAACTATTATTCTACAGGGAGACCAGCTTTGGAAAGTAAAGAAACAAAACAAGAAAAGCATTTATTCCATGTTTTGACATATGTAAATTTGATTTAGTTGTAGTCAGGAAAGATGAGCATAGTCCACTACTCCACTTATAGACTGGGATAGCACATTTGAATGGATTGATATATGTGGCTGTGGTAGCTAAGTCAGTATGGTGTTGTGATTTACAGATAAGTGCACGCATTTGAAAGTTTCTCTGTCACGAGCCTACTGTTTTAGTGCTAAAATGCAGTACATTAGTGGTTAGTACTGGTACTGAAGTACTCATCCTATGCTAGGCTATTCCTTAAATTAAACACAGACACTGCTGATCAGTTCAGATCACAACCATAGCACTGGAAGAAACCAGAAATTCAGAACTGAATCTGTTCTATTCAGTTATGAGCTATTCCTTATGACATTAAAGAAGATGTGAAAGCATGCAGTAAATTGATAGATCATCAGTCACAGATATGGCCATCCAAATATGTTTCTCTGTGATCCAACACCTCAATTTTCAAGAAACCAAGGGCACAAGATGCTTGATTCCGGTAAGAATTGCACCCTAGATCTACTGGCTCAAATAGGAGCATGGTTTTTGTTATGATAGGACTTTTGGATGCATCTGGGTAATAAGTGGGTGTTGGTTTCATTTGATTTAGGTGCTTTTAGTATCCTATTGCCTATTGGAATTGCGAACATATTGGTTTGATCCAAAACTGAAGTGAAAGGTTGCATCCTTGTGTTTGATATTTCTATTCTTTGGGGGTTAAGCTATAATATAGATTCCTGACTGTGATTATTGGTTAGGATAATTATCTGCACATTTGGATAACTAGAAATTTCATCGAGGCATATGGATAGGGCTGAAAAGGTAGTATGCCAGTTTTATCCATAGGTACCCATTAGGCTCGGGTAACCATCGGGTTCAAGCGTTGACATAGATCTATACTAAAAAAGTCTAGTAGATTCAGGTGGTGGATTTGAGACAGTCATACCTAAAGATACCCACCCGATTGATATAGTACTTGACGGTTATGCAAACGTGCGTCCATAGCTAGCTAATGCAATCTTCTGACGTATTTGCGCGTTCTGCAAATTATCGGCAGAGACAGCGTTTATCATCTGAGGTCTATTTAATCCATACTGGTATATAGCTTGTACTAATTGCTTGATGATTGGTTTGCCAACTCATGAGATTGTGTCAAAATCTGCAGAAACCTTTCTCAAAAGAAAAACAAACTGTGGAAATCAAGTAGCGCAATTCAGTTAATGTACGAGAATCTGTACATACACACAATTGGGTTGGTATATATAAACAGTATAGCCGAATAGCATCAAGTATGATCATGCATGTGATGTGCCTGCGCAGCCCCAGCTCGACAGATATAATTCAACGTTTTTGCAAAGCCCCACCGATACTTAGGTCGTTGCACGATGTACTAACGCATGGCACTTGCAAGCCGGAGACCAGGCCGGGGGAGAATGAAGAAACATGCAGCCACCGCAAGCATGGAGCAGCTTGTGAGGCCGCCGCGGCGAGCGCGTGAAAGTCGAGGTGTGAGTGGGCGGCGGGCGTGGAAGGCGTAGAAGCTGAGGGAGGTGGTGATTGGGCGGTGGGCGTGGAAGGCGAAGGAGCTGAGGGGCAAGTACAATAGCAAAGCCAACTACTGGCTAATAGTAAGCTACTAGTTATACGCACGTGCGTTGCAACGAAAACTCAATTTGCGACAAAAAAAATTATTTGTAAAGAACACTAACTTTAGTTATGTTTCAATAGTAAGAAAAGTTTGTTCCTCCGAAGAGATTTGAGTATCGGGTTAAATCCTCTTCCATCTCAACCGTTCATATTAGATTCAACGAATCAAGTAGTCTGAAGGAGAATGGACGATCGCCATCGCCACCAACTCTTAATTAGAATTAGTAGAGAGATATCAATCCTTACCATTGAATGATGAGAAAGAGAAAGTTATTGCCTTCCTCTTGCAGGAAATCTTCTTACTTCTTGCACGCAGCCTTTCTCTTCTCTTCTCTTCCTGCGTGTGTCTCCTCTACCGACTGGCCTGTCCTCCTGGAGATGAGAGTGGGTGCCCTCTAATAGGGAGTAGATGAAAGCAGAAGGCAACGTACGCGGGCGGATGGAAGCCAGGTCTCCCCGACATCTTCGTGATTGGCACGTGGTTTGGTTGCGTGATTCTTTCCTTTTAATCTATGCATTTCCATATATGATGAGATAAAATTCCCGTATTATGGGATATGGTGAGTATATCCTTCTATCTATGCAGGATATGATGAGAAAATATTTCTATTTATAAGATATATGGATAACATCCTTTCATAGTAAGAACATGTTAATAAAGATATACTAAAATAATATTTCTATTAAAAAAAGATATGATAAAATTTAAATCATCTTCTATCTCAGCCGTTCATATCAGATCCAACGAATCAGATACTCTAGAGGAGAACGGACCGCTACCACCAACTCCTAATTAGAAGTAGTAGAGAAAAGCTAGCTTGTACAATAACTGTCTCTAAATGTTGTCTCTAGATGTTGCGCAATAACTATCTTTTCTCTCTTGTATATAAATGATCTATCTATACTCCCGTGCAAAGCTGGCTACTAAATAAGAGCCAGCTCTCTTCTCTTTCCTCTTTTCTCACTCCTCCATATAGACCAAAGCTGATGTGTACAGACTAAGAGTCAGCTGACATGATCTTATTATACATGCCCTGAGGGAGGTGAAGAAGGCCGGCCGGCGTCCACAACCAACACCTCTTCACCCATCATCAGGACCTCGCTCCATAGCCTTGTCCTTCACAATCGCAAAGCAACTTCTTCCATCCGAGCTCGCTCGGCCTCGTTGTCGCGACGGCAGCGCTTTTGAGGACGGCGCACTACGACGACGCAGCAAGGTTCAAAATTTCGGCGAAATTCGCCGAAATTTCGGATTTCGGACCACCCCGAAATCTCAAGTACCGGCCGGGAAAAACACTTAAAAATTTTGAAATTGCTACAGTAAAAAATCCGAAATTTAGTTTTTTTCTGCCTAAAATTTCGTGTTTTTTGGCCGGTTTTGAAAGTTTTAGGGCCGGATTTGGTCCAATAACCCTTAGTAAAGTCATCTCCTATGAAAATTTGTCGAAAAACCTAATTTTTTAAACATTTTAAAATTTTGGCAGAAAAACTGTCAGATTTTTATAAAATTGTACAAGCATGATAATAATCTGAATATTTTATGGTACTATCCTTAGTAAATTATAATCATACATAAAAAGTTTAAAAATAATTTAACTTTATTTGTTATCTTTAAAAAATCAAAAACAGAATGAACATAATTGGGACAGTTATATTGTCAGAATTGTATAATTTTTTTCGAGTGTGATTATGATCTAATTTTTTTTAGAGATTAATAATTGACTCAGTAACATTATATAAATTTTTCAAAAAATTTATACTTTTTTTTTGGTCAATCAAATCTATGTAAGCATTGAACTTCGTTTGTTATATTATATTTCAAAAATCAAAAAGAAAAGAACATAAATGGTATTGTGCCTTGTAAGAATTTTATAAATTCACTGGAGTGTGATCATGAATCACAATTTTTATGGGATATTAAGAACTTCCTTATCACCATTCTTTAAAATTTTCAAAAAAATTTACAATTTACATAATTTTTCATTTTGTTCAAGTTTGCCGGTAAGCCTTTTAACATGGCAGCAGTATTGTTCGAATTTTCAAAAATTCATACAGTTTGATAATCATCTGAAAATTTTATGAGAGCATTATAGATACATCATAACCATGAACAAAAAAATTCAACAGTTTATAACTTCATTTGTATCATTTTCCATTCGGATCAAACTTGTCGGTCAGTGTTCTATCAGGACAGCGTCACTCTACGAATTTTTAAAAATTACTCACATGTGATAATCAGCTGAAATTTTTATGAGAACATTATTTATGGATCATAACCATGTAAAAAAACTTTCAATAGTTTATAACTTGATTTGTACCATTTTACGTTCCGATCAAACTTGTCGGCCAGTGTTTTATCAGGACAGTACCACTCTCCGAATTTTTAAAAATTCCTCAGATGTGATCATCAGCTGAAATTTTTGTGAGAACATCAGAATTATGTCAGGAACATCCAAAAAATATTTCACATTTTTTTGATAACGTTTAGACCACTTTTCAGCCAGTGAAAAAAACCCAAAATTTTGGGTTTTTTCGCCGAATTTCGTTTTTTTTTCCAGATTGGACCGGATTTGAATTTTCAAATTCAAATTTTGTCCGAAATAATTCCGAAATTTCAAAATTTCGCCAAAATTTAGTTATCCGGCCCGGGGCGAAATTTATTCCGAAACCGAAATTTGAAACCTTGCGACGCAGTGATCACACGACACGACACGATGGCCTGCCCGCCTGGGTGATGACGGGAAAATGGGCGTGAACCCGTCTCCACATCGTCATTAGAGACAAGTTGTTTAAATTTTAATTGAATATTAGACTAAGAAATATCAAATATCAGGTATTGCGGGTACATTACTTCCAGAATTCATACATTTACATAAAAATTCTGTTAATTACATCTCTTTGCGAGAAAATCCCTGATTAAGAATTCCAACATAAAGCTTACACCAAACAGCACCATGTGACATTACAAAAATATATATAAAAAAAGAAAAGTCTTCAATCTTGGCGTCGCTGACGGATGCTTGGGGTATTTTTAATTGTTTTCACCTTAATCAATTTTTATCAGATGTTACAGAGACTTTAGTATCTTGTCTTGGTTTATGCAGCAACACGCTCAACATGCAGATCGTGTACTGCGTGCTAATCTACTTTCTTTGGTCAGTGATGCTGCGCATGCATGCATGCATGTAAGTTTGGTCACTGATCAGACCACACAGAGAAGACCTCATGAGCTCTTTTGACTGCCGTGTGAGCCGTGATTTGCTAGAGAAGTGATTTATTCCTTACGCATGCAGCAGCTTATTTTGCTAGTGGATCATTATTATTTCTTGTTAATTAATTAATGGAGACATTAATTATGCAATAATTAATGGAGACATTAATGACGTGGGATGATGGATTTCCTTTTTTTTACTCCTTCATGCGTGTATGTGCACGCACACATATGGCTCAACTTCCCTCCGTATTGCATGCTCGTATGTGCTTGCATGCATATGCATGTGGTTGAAATTAATTAAAGGAGAAAGATATTACTACTTCAACTTCCTTCCTGCATGTGTGTGCGTATGCATGTCTTGAATTAGTTAATGGAGAATTTGATTAGCACATGAAAGCCTTGCATGTACATGCATGTAGCCGTATTTTTTAACCTCTTCTTTTTTTTACATGGTAGCGATGCTCAACATGCTTTGACTGAAATGTGGGCACACTAATTATTCTTAATTCATTTATTAAGCAGAGCAATGCTTAATTTAGATGCTGCGTCGCCACGGCGCTACTTCCTTTGCGACATGGGAGATCTTTGCGCACACATGCGAGGACATGGGATTTAGCTCATGCATGCATGCACACGACCTTGATATGGTGCATGAACGTGGACTATTATAGCCGGTATATTTCTTCTTCTCCATTTTTATTGTTTGGCGCATGCTACTACTCATAACATGGCACTCATTGATATGAAGCCTATGTACAGAATGTAGTTGTGTGGAATTTATTATTTGTTTAGTCCGTGTTACTACTCATGACATGGTATTCGTGAATATGGAACCCATATCTGAGCGTAACGCGACAAAGTTTAGTTATTTGATGATTTTTCCATGTATCATTTTCTTTTTGCAGCATATACCGCTCATGATTCGCATCCGCTTTAAGGGACCGAATCTAAGAAAGAGGGTCTTGAGTCTTCTCACCCTTGATTCGTTTCCATCGTAGTGCCCGATACTAAGAAACGAAGATTTTGGATCTTCGCTCTTGCATCCATGCCCACTACGGACCGAATTAGGAAGTGAGGTCTTGCATCATCTCACCCTTGATTCGTTTCCAAGCGTAGTGCCCGATGCTAAGAAACGAACATTTTGGATCTTCGCTCTTGCATCCATGCCCACTACGGACCGAATTAGGAAGTGAGGTCTTGCATCATCTCACCCTTGATTCGTTTCCAAGCGTAGTGCCCGATACTAAGAAACGAACATTTTGGATCTTCGCTCTTGCATCCATGCCCACTACGGGACCGAATTAGGAAGTGAGGTCTTGCATCATCTCACCCTTGATTCGTTTCCAAACGTAGTGCCCGATACTAAGAAACGAAGATTTTGGATCTTCGCTCTTGCATCCATGCCCACTACGGGACCGAATTAGGAAGTGAGGCCTTGATGAGAACACATCTTGACTTGGAGGAGGATGGGAGGAAGAAGAGCACCTTGGCTTGTATCACTTGATCAAGCCTAAGCGCTAAGGAAGAACATAATTCTCACCTTCTTTTACCTTCTTGCTTTCTCCCGATGGCAGCTTGTTTGCTCTCCTTTCCTTTGGTTTCCTCTCAAGTGTTTTCTCTCAAAAGTTCTTTTTTTTCTCTCTACCCTTCACCTCTTATTTATAGAGCAAGAAAGAGAAGGAGGTTTACCTCTTTGAGGGAGGTTACAACAATGCATTTGTGTGGCGTGCGTGCAGCAAATCGCCAAAACACGACGTGCAAGAGGGAGAAAGTAAATGGCACTTGATTCAGTCTTGCCTGGCCGAAACTTGGGCTCAGTACAAGTCGTGGTTGACGTGCATGCATGCATGGTGGTTCCCATGCACCATTATCACTCTTCTTAATTCAAATAATTGAGTTAGTAATTGGTTCTTTCCTTCATGCAACTACTTTCTTTGTTAAGTGGGAGAAATGGTATAGCATGCTTTGGCTGTCATGTGGACCATATCATTTTGGAAAGACAATTAGTTCCTTCATGCATATACAGCTGTGATGCTATTTTCTTTGAGATATGGGAGAGATGCTATACATGCAGTTATTGGAGGACTGCTTAGTCTCTATACGCAAGACTTGGACAGACAACTGGCTATGCGCCACTTTTTTTTTGTGATGACGTGGCCCCATTTTTTTTTTAATTATTTGATTAGAGAGCAGTTAATCCATGCATACATGTGTGTGTTTATTTGCCTCACGTATGCTGAGATATCATCACATTAGTGCAACGCATGTAGGACTTTTAAGTAAAATATTTTAGATACACTAACATTTTTTTGTCGGTGAAATATTGATCGTCAGACCATTTTAAATATAATTCACACCCTTTAGTCATTTTTTTGTTCTAACAGATTTTAGCCATTAGTGAATTTTATTTATTTGATATTATTATTTTTATGTAATTATTTATTTTTATTTAATCTCAGGACAAAATCGTTGTCAACAGATGCCCCCTCGAGGTCTGGATGCAAAAAATATTTGTTTTCGGATCCATAGCTCGACATATGCATTCATATTTATTTTATTTGTCAAAATACATATCGTGTATATGTTGCGTATAGCGCACACTTGTATTTGATTGTGGTCGTGCTCGAGCTATTGGGCTTTATATGAACACGTTTTTGTGACGTGCATGTACGTGGACTATGCATGTGTTGAATTCTCTTTTTTTTGTTATTATTTGTTCATATTGGTGGAACTAATGGGTTGTTCCAACTATGGATTTTTTTTAGACTCTTTAAGCGTCGGAGTATAACATTTATATACACCATGTTTTAGGCTCGTAATGATCTGGAGCATCTTTTTGTATTTGCATGTACCATAGTTTAGGCTCTTAAGGATTTGGAGCTTCTTTATTCATTTATTTTATATATATCGTAGTTTCGGCTCATATGGTTTGGAACATTTTTTTTACCTCTATCATAGTTTAGGCTCGTAAAGAATTGGAGCGTACTTTTTTTTAACGTTTACCACAGTTTAGGCTCGTAAGAAATTGGAGCGTATTTTTTTACGTTTACCACAGTTTAGGCTCGTAAGGAATTGGAGCGTATTTTTTTTAACGTTAACATAGTTTAGGCTCGTAAGGAATTAGAGCGTTTTGTTAACCTTTACCACAGTTTAGGCTCGTAAGGGATTGGAGCGTATTTTTTTAACGTTTACCACAGTTTAGGCTCGTAAGGAATTGGAGCGTATTTTTTTTACGTTTACCACAGTTTAGGCTCGTAAGGAATTGGAGCGTATTTTTTTTTAATGTTTACCACAGTTTAGGCTCGTAAGGAATTGGAGCGTATTTTTTTTAACGTTTACCACAGTTTAGGCTCGTAAGGAATTGGAGCGTTTTGTTAACCTTTACCACAGTTTAGGCTCGTAAGGAATTGGAGCGTATTTTTTTTACGTTTACCACAGTTTAGGCTCGTAAGGAATTGGAGCATATTTTTTTTTAATGTTTACCACAGTTTAGGCTCATAAGGAATTGGAGCGTATTTTTTTTTACGTTTACCACAGTTTAGGCTCGTAAGGAATTGGAGCGTTTTGTTAACCTTTACCACAGTTTAGGCTCGTAAGGAATTGGAGCATATTTTTTGTATGCCATATTTTAAGCATAATAGCGCTTTAGGAATTTTCTATTTATCGGTGATGGAGAATATTCGCCATCCGGAGAAATAACTTTATATGCGCCATTTGAATAAACTTCTTTTACGATGTAAGGGCCTTCCCATTTAGACTCAACTTTTCCTTGCATCCTTCGTGTAATATTCATGGGGCGAATAACAGCGAGAACTAAATCTCCTTCTTTGAATGACCTTCTTTTAAGGAAGCATCAAAAGCTCGGGACATTCTAGCCTGGTACGCTTCCAAATTTTGTAATGCTTGAAGTCGTTTTCTCTCAAGCCTTTCTAACTCTTCAAAGCGTAATTTAACGGCTTTCTCTTCTGAGAGTTTCTCATTCATAACGACCCTCAAAGAATTAATTTGTACTTCTAATGGTAAAATCGCCTCCCCTCCATATACAAGGGAGTAAGGGGTCATTCCAGTTGGTGTGCGTGTAGTGGTTCTATACGCCCACAAGGCTTCAAGCAGCTTTTCATGCCACTCTCGTTTGTTCTTTGATACCACCTTTTTTAATAACTTGCAAAGGGTTTTATTAAATGCCTCCGCTTGTCCGTTAGCTGACGCGTTATATGCTGAAGAAAAGTGGTGCTTTATTTTGAATTTAGCACACAATCTTTCTATCTATCTATTTTTAAAAGGTGTCCCATTATCAGATATAATTCGAGATGGGATACCAAAGCGATATATAAGATGAGTTCTTATGAAATTTTCTACGTTTTCGGCTTTAACTTCTCTCAACGGTATGACTTCCGCCCATTTAGAGAAATAATCGGTTGCTGCAAGAATGAATTTATGCCCTTTAGATGATGGTGGTTGAATTTGTCCGACTACATCCATTCCCCACATTTCAAAGGGCCACGACATGTTTGTAGGATGTAGTGGTTCATGTGGTTGATGGATAAAATCAGCATGTACTTGACATTCATGGCACCTTTTTGCAAATTTCATAGAATCTTCAAACATTGTAGGCCAATAATAACCTAAGTGTTTCAATTGATAGTGCAATTTAGGACCAGATTGATGTGCACCACAAATTCCAGCGTGTACTTCATTTAATGCTTCCGTTATTTCATTTCCTGCAAGGCAACGCATCAAAATGCCATCATATGAACGCCGATAAAGTGTGTCATTTATACATGTGTAATGGATTGACCGCTTTGGATTCTAGACCTTCGCAAGAATCCAAAGGTAGATATCCATGAAGTAAATAATCAAGAAAGGAGTTCGCCAATCTCTATTTCAATTTCACAAATATCTGTATCCTTCGCTATAGAGGTTGTTGCCTCCTCTTCATCAACAAGAACAGCGAGATTCTTCGCTCCTCCACATGCACATCCATTGTTTCACGAATTTAATGACATGCTAGCCGCTAAACTCGCCAATGCATCACCTTGTTATTTTGGCTTCGATGACATCTTTGAATATTTAAGCTAGCGAACATAGACATAAGCTCTTTTGCTCTCAGGAAATATGGCATTAATTCTTCTTTCTTTACCATGTAAATACCCAAAAGTTGGTTAACAATTAACTGAGAGTCCCCATGCACAGATAGCGTGTTTAATCCCATATTTAGAGCCATTTCAAGTCCAATAATGAGGGCTTCATATTCAGCAGAATTATTTGAAACCGTCGAGGTTAAGGTGAATGAATATGGAATTATTCCCTCACTAGGCGTAACAAAAATGACGCCTGCCCCTGCTCCTGAATGCCGGCAAGCACCATCAAAATACATTTGCCATGTTGAATTAGTGACTGATGTGACCAATACTTTTTCATCTGGTAAGTCATCATCGATGGGGAAATCATCGAGGGGTGGATGTGCGACCAAAAAGTCGCAAGGGCTTGTCCTTTCGTGGCTTTTGTGGCACGAACACAATATCGAATTGTGAAAGGAACATCGCCCATTTAGCTAACCTTCCTGAAAGGACCATTTTATGTAAAATATATCGAAGGGGATCTGCTCTTGAAACAAGGTGTACGGTATGTTCTAACATATAGTGACGAAGTTTTTGTGCTGCAAATACCAGTGATAGACATATTTTTTCCATATCTGAATAATTGCATTCGGCTCCCACAAGGGTGCGACTGAGATAATATAAAGACATTTCTTTCCCTACATCATTATTTTGTGCTAAAAGAGCACCTAGTGATGTAGGCATGGCCGCTGTGTATAAAATTAGTGGGCGTCCTTTAAGCTAGTGCACTCAAGGCAGGGGATTTATCAAATATTTCTTTATATCTAAAAATGCATTTTGGCATGCTTGATCCCATTGAAAAGGGACATCTTTTTTCATGAGACGAGAAAAAGGTTTGCATCTCCCGGATAAATTTGAGATAAATCTTCTAATATATGCTAAGTGACCTTGGAGACTCTTCAACTTATGAAGGTTCTTTGGTGGTGGCATTTTAACGATTGCCCTAATTTTAGTTGGGTCAATCTCGATACCACGCTTTGTAACTATAAAACCAAGAAATTTTCCAGAAGATACTCCAAAAGCACATTTCATTGGATTCATTTTCAAATTGTGTTGTCTAAGGCGTTCAAAGACTGTAGCTAGATGTTTTAAGTGATCTCTTTCATGTTTTGATTTCACAATAATGTCATCTATGTAACATTCAACGATGACATGCAATAGTCCATCAAGGATAATCGTCATAGCTCTTTGATATGTTGCGCCAGCATTTTTAAGTCCAAAAGGCATAACTCTATAACAAAATATGCCTTTAGGTGTTGAATCTTTATAGCTCTTCATCTTTCGGTGCCATTTTTATTTGGTTATAACCGAATAACCGTCCATGAAAGAAAATATTTCATGTCCAAGAGTAGCATCTATGAGTATTTGAGAGATAGGTATCGGAAAGTCATCTTTAGGACATGCCTTATTTAAATCTCTAAAATCTACACATACACGTGTTTGTCCATTTTCTTTTGACAGAACAATATTGGAAAGCCATTTTGGATATCGACTTCCTAATAAATCGGCTACTATGAGTTTATTGACTTGGCTTCTATTTTTGGAAGTATGTCCATTGAAACCTCCTTTGTGGTTGCTTGACCGATGGAACTTCTTCTTGCACACCTAGTCGATGTACCGCTACTCTGGATCTAACCACGACATTTCTTCATAAGTCCAAGCAAACACATCTTTATTTGCGGAAAGAAATTTACAATATTCTTCTTTACTTTCCTTAGATAAATGCTTGCTAATAAAAATAGGACGAGGATTTTCGAGTGTCCCAATATTGATTTCTTCTAATTCATCAATGGTAGGTTGATTGCCATCTTCCATTTGTGGAGATGCTACCGTCATATCTGTAAACTCAGGAAGTCATCTGCACCTCATAGCCCAACCCATATCTCTTTTCCCTTATTATTTGATCCTCATGCAAAGCTTTGAGTTGCACTCGGGACAACACCTTTTCGAATGGTGCAAGCTGCCCCCGGCCATCACATAGGGAAGGGCCGGTGAAAATATCATAACCCATTTTCTGCATCATATAAAGGACTTTGTTATCATATAAGGAAATAGGCAACAATTCATCATCTTTATTTGATAAAGCAATTTGCGCAACAACTCTATTTTTATTTGTGCTAGAATTGTGCAATTGTTTTTGTGCTTGTTTTATTTTATGTCGTACCAAAGGAGGTAAGGGTGTCGGAAATTCGATACCTTTATTAGAGGATGATTTATTCACGACACAAAATATTGGATCTCCCTTCTTCCTTTGGTTACTTGGTACATATTGATATATCTTTTGACGTGATGAAGATTTCACGTCATCCTTTTTTATGAAATCCGACTCTGGTATGAACACTGGCTTTGGCTTATGCACTTTATCGACAGGTTCAAAGTAGAACTTTGCGTCAGCATAAAAAGATTCAGCCACTGTGAATGGTTTTTTATCAGCAAATATTCGCACTGTTTCTCCTGACTGATCTTTGAACTTGATGCATTGATGGAGCGTAGATGGTACAACTTGATTTTCATGCAACCATGGACGATCGAAAGCGAGCATTATATGACGTAACGCATCGATCACATGAAAATTCACATGTGTGCATCTGTTTCGACTTCAAAACCAAAGCTATAGTACCCATAGCTTCGACAGATTGATTGAAGCCATGAATAATAACATTAGACCGGCTCGAGTCTCTTTTAGAATATCCTATTCTTTTTAAGATGCAAAGGTAACAAATTTATAGCGGATCCACCATCTATCATTATACGATTGATGGGCAACTCATTGATTTCACCAAACATGAGAAGCGATGCATTGCTTTTTAGGACCTAACAAAGAAGTCCTCATCGGTGAATGTCATATTTAAAACCTCATTTAATTACATTTGCATTTGAGATACTTCCACTCTATAATCCTCGGGAATGAGAGTGCAGTAACAAAAGCTTTGCGTAAGTCGGATGAAAGACACGAGCATCATACACGAAAGCATAGTGGTATTTTCTTCAAGTGCGAATTACATCATACCGATCGACATATTTGGGCTAGAGTCGATCGCTTCATTTGGGGTTACATCTTTGATTTTTGTATCCCTTTTAGGTGGAGGACGGGGTTCAGCTAGTTGACGACCCGACCTAAGTTGAACTTGGTCAACCTCTGGAAGTTCTTCTTCAGGGAAATGAAGAGAATCGTCGTCATCCTCAAAAACACCGATGGTGAGAACATTGAGTCCTTCATGAGGACCGCTCGCACGCTTTGTCAATCTTTGGGCTACTCTTAACGTGGAGCTTGGATCCCCGCCTTGTGCTATCATTCGTCGCACTGCGTGGGCTCCTAACCGCAGCTGCCCTCGATCTTGGACTCTTCGAAAAGTTGACGGATCAAGCTTTGTGGCATGGATCCCTCGATGGAAAGCTTCTCTTTTGAGTTGAGTGGTGCATCTTTGTTGCCGACCACGGTATGGTGCACCTGAGAAAATCATAGGAACAAACTCAGACTCAAGAGTCAGCATTGTTTGATTAGGAGGTGGCGTCATATTTGAAGATGCACAACTCACCAAGTCATCTTGAAAGGTGGCGACGTTTGCTGTAGCCATTTTCTTTCCTTTCTTCATGCTTTTAAGGAGGTCCGCATCAATCGTCCCTTCCTCAATCAATTTTTGGATTATGTTTTTCACCACAAAGCAATCTTTAAGTGTATGACCCAAGATGCGATGATAGTGGCAATAATTTGGCTCATTAAACTTGCAAACCTCTTCGGGTCTTTTTGGCTTTCGGGAGCTCTATGATATTTAACTCCCGTAAGCCCATAAACAAATCTTCTACTTCTTCATTTGGAAAGGAATACTCTCTGTTTTGACGCTCACTAAGAGTTGGTCTCCTGCGAGCCTGTGTTCCCTCTTGATTTCTCATGACAACTCCACTAGATTGAATTTTTGGAATTGTTGTTGTCGTTTCCATTGCTTGCAATTGCTTCGGTTTGGCAGGCAACTTATCACGCTGGCCACCCTTCTCTATTGGCTTGGTGAATGTTTTTGTTCGACGCGCTACATGTTGCATATAATTTTCAATATCTGTAGCTTTGGAGGCCAACTCTTCAAAAGTAACGGGCCGAACGCCTTGCAAATAAACAACCATGTCGGGGCATAGATTATTCATGCACATCCGCACCGCTTCAGGCTCCGTAATTGGCTGTGGGCAGTGGAGATTTAAATTTCTCCACCTATTAATAAAATCAGCAGCTTTTTCATTTGTCCTTTGCTCTGTTTGGGTCAACTCGGTGATGCCTATTGTTCTTTGAGTGCTATAAAAGCGCTCGAGAAAAGAGTCTTGCATTTGCTCCCAAGTCTTGATCGATCCTGGCGCCAACTTGTTGTACCATGTGAAGGCAGGTCCGGACAATGTTTGCACAAATTGTCGCAGGAGAAGTGCCCCATTATGAGCTGTGTCTTGGCATGCTGCAAGAAAATGAGCTATATGCTCATGAGGTGATCCAGTCCCATTAAACTTGCTGAATTGTGGTTGACGATAATTGCTTGGGAAGGGCACCATGTCGACATCAGGTGGGTATGGTTTAACATATCCCGGACGCATCGAGTAGTGAGTTTGCATATATTGAGCTTTAACTCCCTCAGCGATCATCTTTTGGATTGCCTCGAGGCTAACTCCAGGCAATGATTGATGGCTGTGGTGACTCGCAGAAGCGTGTCTCTCATTTTCTCGGCTTGTATTTGCTACTTGGTTGCGTAGAGCAGCCAATTCATCTTCTTTTTGTTGAAGTGCAGCTGTGAGTTGGGCCATCTGCTCATCGACTGAACGTGTTTCGTTTGCTGCAAGAACTTGTTCCACGTGACTCGGCTCAGAGTTACGGGAACGAAGCTTATAAGCATTTACAGTATGTGGAAGATTATTTTCAGGAGATGAAGAGGAATCACTATATAGAGGATTATGAGACCCTGAGTAATTCGAATCACGCTCTTCATTACCCGAATTTGTTTGACTACGAGTTACAGGACGATGGCCCGTTACAACATTTTTTCGGGCTTTCTTTCTTTTGAAGTGTGTTGAGGTAGAAGACGCTTCACTAGTGTTATCCGCCACTTTTGTGACCCCAACCGGCATCGAAAGAAGCACCTCAAACGCATTGTTCGAGGCCCTCTTCCGAGTTGGCCAAGGAGCCATCGTCGTTGTTGCCTTCTTCGGTGTGTTTGTTGGCCCCATCACCACTTGATTCCTGCCACCATGACTTGACGAAGAGGGGTTTACCCCTTGGATCTTGCTGCAGTTGGAGTTATCTCGTGTTGCTAGCTCCCTCTGCTTGTATGCCGCTCGCTTTGCACGAACACGGGAAGCTTGGTCGACATACCTTTGTCGTCGAGGATTTTGCTTGATAAATTCTTGATATTCTGGCCACCTGGCGAGGATTTCCGCTTGCCGCATCATAGTGCCCTCAACATTATTTGCAGATGAGGACACACCTGGAAGTATCTCTCTCAAAGTCTGGCAGATGCTTCGTGTGATGTATGCATTGAGAGCATCATTCCTTCCTCCTCGAATCCTCGGGCGGTTTTTCCTCGTCTTGTTCCAAATGATGTTTCCCACATGCCCGCGTTGATGGTTCGCCATGATAGGGTCATTTGCCCCGGGAAAATCAACCCATGCACGGCGAACATTGCATTGGCGACGACGATGCCGTGATGGAGAAAATGAGTTCTGAAATGAGGGCAGTGGAATTGGGATTGATGATGACAAAGGATCTGAAGCTGTAGCCGTTGGATCCACATGACCCTTCTTGACGTCATTAGGAGTGAGGTACACTCCCCGACATATGAGCGTACGCTCACGTCCCGGTTTAGGACACGGCCCGCTAGATTGGTAAGCCTGTGAAGGGATGAACTCCGGTGCATCAGCCCGAAGCTGAGTTTGTGCGCGTGATGCTCCTTTGGATGGCGATGCATCTGCCACCACCATTGCAGACTTCCCCTTGTTCATGTGCTGATGATGGCGGGGTTGGTCCAGCACCACCGCCTTCTTTTTGGAAGCCGATGACGCAACCACTATTGCCGCCTTGGAAGGTGCGGCCCCTAATATACTTAGGGCAGGTTTTGATGAGCTTGCCCCCAGTTGCTTATGAGCATTATGGGGGGAGCTCACACCTGATGTCGATGGTGTGCTTGCCTTCAACACCGGGAATGCATTTACCCCCAATTTTATGGGAGGAGTCGATGACAAAGTCGTCTCTTTCATCCTGGAAGTTGTGGGGGAAGAGGTGGCCGACTGTTCACGTGGCGCTTTCTTCGGTGCACCTGTCCGCTTTGCACGGATAGGCCACTCATCAAGTGTTGCGCGACGAAACTTCGATGATGACTCATGGCTTGCAGACTTGGCACGTGCTGCTTTTGAAAAGCCAGGAGGAACTGAGCCGTAGGAATCAGCCTCACGCACGTTTAGGTGCTGATTTTGTGAGGCGACTCTTGAAGCTTTTGCTGCAACCTTCATCTTCCTTTTGGCTGACTTGGACAGGACAGGGCTAAACCCATCCTTCCGTGCAGAAGTTACTTCATGCTCGTGGTTCGCCATGTTCGGCGATGCAGCGGTGGTTTGCAGCGAACTTGCACTAGTGGTACCCTGAAAAGGCCACACTGGCACATCTAGCCATAGTGATCCAATGCGTAGCGTGATGAATTGTTGGACGCGCTCTGCCATCCCTTCATATAAAGAAAACCATATGTTAGTTTTCTTGAATGCATGAATATATTTTAGTGACATGATTAATTTTACAATGCCATATGTTGCCATTTGATGTTGGAATTCAAAAATGAGGGGAAAAGTAGGTCCCACCGGGCGTGCCAGAATCTGATGACGGGAAAATGGGCGTGAACCCGTCTCCACATCGTCATTAGAGACAAGTTGTTTAAATTTTAATTGAATATGAGACTAAGAAATATCAAATATCAGGTATTGCGGGTACATTACTTCCAGAATTCATACATTTACATAAAAATTCTGTTAATTACATCTCTTTGCGAGAAAATCCCTGATTAAGAATTCCAACATAAAGCTTACACCAAACAGCAACATGTGACATTACAAAAATATATATAAAAAAAGAAAAGTCTTCAATCTTGGCGTCGCTGACGGATGCTTGGGGTATTTTTAATTGTTTTCACCTTAATCAATTTTTATCAGATGTCACAGAGACTTTAGTATCTTGTCTTGGTTTATCAAAGAAGACGCTCAACATGCGGATCGTGTCTGCGTGCTAATCTACTTTCTTTGGTCGGTGATGCGCGCATGCATGCATGCATGTAAGTTTAGTCACTTGATCGGACCACACTGAGAAGACCTCATGAGCTCTTTTGTTGCCGTGTGAGCCGTGATTTGCTAGAGAAGTGATTTATTCCTTACGCATGCAAAGACTTATTTTGCTAGTGGATCATTATTATTTCTTGTTAATTAATTAATGGAGACATTAATTATGCAATAATTAATGGAGACATTAATGACGTGGGATGATGGATTTCCTTTTTTTTACTCCTTCATGCGTGTATGTGCACGCACACATATGGCTCAACTTCCCTCCGTATTGCATGCTCGTATGTGCTTGCATGCATATGCATGTGGTTGAAATTAATTAAAGGAGAAAGATATTACTACTTCAACTTCCTTCCTGCATGTGTGTGCACGTATGCATGTGCTGAATTAGTTAATGGAGAATTTGATTAGCACATGAAAGCCTTGCATGTACATGCATGTAGCCGTATTTTTTAACCTCTTCTTTTTTTTACATGGTAGCGATGCTCAACATGCTTTGACTGAAATGTGGGCACACTAATTATTCTTAATTCATTTATTAAGCAGAGCAATGCTTAATTTACATGCAGCGTCGCATGTCACGGCGCTACTTCCTTTGCGACATGGGAGATGCTGCGCACACATGCAGGACATGGGATTTAGCTCATGCATGCATGCACACGACCTTGATATGGTGCATGAACGTGGACTATTATAGCCGGTATATTTCTTCTTCTCCATTTTTATTGTTTGGCGCATGCTACTACTCATAACATGGCACTCATTGATATGAAGCCTATGTACAGAATGTAGTTGTGTGGAATTTATTATTTGTTTAGTCCGTGTTACTACTCATGACATGGTATTCGTGAATATGGAACCCATATACGAGCGTAACCGCGACAAAGTTTAGTTATTTGATGATTTTTCCATGTATCATTTTCTTTTTGCAGCATATACCCGCTCATGATTCGCATCCGCTTTAAGGGACCGAATCTAAGAAAGAGGGTCTTGAGTCTTCTCACCCTTGATTCGTTTCCATACGTAGTGCCCGATACTAAGAAACGAAGATTTTGGATCTTCGCTCTTGCATCCATGCCCACTACGGGACCGAATTAGGAAGTGAGGTCTTGCATCATCTCACCCTTGATTCGTTTCCAAACGTAGTGCCCGATGCTAAGAAACGAACATTTTGGATCTTCGCTCTTGCATCCATGCCCACTACGGGACCGAATTAGGAAGTGAGGTCTTGCATCATCTCACCCTTGATTCGTTTCCAAACGTAGTGCCCGATACTAAGAAACGAACATTTTGGATCTTCGCTCTTGCATCCATGCCCACTACGGGACCGAATTAGGAAGTGAGGTCTTGCATCATCTCACCCTTGATTCGTTTCCAAACGTAGTGCCCGATACTAAGAAACGAAGATTTTGGATCTTCGCTCTTGCATCCATGCCCACTACGGGACCGAATTAGGAAGTGAGGCCTTGATGAGAACACATCTTGACTTGGAGGAGGATGGGAGGAAGAAGAGCACCTTGGCTTGTATCACTTGATCAAGCCTAAGCGCTAAGGAAGAACATAATTCTCACCTTCTTTTACCTTCTTGCTTTCTCCCGATGGCAGCTTGTTTGCTCTCCTTTCCTTTGGTTTCCTCTCAAGTGTTTTCTCTCAAAAGTTCTTTTTTTTCTCTCTACCCTTCACCTCTTATTTATAGAGCAAGAAAGAGAAGGAGGTTTACCTCTTTGAGGGAGGTTACAGCAATGCATTTGTGTGGCGTGCGTGCAGCAAATCGCCAAAACACGACGTGCAAGGACGTGCAAGAGGGAGAAAGTAAATGGCACTTGATTCAGTCTTGCCGGCGAAACTTGGGCTCAAGACAAGTCGTGGTTGGCGTGCATGCATGCATGGTGGTTCCCATGCACCATTATCACTCTTCTTAATTCAAATAATTGAGTTAGTAATTGGTTCTTTCCTTCATGCAACTACTTTCTTTGTTAAGTGGGAGAAATGGTATAGCATGCTTTGGCTGTCATGTGGACCATATCATTTTGGAAAGACAATTAGTTCCTTCATGCATATACAGTTGTGATGCTATTTTCTTTGAGATATGGGAGAGATGCTATACATGCAGTTATTGGAGGACTGCTTAGTCTCTATACATAAGACTTGGACAGACAAGCGGCTATCGCCACTTTTTTTTTGTGATGACGTGGCCCCATTTTTTTAATTATTTGATTAGAGAGCGCGGTTAATCCATGCATACATGTGTGTGTTTATTTGCCTCACGTATCTTTGAGATATCATCACATTAGTGCAACGCATGTAGGACTTTTAAGTAAAATATTTTAGATACACTAACATTTTTTGTCGGTGAAATATTGATCGTCGGACCATTTTAAATATAATTCACACCCTTTAGTCATTTTTTGTTCTAATGATTTTAGCCATTAGTGAATTTTATTTATTTGATATTATTATTTTTATGTAATTATTTATTTTTATTTAATCTCGTGACAAAATCGTTGTCAATGATGCCCCTCGAGGTCCGGATGCAAAAATATTTGTTTTGGATCCATAGCTCGACATATGCATTCATATTTATTTTATTTGTCAAAATACATATCGTGTATATGTTGCGTATAAGCGCACACTTGTATTTGATTGTGGTCGTGCTTTCGAGCTATTGGGCTTTATATGAACACGTTTTTGTGGCGTGCATGTCGTGGACTATGCATGTGTTGAATTCTCTTTTTTGTTATTATTTGTTCATATTGGTGGAACTAATGGGTTGTTCCAACTATGGATTTTTAGACTCTTTAAGCGTCGGAGTATAACATTTATATACACCATGTTTTAGGCTCGTAATGATCCGAGCATCTTTTGTATTTGCATGTACCATAGTTTAGGCTCTTAAGGATTTGGAGCTTCTTTATTCATTTATTTTATATATATCGTAGTTTAGGCTCATATGGTTTGGAACATTTTTTTACCTCTATCATAGTTTAGGCTCGTAAAGAATTGGGCGTACTTTTTTAACGTTTACCACGCTTTAGGCTCGTAAGAAATTGGAGCGTATTTTTTACGTTTACCACAGTTTAGGCTCGTAAGGAATTGGAGCGTATTTTTTTTAACGTTAACATAGTTTAGGCTCGTAAGGAATTAGAGCGTTTTGTTAACCTTTACCACAGTTTAGGCTCGTAAGGGATTGGAGCGTATTTTTTTAACGTTTACCACAGTTTAGGCTCGTAAGGAATTGGAGCGTATTTTTTACGTTTACCACGCTTTAGGCTCGTAAGGAATTGGGCGTATTTTTTTAATGTTTACCACAGTTTAGGCTCGTAAGGAATTGGAGCGTATTTTTTTAACGTTTACCACAGTTTAGGCTCGTAAGGAATTGGAGCGTTTTGTTAACCTTTACCACAGTTTAGGCTCGTAAGGAATTGGAGCGTATTTTTTTTACGTTTACCACGCTTTAGGCTCGTAAGGAATTGGAGCATATTTTTTTAATGTTTACCACGCTTTAGGCTCGTAAGGAATTGGGCGTATTTTTTTACGTTTACCACGCTTTAGGCTCGTAAGGAATTGGGCGTTTTGTTAACCTTTACCACGCTTTAGGCTCGTAAGGAATTGGAGCATATTTTTGTATGCCATATTTTAAGCATAATAGCGCTTTAGGAATTTTCTATTTATCGGTGATGGAGAATATTCGCCATCCGGAGAAATAACTTTATATGCGCCATTTGAATAAACTTCTTTTACGATGTAAGGGCCTTCCCATTTAGACTCAACTTTTCCTTGCATCCTTCGTGTAATATTCATGGGGCGAATAACAGCGAGAACTAAATCTCCTTCTTTGAATGACCTTCTTTTAAGGAAGCATCAAAAGCTCGGGACATTCTAGCTTGGTACGCTTCCAAATTTTGTAATGCTTGAAGTCGTTTTCTCTCAAGCCTTTCTAACTCTTCAAAGCGTAATTTAACGGCTTTCTCTTCTGAGAGTTTCTCATTCATAACGACCCTCAAAGAATTAATTTGTACTTCTAATGGTAAAATCGCCTCCCCTCCATATACAAGGGAGTAAGGGGTCATTCCAGTTGGTGTGCGTGTAGTGGTTCTATACGCCCACAAGGCTTCAAGCGACTTTTCATGCCACTCGTTTGTTCTTTGATACCACCTTTTTAATAACTTGCAAAGGGTTTTATTAAATGCCTCCGCTTGTCCGTTAGTGACGCATTATATCTTTGAAGAAAAGTGGTGCTTTATTTTGAATTTAGCACACAATCTTTCTATCTATCTATTTTTAAAAGGTGTCCCATTATCAGATATAATTCGAGATGGGATACCAAAGCGATATATAAGATGAGTTCTTATGAAATTTTCTACGTTTTCGGCTTTAACTTCTCTCAACGGTATGACTTCCGCCCATTTAGAGAAATAATCGGTTGCTGCAAGAATGAATTTATGCCCTTTAGATGATGGTGGTTGAATTTGTCCGACTACATCCATTCCCCACATTTCAAAGGGCCACGACATGTTTGTAGGATGTAGTGGTTCATGTGGTTGATGGATAAAATCAGCATGTACTTGACATTCATGGCACCTTTTTGCAAATTTCATAGAATCTTCAAACATTGTAGGCCAATAATAACCTAAGTGTTTCAATTGATAGTGCAATTTAGGACCAGATTGATGTGCACCACAAATTCCAGCGTGTACTTCATTTAATGCTTCCGTTATTTCATTTCCTGCAAGGCAACGCATCAAAATGCCATCATATGAACGCCGATAAAGTGTGTCATTTATACATGTGTAATGGATTGACCGCTTTCGGATTCTAGACCTTTCGCAAGAATCCAAAGGTAGATATCCATGAAGTAAATAATCAAGAAAGGGAGTTCGCCAATCTCCTATTTCAATTTCACAAATATCTGCTGTCACTGCTATAGAGGTTGTTGCCTCCTCTTCATCAACAAGAACAGGCAGGATTCTTCGCTCCTCCACATGCACATCCATTGTTTCACCAGAATTTAATGACATGCTAGCCGCTAAACCTGCCAATGCATCAGCCTTGTTATTTTGGCTTCTGATGACATCTTTGAATATTTAAGCTAGCGAACATAGACATAAGCTCTTTTGCTCTCGTGAAATATGGCATTAATTCTTCTTTCTTTACCATGTAAATACCCAAAGTTGGTTAACAATTAGCGAGAGTCCCCATGCACAGATAGCGTGTTTAATCCCATATTTAGAGCCATTTCAAGTCCAATAATGAGGGCTTCATATTCAGCAGAATTATTTGAAACCGTCGAGGTTAAGGTGAATGAATATGGAATTATTCCCTCACTAGGCGTAACAAAAATGACGCCTGCCCCTGCTCCTGAATGCCGGCAAGCACCATCAAAATACATTTGCCATGTTGAATTAGTGACTGATGTGACCAATACTTTTTCATCTGGTAAGTCATCATCGATGGGGAAATCATCAGGGACTGGATGTGCAGCCAAAAAGTCTGCAAGGGCTTGTCCTTTCGTGGCTTTTTGTGGCACGAACACAATATCGAATTGTGAAAGGAACATCGCCCATTTAGCTAACCTTCCTGAAAGGACCATTTTATGTAAAATATATCGAAGGGGATCTGCTCTTGAAACAAGGTGTACGGTATGTTCTAACATATAGTGACGAAGTTTTGTCTTTGCAAATACCAGTGATAGACATATTTTTTCCATATCTGAATAATTGCATTCGGCTCCCACAAGGGTGCGACTGAGATAATATAAAGACATTTCTTTCCCTACATCATTATTTTGTGCTAAAAGAGCACCTAGTGATGTAGGCATGGCCGCTGTGTATAAAATTAGTGGGCGTCCTTTAACTGGTGCACTCAAGACAGGGGGATTTATCAAATATTTCTTTATATCTAAAAATGCATTTTGGCATGCTTGATCCCATTGAAAAGGGACATCTTTTTTCATGAGACGAGAAAAAGGTTTGCATCTCCCGGATAAATTTGAGATAAATCTTCTAATATATGCTAAGTGACCTTGGAGACTCTTCAACTTATGAAGGTTCTTTGGTGGTGGCATTTTAACGATTGCCCTAATTTTAGTTGGGTCAATCTCGATACCACGCTTTGTAACTATAAAACCAAGAAATTTTCCAGAAGATACTCCAAAAGCACATTTCATTGGATTCATTTTCAAATTGTGTTGTCTAAGGCGTTCAAAGACTGTAGCTAGATGTTTTAAGTGATCTCTTTCATGTTTTGATTTCACAATAATGTCATCTATGTAACATTCAACGATGACATGCAATAGTCCATCAAGGATAATCGTCATAGCTCTTTGATATGTTGCGCCAGCATTTTTAAGTCCAAAAGGCATAACTCTATAACAAAATATGCCTTTAGGTGTTCGGAATGCTGTTAGCTCTTCATCTTTCGGTGCCATTTTTATTTGGTTATAACCGGAATAACCGTCCATGAAAGAAAATATTTCATGTCCAAGAGTAGCATCTATGAGTATTTCAGAGATAGGTATCGGAAAGTCATCTTTAGGACATGCCTTATTTAAATCTCTAAAATCTACACATACACGTGTTTGTCCATTTTTCTTTTTGACAGGAACAATATTGGAAAGCCATTTTGGATATCTGACTTCCCTAATAAATCTGGCTACTATGAGTTTATTGACTTCGGCTTCTATTTTTGGAAGTATGTCCGGTCGAAACCTCCTTTGTGGTTGCTTGACCGATGGAACTTCTTCTTGCACAGCTAGTCGATGTACCGCTACTCCTGGATCTAACCCTGACATTTCTTCATAAGTCCAAGCAAACACATCTTTATTTGCGGAAAGAAATTTACAATATTCTTCTTTACTTTCCTTAGATAAATGCTTGCTAATAAAAATAGGACGAGGATTTTCGAGTGTCCCAATATTGATTTCTTCTAATTCATCAATGGTAGGTTGATTGCCATCTTCCATTTGTGGAGATGCTACCGTCATATCTGTAAACTCAGCGGAAGTCATACAGACCTCATAGCCCAACCCATATCTCTTTTCCCTTATTATTTGATCCTCATGCAAAGCTTTGAGTTGCACTCGGGACAACACCTTTTCGAATGGTGCAAGCTGCCCCCGGCCATCACATAGGGAAGGGCCGGTGAAAATATCATAACCCATTTTCTGCATCATATAAAGGACTTTGTTATCATATAAGGAAATAGGCAACAATTCATCATCTTTATTTGATAAAGCAATTTGCGCAACAACTCTATTTTTATTTGTGCTAGAATTGTGCAATTGTTTTTGTGCTTGTTTTATTTTATGTCGTACCAAAGGAGGTAAGGGTGTCGGAAATTCGATACCTTTATTAGAGGATGATTTATTCACGACACAAAATATTGGATCTCCCTTCTTCCTTTGGTTACTTGGTACATATTGATATATCTTTTGACGTGATGAAGATTTCACGTCATCCTTTTTTATGAAATCCGACTCTGGTATGAACACTGGCTTTGGCTTATGCACTTTATCGACAGGTTCAAAGTAGAACTTTGCGTCGACATAAAAGATTCAACCATCGTGAATGGTTTTTATCGGCAAATATTCGACTGCTTTTCTCTGATGATCTTTGAACTTGATGCATTGATGGAGCGTAGATGGTACAACTTGATTTTCATGCAACCATGGACGATCGAAGCGAGCATTATATGGCGTAACCGCATCGATCACATGAAAATTCACATGTGTGCATCTTGTTTCCAGCTTCAAAACCAAAGCTATAGTACCCATAGCTTCCTGACCAGATTGATTGAAGCCATGAATAATAACATTAGACCGGCTCAGGTCTCTTTTAGAATATCCTATTCTTTTTAAGGTACGCAAAGGTAACAAATTTATAGCGGATCCACCATCTATCATTATACGATTGATGGGCAACTCATTGATTTCACCAAACATGAGAAGCGATGCATTACATTTTTAGGACCTAACAGCAAGTCCTCATCGGTGAATGTCATATTTAAAACCTCATTTAATTCTGTTTCTGTTTGAGATACTTCCACTCTATAATCCTCGGGGAATGAGAGTGCCGTAACAAAAGCTTTGCGTAAGTCAGATGAAAGACACAGAGCATCATACACAGAAAGCATAGCTGGTATTTTCTTCAAGTGCGAAATTACATCATACCTGACTGACATATTTGGGCTAGAGTCAGTCGCTTCATTTGGGGTTACATCTTTGATTTTTGTATCCCTTTTAGGTGGAGGACGGGGTTCAGCTAGTTGACGACCCGACCTAAGTTGAACTTGGTCAACCTCTGGAAGTTCTTCTTCAGGGAAATGAAGAGAATCGTCGTCATCCTCAAAAACACCGATGGTGAGAACATTGAGTCCTTCATGAGGACCGCTCGCACGCTTTGTCAATCTTTGGGCTACTCTTAACGTGGAGCTTGGATCCCCGCCTTGTGCTATCATTCGTCGCACTGCGTGGGCTCCTAACCGCAGCTGCCCTCGATCTTGGACTCTTCGAAAAGTTGACGGATCAAGCTTTGTGGCATGGATCCCTCGATGGAAAGCTTCTCTTTTGAGTTGAGTGGTGCATCTTTGTTGCCGACCACGGTATGGTGCACCTGAGAAAATCATAGGAACAAACTCAGACTCAAGAGTCAGCATTGTTTGATTAGGAGGTGGCGTCATATTTGAAGATGCACAACTCACCAAGTCATCTTGAAAGGTGGCGACGTTTGCTGTAGCCATTTTCTTTCCTTTCTTCATGCTTTTAAGGAGGTCCGCATCAATCGTCCCTTCCTCAATCAATTTTTGGATTATGTTTTTCACCACAAAGCAATCTTTAAGTGTATGACCCAAGATGCGATGATAGTGGCAATAATTTGGCTCATTAAACTTGCAAACCTCTTCGGGTCTTTTTGGCTTTCGGGAGCTCTATGATATTTAACTCCCGTAAGCCCATAAACAAATCTTCTACTTCTTCATTTGGAAAGGAATACTCTCTGTTTTGACGCTCACTAAGAGTTGGTCTCCTGCGAGCCTGTGTTCCCTCTTGATTTCTCATGACAACTCCACTAGATTGAATTTTGGAATTGTTGTTGTCGTTTCCATTGCTTGCAATTGCTTGATTTAGCGAGCAACTTATCACGCCGCCACCCTTCTCTATTGGCTTGGTGAATGTTTTTGTTCGACGCGCTACATGTTGCATATAATTTTCAATATCTGTAGCTTTGGAGGCCAACTCTTCAAAAGTAACGGGCCGAACGCCTTGCAAATAAACAACCATGTCGGGGCATAGATTATTCATGCACATCCGCACCGCTCCGTAATTGGCTGTGGGCAGTGGAGATTTAAATTTCTCCACCTATTAATAAAATCAGCAGCTTTTTCATTTGTCCTTTGCTCTGTTTGGGTCAACTCGGTGATGCCTATTGTTCTTTGAGTGCTATAAAAGCGCTCGAGAAAAGAGTCTTGCATTTGCTCCCAAGTCTTGATCGATCCTGGCGCCAACTTGTTGTACCATGTGAAGGCAGGTCCGGACAATGTTTGCACAAATTGTCGCAGGAGAAGTGCCCCATTATGAGCTGTGTCTTGGCATGCTGCAAGAAAATGAGCTATATGCTCATGAGGTGATCGATCCCATTAAACTTCTTCAATTGTGGTTGTGATAATTGCTTGGGAAGGGCACCATGTCGACATCAGTGGGTATGGTTTAACATATCCGGACGATCGAGTAGTGAGTTTGCATATATTGAGCTTTAACTCCTCAGCGATCATCTTTTGGATTGCCTCGAGGCTAACTCCAGGCAATGATTGATGGCTGTGGTGACTCGCAGAAGCGTGTCTCTCATTTTCTCGGCTTGTATTTGCTACTTGGTTGCGTAGAGCAGCCAATTCATCTTCTTGCTGTTGAAGTGCAGCTGTGAGTTGGGCCAGCTGCTCATCAACTGAACGTGTTTCGTTTGCTGCAAGAACTTGTTCCACGTGACTCGGCTCAGAGTTATGGGAACGAAGCTCATAAGCATTTATAGTATGTGAAAGATTATTTTCAGGAGATGAAGAGGAATCACTATATAGGGGATTATGAGACCCTGAGTAATTTGAATCACGCTCTTCATTACTCGAATTTGTTTGACTACGAGTTACAGGACGATGGCCCGTTACAACATTTTTTCGGGCTTTCTTTCTTTTGAAGTGTGTTGAGGTAGAAGACACTTCACTAGTGTTATCCGCCACTTCTGTGACCCCAACCGGCATCGAAAGAAGCACCTCAAACGCATTGTTCGAGGCCCTCTTTCGAGTTGGCCAAGGAGCCATCGTCGTTGTCGCCTTCTTCGGTGTGTTTGTTGGCCCCATCACCACTTGATTCTTGCCACCATGACTTGACGAAGAGGGTTTTACCCCTTGGATCTTGCTGCAGTTGGAGTTATCTCGTGTTGCTAGCTCCCTCTGCTTGTATGCCGCTCGCTTTGCACGAACACGGGAAGCTTGGTCGACATACCTTTGTCGTCGAGGATTTTGCTTGATAAATTCTTGATATTACGCCACTGGCGAGGATTTCCGCTTGCCGCATCATAGTGCCCTCAACATTATTTGCAGATGAGGACACACATGGAAGTATCTCTCTCAAAGTCTGGCAGATGCTTCGTGTGATGTATGCATTGAGAGCATCATTCCTTCCTCCTCGAATCCTCGGGCGGTTTTTCCTCGTCTTGTTCCAAATGATGTTTCCCACATGCCCGCGTTGATGGTTCGCCATGATAGGGTCATTTGCCCGGGAAAATCAACCCATGCACGGCGAACATTGCATTGGCGGCAGCGATGCCGTGATGGAGAAAATGAGTTACGAAATGAGGCGGTGGAATTGGGATTGATGATGACAAAGGATCTCGAAGTCGTAGCCGTTGGATCCACATGACCCTTCTTGGCGTCATTAGGAGTGAGGTACACTCCCCGACATATGAGCGTACGCTCACGTCCCGGTTTAGGACACGGCCCGCTAGATTGGTAAGCCTGTGAAGGGATGAACTCCGGTGCATCAGCCCGAAGCTGAGTTTGTGCGCGTGATGCTCCTTTGGATGGCGATGCATCTGCCACCACCATTGCAGACTTCCCCTTGTTCATGTGCTGATGATGGCGGGGTTGGTCCAGCACCACCGCCTTCTTTTTGGAAGCCGATGACGCAACCACTATTGCCGCCTTGGAAGGTGCGGCCCCTAATATACTTAGGGCAGGTTTTGATGAGCTTGCCCCCAGTTGCTTATGAGCATTATGGGGGGAGCTCACACCTGATGTCGATGGTGTGCTTGCCTTCAACACCGGGAATGCATTTACCCCCAATTTTATGGGAGGAGTCGATGACAAAGTCGTCTCTTTCATCCTGGAAGTTGTGGGGGAAGAGGTGGCCGACTGTTCACGTGGCGCTTTCTTCAGTGCACCTGTCCGCTTTGCACGGATAGGCCACTCATCAAGTGTTGCGCGACGAAACTTCGATGATGACTCATGGCTTGCAGACTTGGCACGTGCTGCTTTTGAAAAGCCAGGAGGAACTGAGCCGTAGGAATCAGCCTCACGCACGTTTAGGTGCTGATTTTGTGAGGCGACTCTTGAAGCTTTTTCGCAACCTTCATCTTCCTTTTGGTGACTTGGGCAGACGGGGCTAAACCCATCCTTCCGTGCGAAGTTACTTCATGCTCGTGGTTCGCCATGTTCGCGATCACGGTGGTTTGCAAATAACTTGCACTAGTGGTACCCTGAAAAGGCCACACTGGCACATCCAGCCATAGTGATCCAATGCGTAGCGTGATGAATTGTTGGACGCGCTCTGCCATCCCTTCATATAAAGAAAACCATATGTTAGTTTTCTTGAATGCATGAATATATTTTAGTGACATGATTAATTTTACAATGCCATATGTTGCCATTTGATGTTGGAATTCAAAAATGAGGGGAAAAGTAGGTCCCACCGGGCGTGCCAGAATCTGATGACGGGAAAATGGGCGTGAACCCGTCTCCACATCGTCATTAGAGACAAGTTGTTTAAATTTTAATTGAATATGAGACTAAGAAATATCAAATATCAGGTATTGCGGGTACATTACTTCCAGAATTCATACATTTACATAAAAATTCTGTTAATTACATCTCTTTGCGAGAAAACCCCTGATTAAGAATTCCAACATAAAGCTTACACCAAACAGCAACATGTGACATTACAAAAATATATATAAAAAAAGAAAAGTCTTCAATCTTGGCGTCACGACGGATGCTTGGGGTATTTTTAATTGTTTTCACCTTAATCAATTTTTATCGGATGTCACGAGACTTTAGTATCTTGTCTTGGTTTATCAAGAAGACGCTCAACATGCGGATCGTGTCGCGTGCTAATCTACTTTCTTTGGTCGGTGATGCTGCGCATGCATGCATGCATGTAAGTTTGGTCACTGATCAGACCACACAGAGAAGACCTCATGAGCTCTTTTGACTGCCGTGTGAGCCGTGATTTGCTAGAGAAGTGATTTATTCCTTACGCATGCAGCAGCTTATTTTGCTAGTGGATCATTATTATTTCTTGTTAATTAATTAATGGAGACATTAATTATGCAATAATTAATGGAGACATTAATGACGTGGGATGATGGATTTCCTTTTTTTTACTCCTTCATGCGTGTATGTGCACGCACACATATGGCTCAACTTCCCTCCGTATTGCATGCTCGTATGTGCTTGCATGCATATGCATGTGGTTGAAATTAATTAAAGGAGAAAGATATTACTACTTCAACTTCCTTCCTGCATGTGTGTGCACGTATGCATGTGCTGAATTAGTTAATGGAGAATTTGATTAGCACATGAAAGCCTTGCATGTACATGCATGTAGCCGTATTTTTTAACCTCTTCTTTTTTTTACATGGTAGCGATGCTCAACATGCTTTGACTGAAATGTGGGCACACTAATTATTCTTAATTCATTTATTAAGCAGAGCAATGCTTAATTTCAGATGCTGCGTCTTGACCACGGCGCTACTTCCTTTGCGACATGGGAGATCTTTGCGCACACATGCGAGACATGGGATTTAGCTCATGCATGCATGCACACGACCTTGATATGGTGCATGAACGTGGACTATTATAGCCGGTATATTTCTTCTTCTCCATTTTTATTGTTTGGCGCATGCTACTACTCATAACATGGCACTCATTGATATGAAGCCTATGTACAGAATGTAGTTGTGTGGAATTTATTATTTGTTTAGTCCGTGTTACTACTCATGACATGGTATTCGTGAATATGGAACCCATATACGAGCGTAACCGCGACAAAGTTTAGTTATTTGATGATTTTTCCATGTATCATTTTCTTTTTGCAGCATATACCCGCTCATGATTCGCATCCGCTTTAAGGGACCGAATCTAAGAAAGAGGGTCTTGAGTCTTCTCACCCTTGATTCGTTTCCATACGTAGTGCCCGATACTAAGAAACGAAGATTTTGGATCTTCGCTCTTGCATCCATGCCCACTACGGGACTGAATTAGGAAGTGAGGTCTTGCATCTTCTCACCCTTGATTCGTTTCCAAATGTAGTGCCCGATACTAAGAAACGAAGATTTTGGATCTTCGCTCTTGCATCCATGCCCACTACGGGACCGAATTAGGAAGTGAGGTCTTGCATCATCTCACCCTTGATTCGTTTCCAAACGTAGTGCCCGATACTAAGAAACGAACATTTTGGATCTTCGCTCTTGCATCCATGCCCACTCACGGACCGAATTAGGAAGTGAGGTCTTGCATCATCTCACCCTTGATTCGTTTCCAAGCGTGGTGCCCGATACTAAGAAACGAAGATTTTGGATCTTCGCTCTTGCATCCATGCCCACTACGGACCGAATTAGGAAGTGAGGCCTTGATGAGAACACATCTTGACTTGGAGGAGGATGGGAGGAAGAAGAGCACCTTGGCTTGTATCACTTGATCAAGCCTAAGCGCTAAGGAAGAACATAATTCTCACCTTCTTTTACCTTCTTGCTTTCTCCCGATGGCGGCTTGTTTGCTCTCCTTTCCTTTGGTTTCCTCTCAAGTGTTTTCTCTCAAAAGTTCTTTTTCTCTCTCTACCCTTCACCTCTTATTTATAGAGCAAGAAAGAGAAGGAGGTTTACCTCTTTGAGGAGGTTCTGACAATGCATTTGTGTGGCGTATGTCAACAAATCGCCAAAACACGACGTCAAGGACGTGCAAGAGGAGAAAGTAAATGGCACTTGATTCGGTCTTGCTGGCGAAACTTGGGCTCAAGACAAGTCGTGGTTGACGTGCATGCATGCATGGTGGTTCCCATGCACCATTATCACTCTTCTTAATTCAAATAATTGAGTTAGTAATTGGTTCTTTCCTTCATGCAACTACTTTCTTTGTTAAGTGGGAGAAATGGTATAGCATGCTTTGGCTGTCATGTGGACCATATCATTTTGGAAAGACAATTAGTTCCTTCATGCATATACAGTTGTGATGCTATTTTCTTTGAGACATGGGAGAGATGCTATACATGCAGTTATAGGGCCTGTGACGTGCGAGCGATCCGAACGTGATTTCGGCCACATAACCCTGTTGTTCTCCGACGCACCAGCATCAGGCGTGCGTTTGGAGAACAATGGGTTATCTTCTGCCAAATTTCGTTCGATTAAATCCGCACGTCACGGGTCGCATGCAATAGCCTCCATTCTTGGATGGGTTTAGGCCAAATCTTTCCTAATAGGGTTGTCTTTGTCACCTAAGCCACGGTCGTACGTTGACATTGTTTCATTTGTTTAGCTTTGATAATGGGTGACGATCGAAGGCGATGTATGACGGATGGAGGAGTGATGGGGGCACTCAAGGGAATGGGGCGGATCATGGATGCTTTCTTGAAGCAAGCATTCACCGGAGGAGTCAATATGTGTATTGCCGTGTACCCTCTGCGAGAATAACAACTACTCTGATGAAGGATATAGTGCGATATCACATTTGCAAAACGGGTCCATGCCCGACTATTTGGTGTGGCACCGTCATGGAGAGGCCGCAGGCGAGCTATCGAGACGAAGAGATCTTTGGACCATGTGGAGGATCACGACCGGATGGAAGATATCTTTGGATAATCTTGGCGGGGGATGAATTTAACTCGGGGAGGGTCACAAGGAGGAGGTTAAGGAATTCTATAGGCTACTTGGCGCCTCGGACGAAGTCGCATGACTTGACCAATGTGACCGTCCTGCGGCGGTTACGGCTTATGTCGATGAAGTCGAAGTTCAACTTTTCGAACAAATGCTTCAACGCTTTGCTTGAACTAATGAATGATGTCCTTCCGCCTAACCACAAGATGCCAAAGGATTTGTACCAATCGAAAAAGTTGATGGCCGACCTCGGGATGAATTACCAGAAGATTGATGTGTGCGAGAATAATTGCATGCTGTTCTGGAAGGATCATGACAACGATACCCATTGTATGCATTGCGGTAAAATCACGAATTCACAAACTGGACTATTATGTCATAGGGCTCCCAGCCACCTCCCTTCTACATGTTTTCTCCGCACATGCAGCCACCACCACAAGGAGAAGCATCACAGGGTGCTCAGCCTCCCCCGGCGTCCTTCATAAACCCTACTGGGATGCAGGCACCACCCCTAGGAGATGCACCTCAGGTTATATGATATTCTCATGCATTCTTTATTTTCAAAAAACTCTATTATGTGTACTTCATATCACAAACTATGATCCACAGAGCTCCCAGCCTCCTCCTCCTTTCTACATGTTCAATCCACAGATGCAGCCACCTTCTACAGGAGAGGCACCACAGGTAAAGACGGATCGGTTCAATTCGTTATTTAAAATTTGAATGAATGATTTATATGTGGCATGATGTACCTGTCTATGTCTTACAGGGCTCCCAGCCTCCAAACCCGTTCTACATGTACCCACCACCTATGCCAAGCCAAGGAATGCCTATGTATTTCAACCCGTGGGCCTGCACCACCTCGCACGACACCACATGTATGGATGTCGAAAATATTATAAGTTTGCGACACGAGCTAAGTTTGTCAATTCTTGTACAAATTGCCGTTTTGGATGTGTGATTGATTATCTAAGGATCTGCTAGAATGTCTCCTTCGGTTTGAGAGATTGGTATATATATTATAATCAGAAATGTTTCTTTGTCTGCGAGTGGATGTCCTATTTACTAGAGAGGTCATGCCGAAATTTTGTACATTTCAATGACTTAGTTTTAAGCGGTTTGAAAGAGTTGAAAGGTTGGTTTCGGTCTTTTAGTAGAGGTAGTAGGTTTGATGTCTCGTTTGTTAATTTTTCGTTAGCTTGAACTTTGTTGTGGAGTTTGATGACTTGGTGAGCTACCCCCCCATCCCTTCCTTTCTCTTGCTCAAATTTAGGAACATATGCTTCCGCATTTAACTTTAGTTCATTCTTTGAATATGAGATTACATATGCTTCATTGAATATGAGATTACGTGTGCAATGGATGGACATATACTTCCGTAGGAAATCTAGTTCATTCTTTTAGTATATATCAATCTTAGTAATCTGTTGCAAAAGTGATAATTTTTGTTGAAATGCACAACTGAGTCGATTTTAGGATATTTAGGCAACTCTTTCTTAAACCTTGCACAAATCATCTCAATGTTCATACTTGGAAAGGTTAACTTGTGTGCTTATGAAAGATCATTCTTTGTGCTCTGTAGATAAGTGATGGTTTACCAAATTATGAACCCATTACGTGCTATTTGATTTTTCTTTCACAATAACTTTTTGATTTGAACCTTATATTGTGTCGACTTCTTGGAATTGAAAAGTTATCTTAAGACAACTTGTTCAATTGTGAACTTATGTTTTAAATGCTTTATATGGCATCCTTGTAGAATGTTGTTTGCCCATGTATAATCGATTGTTTATCCTTGTAGAATGCTTTATATTTGTACTTTGTATATTGAACTCTTAAAATGACTACCAAAACTCTTATTGCTTCTTTGAACTATTTTCACTGCTTGTTATCTTTTGAATACTCGGTGATGCAATTGGGGTCTTTGGAAGTTGAATTAAATAATTTTAGTTGTAATCTTGGCCTTATGTTAATACTAGAGAGTATTACTTTGATACTTCATTGAATATGAGATTGATGTTCATATGATTATTGCAAGATATCTTGACTAGCTCAATGCGTGTAGTTCTTATATATAGTATCTATTCTTGTTTAGCTTGACCTGTCATATTGATATTCTCATATTGTGTCTTGGTTGAATAGTACTATTGATATTCTCATATTGACATTCATGTGAATCAGCATAATGTTACTTGTAGCACAACCTAAGTTAATCTTGAACTTGCAGGTTTCTAGGTCACGCCCTCCAGCACGTTCTAACGACATCATAGAAGACATCTTCAACAAATAATGACGGTGGTGGTAGCGCCCACAACTCCAACAACCCCAAGGCATGAATTCCATTGTGAGCTCGATTGGTGTATAACTGTTGTACTTTATAACTTGTTGTGATGGATACGTTGTGATCGACTTATTGTGATGGACTTATTTTAATGGATTGTGGATTGTATCTATTGTGGTTGTAATGTGTTGTACGTCATTGCGTAGTTTACAAATTGCCGTTGGATGTGTGATTGGATTATCTAAGGATCTGCTAGAATGTCTCCTTATGGTTTGAGAGATTGATATATATTATAACTGCAAATATTTTTTTGTCTGCTGAGTGGACGTCCTATTTACAAGAGAGGTCATGCCGAAATTTTGTACATTTCGGAGACTTAGTTTTAAGCGGTTTGAAGAGTTAAAAGGTGGTTTGATATTTTAGTCTTGTAATAGGTTTGGTGTCTCGTTTGTTAATTATTCGTTCGCTTCAACTTCATTGTGGAGTTTGTCTTTTGTGTTACAGTTTCTGATCAGATTTGAACAAAATAGATGATCTTATTTATTCTTCGCTTAGCAATTTTTAGTTTCATTTTTCTTTTTGCCTTTTCTTTTCTTCTTTAGTTGTTATATGTATTGAGTGCGATACATATATATATAAAAATACATACATTTGGATATATATACATATATGTATTGAGTGCGATACACACACACATATATATATATATATATATATATATATATATATATATATATATATATATATATATATATATATATATATAAATACATACATTTGGATAATATACATTTTTTTGTAAAATGATGTTAAATTCGTGGGTTTAATAAACCCACGAATTTATCTGATAAATTCGTGGGTTTTTAGCCCACAATTTAATCTGTTAAATTCGTGGGTTTATTAAACCCACGAATTTATCAGATTAAATTCGTGGGTTTATTAAACCCACGAATTTAACTCAGAAACCCAATTAAATTCATGGGCTTATTAAACCCACGAATTTATCAGATTAAATTCGTGGGTTTATTAAACCCACGAATTTAACTCAGAAACCCAATTAAATTCGTGGGCTTAGTAGAAACCCACGAATTTAACTTAAATTCGTGGGTACCCACGAATTTAACTTAAATTCGTGGGTACCCACGAATTTAATTAATTAATTTCGTCGAGTTAAATTCGTAAACTAAATTCGACGGTTTGCTCACGAATTTAAGTTAAATTCGTGGGTTTTTGGCCCACGAATTTTTCCCTGATTCTTGTAGTGGTGGTTGACGTGCATGCATGCATGGTGGTTTCCATGCACCATTATCACTCTTCTTAATTCAAATAATTGAGTTAGTAATTAATTCTTTCCTTCATGCAACTACTTTCTTTGTTAAGTGGGAGAAATGGTATAGCATGCTTTGGCTGTCATGTGGACCATATCATTTTGGAAAGACAATTAGTTCCTTCATGCATATACAACTGTGATGCTATTTTCTTTGAGACATGGGAGAGATGCTATACATGCAGTTATTGGAGGACTGCTTAGTCTCTATACGCAAGACTTGGACAGACAACTCGTTATGCGCCACTTTTTTTTTTGTGATGACGTGGCCCCATATTTTTTTTAATTATTTGATTAGAGAGCAGTTAATCCATGCATACATGCGTGTGTTTATTTGCCTCACGTATGCTGAGATATCATCACATTAGTGCAACGCACGTAGGACTTTTAAGTAAAATATTTTAGATACACTAACATTTTTTTGTCGGTGAAATATTGATCGTCAGACCATTTTAAATATAATTCACACCCTTTAGTCATTTTTTTGTTCTAACGGATTTTAGCCATTAGTGATTTTTATTTATTCGATATTATTATTTTTATGCAATTATTTATTTTTATTTAATCTCAGGACAAAATCGTCGTGGCTTCAAAGATCAAGATCCCGCGAGTGATGATTTTTCCTTAGACACACACACCTGGCCACTTGGGCCTTTGAGTGGGAGTGCAATGGGCAATGCTTTGCATTGCATCTCGACTGGACGGTCCCAATCGCTATCTACTACCTTAGCTCTACTAGTACGGCTTGGCATGATACACCGTACCGTTTCCTTGGTTACGTAGTTACGCTCCTGACTGTTTCTGCTACAACATCGATGATATGTCTGATACCATACTAGTACTTGGGTAGTAGTTCAGTGCGATGTATGTTCAAGACAGTGCAGCACGCATTGCTACTCTTTTAATTTTTCCGCCATCGTGCTCTACACGTACGGACTGATTTTCTTGCTTGTGGAGTAGTACTAACTTTTACCGCGCACCGCGCCAGTTTTTTCACCTTCGCCGCGCGATTCAAACTCGCACGCTCACGCGCGAAACCGAAACAGCAACAGTTTAATTTACCCCCTCCCCTTCCCCGGCCCGGTTTTCTTTTCTTTTCCTCGGCACACGTGCGCCACGTTCCTGACAGCGGGCCCCGCTCCCCCTCCGAGCACCGCGCCGAGAACCACAGCTCTCTCCGAATCCGGGGCCCAAGAGCGCCGAAACTCGTGCCTTCCACTGACGCGTGGACCCACCCTAAGCACCGCCACTACAAATATCCGTCGTCCCCTCTCCGTCCGGTTTGAGCTTGAGTTCGAGACTTCGAGTTGGCCACCAACACCGACACCGACCCGGCCCGATCCACATCCCGCTTCCCGCCGGATCCCCTCGCCGCAGGTGCCCGGATGCCCAAGAGGAAGCGCGGGCGGGGTCGACCGCGCAAGGTCCCGGCCGCCGCCGCCGCCGCCAAGGTAAGCAATCCAGAAATTAATTAGGTATCGCTTTCTCCTTCCTTCGAGCAACGCCCCCCAACCCCCCACCCCAAAACCCGCGGATGCTATTTGCTTCACTTCGCTGCGCTATTATCATGGAGTGGAAGACAGGTTGTTCGGGATTTCTCCTGGTAATTTTCCGAGCAAGTCGGGTAGCTTCGGGTTGTTTCGTTCACTGCTCGCTTTGGTGTTTTCGCCCGTGCGAGTTGCTTGCTTATTTTTACTCTAGTTTTAGATTTAGATGGTTGGGGAGGTGGAGAGGCCGATTTATCGGGACCACGAGGTTTGCATTTGCAATCGTTATGGTCATTTCCTTCGATCTTACTTGGAATCGAGCAATTCCTTTGGATTTGCTCCCGGAAGCTTTAAAGTTGCCAAGTTTTATTGCGCGGCCATATCTCCTTTAGGGTTCGACTGTCTGGAGTTGTTAATTTGTGTTTGCCTAACGTGCTCTTGGAATATGCGAGAATGAAGCGCCATTACTCTGCAATTGCTCCCTGAACTCCCCTGCGTGTTTTACTTAAGAGTATTTTTAATTTTTTTTTTGTGAAAGCGCTTGCACTGTTTTTTTCTGAAATGCTTAATCTTTGTTTGGTTGTGGGTTGCAGGAGAACGATAAGAAGAAGGGCAAAGAGGAGATACCACAGGCTTCTGCTGAGGTCAGTATTTTCTTGCACACGATTTTCTGAAAATAAATTGAAAACGAGAATCCTGAACATTTTTTCGTTCCTGTATTGGATTTTTTGTGTTTCAGGGGAATGGCGCAGAAGGGAGAACTGAGGCCTCAAGAACCACAAGAAAGCGCAGGAAGGATCCTGTTGCTGACTCCTCATCTCTTGGGCCTAGGAACATGCAGCTTCGGGAGAGGCGGAATGTTCCAGTGGCAGTGGTAGAGGATCCGGAGCCTAAGGTGGAGATTTTGATCTTTTCTCATTGATCTTCCATCTCTTGGGTTATCAGCAGTGGTGGATGAACGATTAGGGGATGCATGTGCTGAGTGTAATTAAACTCTAGTTGATGCTTGTGTTGGTTTCGCTTACATAGTTTGTGCTTCGTTCGTTGAACATGGTTCAATTTGAGTATCCATTCCACTCCCGTTTGGCACACATGCATACTACACGTTTTTTTATCGATTTCCTAGGTATGTACGCTGTGTATAAGAAGTAGAATGAGCAATATATACACTGTATGCAGTGTCTCAAGCTACCAATGACATTCATGTGCAGTATATAAGAAGCACTTACATTTCAGAGTACCTGCTCTGAACAGCCTTTACCTTCTATATATATACATGCATGATTTATGTTGGTTGTTGGAATTTGCAGAAGACAAAAAATGATAATGATTCTTCAGACATGTGTCATCAGTGCCAGAGGAATGACAAAGGAAGAGTTGTACGGTGCCTGGGCTGCAAACTGTATAAGAGGAGATACTGCGTGCCGTGCATCACTCGCTGGTTTGTGCCTTTCTAAAAGCATTCATGTTGGTCACCTTACATTGTATTTGGTTGTCTGTTTTGGTAGAGTGATTGCTCTTGTGTTTGTCTGATTTCTTTTTTTTTTAGTATCTTTGTTTCGGTCATCTTGCTAGTGCCTATTTCAATTTACATTTATGTATTTGTTATTAAAATGTCACTGTTTTTGTGGCATGACCTGAACAGGTATCCACATTTGACAGAGGATGATTTTGTGAATAGTTGCCCATTTTGTCGCAATAATTGCAATTGTAAGGCTTGTCTGCGGGCAAATATAAAAAACAAGGTATGGTTGTTTTGTTCTGCTTCATTTCCATTTTGTTTCCTGGCCTCAGTGTATTTGATATTTTTACTGTATTTTTTTCCACAGGTTGATGAATGGAGTGTGTCTGATGACAATAAAATTAAATTCTCTCTGCGTATTGCACACTTTTTGCTCCCTTGGTTGAAAGAATTTCACCAAGAGCAGATGCTAGAGAAAAATGTTGAGGCCACAATTAGAGGTATTATCATTGAAATGTCAGTTTTTGAGTTTCTAGCTTAAGAACATGGTTGTACTTATTTATTACTCTTTGTGGTTCTGCTGTTTCTAATTTTGCTTTTTATAACAGGGATTGAGTTATGCAATTTGAAGATTCCTCAAGTTGAGTGTGGGCACGATGAGCGGATATACTGGTTGGTCTTGCTTTAAATACGCAACATATGCAAATTATTTGTTTCTTTCAAGTGCCTGAATCATAGTTTTCTTTGGAACAGCAACAACTGCAGGACATCGATTGTTGACTTCCACAGAAGCTGCCAGGAATGTTCGTACGATCTCTGCCTCACCTGCTGCCGGGAGCTTCGTCGTGGTCTTACTCCTGGTGGTGGTGTTACTAGTGACACGGTTCTTAGTCTACCTGAAGTAGGAGGCAAGGGGGATTTGCAACTGGGTAGTAGTTGTAATAACGTTGCAGGTCAAGAGCCTTATCATGGGCAGAATGAAAATTTGATAGATAGTGCAGTTAATTCTGAGGATAGCACTAGTTTGAGAGGATGGAGGGTAAATAGTAATGGAAGCATATCTTGTCCACCAAATGCACTTGGTGGCTGTGGGAGTTCTCTTCTTGAACTTAAGTGCTTATTTGAGGAGAAGTTTATTTCTGACTTGCTGGAGAAAGCCAATTCATTGGTCAACAAGGGAACAATGCTGGAGTTGGGAGGTTCAAAATGTTCCTGCTTCACTGAATCAGGTGACATGAACGATGCAACATCACGGAAATCAGCTTGTAGAGAGAACTCCAGTGATAACTACATATATTGTCCAACTGCTAGAGTTGTTCAAAATGGAGGTTTGGATCATTTTCAGGAGCACTGGTTGAAGGGTCAGCCTGTTATTGTTCGTGATGTGCTTGCATTGACTTCTGGATTGAGCTGGGAACCAATGGTTATGTGGCGGGCCTTACGAGAAAAGAGATACAAGAATAAAGATGAGCGGCTCTCAGTTATTGCTCTTGAATGCCTGACGTGGTGTGAGGTTTGTGACGTTATTTTGACTATTGATTGTTATCGACACTTTAGATTGTCATAAGCTGGAATTGATAAAACTGATGTTAAGAATTACTAGATGAATATAATGTCTTCTACAATCATTAATCATGTGGTTCTGTTTCTATCTGCGTTAATCTAATGAACTTGGTGCTTTTGCTGAAATGTGGCTATGGAGTATTATTCCTTTTTTTCTTTTCTATTTATGCCTTATACATCTGCATAATATTGCTCAGTTAATTTGTGCCTCATTGGAACTTAAAATGTCGTTTGCCAGAGTTTCTATTAGTATCAGTTTTGACTTTTGATTTTGCCCACCAGCTATATATTATTTTCTTGGCTATACCATAATTTTATATGGCCTTGTAGACCCATAGGGTATGTGATTACCTTTTTTTATATAAATATTATATTGCATTTACCATCCAAATCAGTTTTATTTTGAAAATGAAATTCCTAACACTCCTGCTTTCATGTACACTAAATGCAGGTTGATGTAAATATTCACATGTTTTTTGCCGGGTATTCCCGTGGACTTGTTGGTCCAGAGGATTTGCCTCTGTTACTTAAGCTTAAAGATTGGCCGCCACATAGTTCCTTTGAGGATCGACTGCCGCGGCATGGTGCAGAGTTCATGTCTGCGTTACCATTTCGCGATTATACAGATCCCAAATATGGCCCTCTCAATCTGGCAGTGAAATTACCTGACAGTATTAACAAGCCAGACCTTGGTCCAAAGACTTATATTGCTTATGGTGTCGCCCAAGAGTTGGGAATTGGTGATTCTGTTACGAAGATTCACTGCGACATGTCCGATGCGGTAAATAAATGGATATTACTTATGCTTCCTGGTGTTCATATGTAGTTTTTTTAATTGAAATCTTGTTATCCTTGCACTGTCTTCAAAATTTGATATGTTTTCTTATATGTTCACATTCTACTTATGGAACTTTATGGCTATCTCTATATGCTGTTGTATGCATGTTGGACCTTTCTTATTTATAATTTGACTTTCAATTCTCTTAAGAATTAAGAATATAAATACAAACATCTTTTAACGCTGCATGGAGTTAGCACAACAATGGAAGTTCTGGGTGATAGTTTTTTTTAGTCTTGAATTTGGCCTGGTTGCTTTTTGCCAAATGCTGCACTCTTATTGTTAATGGCTAGCTAATTATGGTAGCCAGCAATGTTGGTTGACCATAAACCAGGCTATAAATTTATGGGAAAAATCTCGAAAACATCAATCTCAATCATCAAGATGTATTTGCTACATACTGTACCTGCCGTGTCATTACTTAATTTTCCCATTTTCAAGTTCTGTTGATGAACCATTGTGGGCATATCCTTCTGGTTTTTTTTTGGGTTCAATTTTACTAGTGATATTCTAGTTCCCATTGCTTAAATAGGTCAATATCCTCACACATACTGATGAAATAAAGCTCAAAGCAAAAAGGATTACAGCAATAGAGAAAAAGAAGGAAACTTTAACTATCAAGGAAGAGAGTGGAAATATTCAAGCTTCCTGTACAGATTCTGGTGTTGATTTGCCAATAGCTCTCAGTGAATCAGCCAAGGTGCCAAGACCTGAAGAATGTGGAAGTGACATAGGCATTAAGCAGCCAGTACCACATGTTGCTTCAGAGGAGGAAGATGCGGTAGCTTATGAAGCTGAGGGAAACTTTACTGTGTCCAATGAGCAATCGTCCATTCAATGTGATGCAAATCATACGAATTTTTCTCTCTCTAAGGGAAAAGCAGAAGGTACTTTGTTCACAATTAATGGGGGAGAGAGTGGTGATGTACTCAGCAGTGAAGATAAAAGTGAATCTCCTATTGATTTAGCAGGAGGAACATCTGCTGAACCTACTGGTCAACAATGCAGTAAGCAGTGTGGCCGTCATTTTTCTAGTGCAACAGGAAAAAGAAAGAAAACAGCAGGCAAGGAAAATAAGACAGGGCGAATTGCCATATATCCTGAGCCAGAGAATGATGACCTCCTGTTCATGGAGGGAAACGAGCCAGAGGGTGGTGCATTGTGGGATATCTTCCGACGGGAAGATGTCAGCAAACTACATGATTATCTAATGAAGCATGCAAAGGAGTTTAGGCACTGCAATTATGAACCAGTGAAGCAGGTGACTAGTTCTTCTCACTGTTTGACCATGAAATGCCATTTCATGTCTGATTCTCATGTTGCATAACTATCATATGTTGGCAGGTTACTCATCCTATACATGATCAATGTTTTTATCTAACAAATGAGCACAAGAGAAAGCTTAAGGAAGAATATGGTCAGTTAAGAATATTGATTTTTTGGAAATTTATTTTCCCTATGTGATGGTTTTTTGTTCACTAATGCAGTTGACTTCCCCATAGTGATTACTACATGGTTTTTTGTTCACTGAATATGCAGGAGTTGAGCCTTGGACATTTGAGCAGAAGCTTGGCGAGGCAGTCTTTATCCCAGCAGGATGTCCCCACCAGGTCAGAAATTTGAAGGTATGATATGATGCTAAGACATGGAAACAGTTGTCCATTTCCATTGCTGTTAATGCCTTGTTTTTGAATTGAAATGAATGTCATTTCCTGTGGCATTACTCTTTTTATCTACCGCCTTTTTTCTGTCGTTGTGCAGTCATGTATAAAGGTTGCACTCGACTTTGTTTCTCCGGAAAATGTACAAGAGTGCATCAGGTTGACAGAAGAATTTCGTCTGCTTCCGGAGGGACATAGGGTGAATGAAGATAAACTAGAGGTCTACCAATCATTTTGTCCTAGCACTCTTTGAGTCTTGATGATTTCATAAAAACTATTCTTGTGCCTGTATGGCAATTTTGATAGCTCCAGAACTCCTAAATCTTTTCTCTTGACATTGTTATCTAACTGCATTTATTAAGAATCTTCTGAAATTCTGTCTGAACCTGGTCAATCTGAATCACCAGGTTAAGAAGATAGCTCTTTATGCTCTCAACCAAGCCATCGAGGATATCAACAAAGGTGATTGCAAGCAAAGGTTAGTGGTAGTAACTCTCTGTATTGTCATTAGCTTCTGCTTTCTAAATGTCTTGTTGTGATTTCTCAAATATTGCACTCTAATCATTTTAGCATCATGTAGGGACCTCGTTTTAGCATCTCTGACGTCCTTTTTTGTTAAGGGCAGGGCTGCTTTAATTGCTTTGCAAACTTCTGTAGGGCTGCTTTATATGTTTGCTGTTTTTTGTTTTAAATCAATTGTTATCACCTGGACAAATTTCACTTTCTCATAATGCCACTCTTGCAAGTTGCGAAAGTGGCATGTAAATGATGATATTCTTGAAAGCTGAAAGAGATGTTTACAAAATTTTCTTTTTGTTTTGCATATTTGAAGTTTTGTTCATCTGTTTTTTCCCCTCATTCTGCATCACTTTACTGTTTATGCATTTGTCTAGGAACTTCACTATATTTCACTTTTAGAATGTAGCGTGTAGTATAAATATATCTAATCTACTAAGATATTTGAACATAGAATGATGCAGCATTAGACCATCAGTGTTCCTGTGCACCGCTTAGGTTCTTTTTGTAAATGAACCTGCGGAACTTGAATTTCATGTCGATGGTTCTGCAGAACACATGGGCTGTTCTTTGATTTATCTTAGTTTACTTGCATAACAATTCGGTTGGTAAAACAAAGCAGCTCTCCATGATAATACGATAGCTGATTATTAGCTTCTCAAAGCATTCTGGCATCTCCTGTGCCGTTTGTTGCTGTTGCGACGTAGATTCTGCCTAAATACCAGATAAGTTTGCTATCCAAAATGCACCATGTCCTGATTCTGTAATATTTTTTACATCGATAATGAAGCAGTCTCGTTTTAACAATTTTCGTGAACCCTTTAGTGAGATACAATAATATATGTATTCTAGAGACCACTGGATGGTGTTACGAAGATATTATTAAATGGTATCTTGCTTTTACCAGGCCAGAGGGTGAAGTAAAGGATGAACCACCTGTCCCATGTGAACCTGCAGAAATGGAGTAGCACCAAAATAACCAGCTCAAGCCATGTCAACATAAGTAGCACACCAGCATGTGCTGGATTTTTGCTGTCATTGTCATTCAACCCGAGATTCCTGTGACGCTATATTTTGATTTATATCATAGTTTCCTCTGGATAACTACTGAGCTTTTGCAAGTGGTCTGACAACAAGCTGCTAGGACTAGTAAACTGGCCGGCCCTGTACCTTTGTACGAAGCATGACGTTAACTTGTATACGGTTGATTATGGGTTTCATCCTTGAGTTCGGTCAATGCATCCTTGATTTTCCCTCTATCGTTGTTTCTGGCTGCCTAGTATTATTTGTGTATCATCATGAATTCACGAGTAATTTTTATGCTGTCGATTTTATTATATGAAGGGGCGCCCTGTCCAAATTATTATCGACTTTCACGAATTCGTCTATGTTTGATTCATGTAAGTTTCCCAAAGACATTTGTATTTCCACTAAGGGTATGTACGCGGTATAGATAATGACTGTTTATAATATATTTTTATATTATTTATAGACAATATAAAAGACAATTCATATAATAAATTATCTATATAATTGTTTTTATTCATTATTTTATAATTAATAGATTGTGTATATAATAGTATATACAATATAAATCTGTCTATAAGAGTGTTTGTTAAATAGCAATATCTTTCTCGCTTCTCATTCTCTCTTTACATCATTTAAAATCTTATCTGTTATAAGTATATATATATCATTATACATACCTAATGATCCTCCCTCTGCACGACGCGCGCGCAGAGTGGCTCCCTCATCACCACTGGCAAGTCCGTCTTGACTGGTGGCTGCGACGCTATGGCATCTGCTGGTTTCCAGTCGAACAACCTCACCAAAGTGCCAACCAAGAACTCGAGGTGCTTCACGGCGGGCACGTTGGGGCACATCCAGCGGCCGGCGCCGAATGGCATCATCTTGATCTCCCGAAGGTGTCCAATCCGCATTCCTCGCCGCCGTCCAAGAACCGCTCCGGCCTGAACTCTTGTGCCGCCGTCCACACCGTCTCGTCGCGACCGATCTCCGGAACCGTGAAGTTGAGCTCTGTGCCCTTGGGCAGCGCGTAGCCATCGAGGACCTCATCGGAGAGCGTGGAGTGCGGCAAGATGAAGTGCGCCGGTGGGTGCAGCCGGATCCTTTCCATCACGACGGCTTTGAGGTACGGCATCGCGTGGAGAATTTTTTACCGGCCTCTTTATCTGTAATTTTTTTCAGAATTAGTCCCATGCATAAGTGAATTGCAAAAATAGCCCCTTAACAGTATTTTTCAGTGGTGAGCGAGCGCATGAATTTTTTTTTGAATATTTTACTTATCTTTCTAGCGGTGAGCGACCGTTGATTTATTTTTTAATTTTTTTTGCTGCTTTCTAGCGGTCAGCGATCCCTGGTTTTTTTTTTTGCTTTGCAGGCGGCGGGAAATTTTTTTTTAATCGGCGCGGGGACAGCCGGAATCCAGCGGTCGCCGACCGCTGGATTCCAGGCGTGTGTGGCGGGCGTGGGGAGGCGGGGCGGGCGGCGTTGCTTAGGCGCGACGCGTGGCGGTGAGGACGACGGCGCGCGGGCCGGATGGTGCAGCGGTGGAGGGTGCGACGCATGGAGCCAAAAAAAAAATTCGGCAATTGCACTGAACGCGCAGTACAAATTTGCCAGCAATCTGCCCAAAAAAGCCTGGTTAATTGGAATCGTTATGTCTTATCATACGCCGAAAGCAACGACCAATTACTGTTTCTTCGGTGTATGTGCGCAGGGAGGTGCTATAAGTTGCAGCTCTATTGCGATGATCTGTCTTGCGCATTCGAGGAAGAAAACAGAGGTAGCGAGGTTGTCGAATACCGCTAATCGAGAGGCAGAGAGAGGAACGGAGAGCGGGGAAAATAGAGAGGAAAGCGAGGTGGAAAAAAAATCGGAAGTGTATTTATGGAGAAATTTTTATGATATTCATACTTTGTATTAGTTTTGTTGGAGTTTTTATTTTCGATTATTTGACGAGTGATCTTTTTGTTACAGATAGTCCAGAACGTTGGTTCATCATACATCCCTTGGAACATTTAATCCCGAGAAGAACTTCAGGAAGGTTAGTTTGAAATTGTCATATAGATTAGTATGTCCGTCATACAATTACGGATTTTTTAGAATGACAATAATGTGGTCATTTTATTAGTTGAAAATTGGTGTAATATTACGGCGATATGTGGAACACTGCAGTAATGTTAGTGTAATATTACGGCAATATTTGTGGGATTGTTACATTTATTGCGATTTGTGTATAACTTGGGCAATGTTAGTATAATATTATGACAACATTTAGTGTAGTATTTGTATGATATTAATGGAATATTTCTGTCATACAATTACGGATTTTTTTAGAATGATAATAATGTGGTCCTTTTATTAGTTGAAAATCGGTGTAATATTACGGCGATATGTGGAACATTGGGGCAATGTTAGTGTAATATTATGACAACATTTGTGGCAGTAGTACAATATTAGAATAACTGGTAGTACACAAAATGATGACATTAGTAGTTAGAGTAGCCGAACAAATGGTAAATTTAGTGCAATGAGCCGTGCTTGAAATGACAGCAGTAGTGAGTAGTACAATGACACCACTGTCGGGCGTAAAATTTGTTAGATAAGTAATAAAATTGCGGTCCGAACAGTTTAATATTTAGTATAGCATTTGTATGATATTAATGGAATATTTCTGTCATACAATTACGGATTTTTTAGAATGACAATAATGTGGTCCTTTTATTAGTTGAAAATTAGTGTAGTATTACGGCGATATGTGGAACACTGGGCAATGTTAGTGTAATGTTATTACAACATTTGTGGCAGTAGTACAATATTAGAATAACTGGTAGTACACAAAATGACGACATTAGAAGTTAGAGTAGCCGAAGAAATGGTAATTCAGTGCAATGAGCCGTGCTTGAAATGACAGCAGTAGTGAGTAGTACGATGACACCACTGTCGGGCGTAAAATTTGTTGGACAATTAATAAAATTGCGGTCCGAACAGTTTAATATTTAGTGTAGCATTTGTATGATATTAATGGAATATTTGTTTGTTTGAACGAAATTTCTGCAGTATTACGTTGGTACCTAATGCGCGTGCTTGTGCCTTTCGCTATGGTAGGTACTAAATGGTAGAAATTCTAGATTTGTCCGTGTTTTACGGTGACGGCGTTGTTCGAGAGGGTCCATATGGGGCGGACCTTTCGAACTGCGAAAGGAAGGTGATCAGGGCTCCGGGTCTAACGGAGATGAGTTTGACAGACCTCCGTACATGCGTGAGAAGCGCATTCGATCGAGAGATTGCCCGAAAAAAGCTCGTCATCGAGGCGGTGCATGCCAGAGTCGTGGAAGGATCCACCAACTACGTGTGGGTCCTATGCAAGATCGTGGGAAGCACAATGTGGAAGGAGTACATGCAAATTGTGATGAACCCTGAAGCGTTGATACACCGTCGGCCGATGGTATATATGCGCTTCTTGGACGGAGGCCAAACCTCTAATCCCCTCTTGGCGGTGGCGGTGGCGTCATCGTTGAAGCATCCTCTGGGGCAATCGGTGAGGGCGTTGGTCTTGATGAATTCGAGCGAATGAAGACATCGGGCGGTGGTGGTCGCCGCATTGATCGCCACGAGGACCTAGAAGGCATGACGGACGAAGCAATATCCGGCGAAGATGAGGAAGTGGACATGGATAGCGGCGAGACGACGATGCAGCTCGAGTCGGTGGCATTGTGTCGACCGATGTGGAGTATGTGTCTTCTCGGTTGGACGATCTGGCGATGACGTCGCTTGTGCTGCCAGACGAAGGCGGCACTGGGTGGGCCTTTGATCAGGACACTCTGCTGGTAGGGCAACTCTTCCCTACGAAGAGTGCCGCCCAAGAAGCAATAGCTAGATATCACGGTTAACATCGGCCGCACGCATCACAGGTGTCTGGTCGAACCAAGAGACCTACATTGTGAAGTGCACGGATGCTAAGTGTCCAGGCAAGATCTGTGCCCAGAAGTTCAAGGGCGAGAGTTCGGGTTTCAGGGTAACTGTGCTGACGGACCATACTTGTCTGCTTGCCGAGCCACTGCGGAAGCACAGAAATGTCACGTTCTCATATGTGGCAAGTCTGATTTCTCACTTGGTCACAGCGGACGTGACCGTTTCGCCGAAGATACTATTGGCCGACGTGGTTAACATGGTGGGATGCCCTGTTAGCTACGGTAAGGTGTGGCGAGCAAAGTAGAAAGTTATAGAGATGATGTACGGCACGTATGAAGAGGGCTACAACCTTGTTCCTCGCATGCTTCACCAGATTGCTGAAGCCAATCCTGGGACCTACATCAACAAGGTGGATAGGTCACACCCACGAAGAGTCCCAACAGTTTCATCCTCGATCGTGTGTTTTGGGCATTCGGACCAACCATTCAGGGCTTCAAGTACTGCCGGCCTGTGCTAACCATGGATGTCACTTTCCTATCCGGCAAGTACAGGGGCACCATACTTATGGCGGTTGCGGCGGACGCCAATGACCAGCTACTCCCGGTGGCCTACGCACTCGTGGAAACGAGAACACGGAGAGTTGGTTATGGTTCCTAGCAAATGTGAAGCAAGCTGTTGTGCAGGACCGCCCGAACGTATGCCTTATAACAGACATGCATGCTGGGCTATTATCCGCCATCAGCACCATGCAAGGAGGGATACAACCACCCTACCAATGGAATGATGTCGTCAATCGCTGATGCATGAGGCATCTTGCCGCGAACCTGCACAGGAGGTTCCGCAGCAAGGAAGTTATGAAGACATTCAAGAGGCTATGCATGCAAAACCAGAGGCGGAAGTTCGAAGTCATATGGAGAGTGCTCGATGAGGAGACTGCGAAACATACGACGCAGTCCACAGAGGGCCAGGTGAACAACTTCTCTCAATTGGTGCAGTTGCACGCTCCAGAGCTAGAGAAGTGGTCCTTGTTGCATGACACTGACGGCGCAGGGTATGGCATAATGACAACTAACATGTCAGAGGTTTACAACGGTGTTCTGAAGGGTGTTCGGTCCCTCCCAATCGATTGCCATCGTGGAGACACAGAGCAGGACCGTTGGATACTTTGTGAACAGGGGATGAATGCAAGGAGGCATCTAGACGAGGGAAAGCGGTTCTCGAACGTATGCACGCATACATAGAGAAGAAAATAGAGAAGGCTCGTTCACACGCGCCCGTACCATGGATGGAGTCGGTGTAAGTTTGAAGTGCGTCTACGGAGAAGTTCGTCGATGGCCATTGCGAGAGGATACCGTAAGCAAGTGTGCACGCGATGCGTGATGTGGCCACATGCACATGCAACAAACCACACCGTTGCACAAGCCATGCTCGCATGTATATGGCGTCTTGCGATTCTCCGTCGATCTTCCGTGGCGTACATATCCGAGTACTTCGCCGACCATCTGTTCGAACATGGGGTTCGAATTCAACTCGTCACGCTTGGACATGCATTATAGGAGCTGTGGCCAACCCAAGTGACTTGGTGTCGAATGGCGCTTTGAGCGAGCGGCCGTGGGCGATGGCGATCCACGGCGAATCCGTAACGATATGGATGCAAGTCAGCGGGGCGACAGACGTGCTGCACGGAAGTGCCGTATATGCAGGACGGTGAGGCATACAATGAAGAACTGCCCTAATAGGGTTGGCTCGTCGACCCATCCGTAGAAACCATGTCAATGTTCCTTCGTATAATTATTTTCTGTGCGTGTAGTACCTTCGTATAATTTTCTTTTTTTGTTATGTAGTACCATGTACCGTACCACCTATGTTATGTTTACTTATTGTTATATCATTTAACGTCCCGTGCATAATTTTATTTTTGCTGATATGTCATGTCACATAATATTTGTGGATATGTCATGTCATGTTAACTTACCCGTATTAACTTGTGTTTCTTTTTTGTACTTGCAGGATATGGCTGCACACCCGTAAACTTTGCTTGACCTATACTACGATGCCAAGCATCGTAGCAGGCTGTGGCTTTCAGGTGTTGTGCCACCGTGTTTCATTCTTAGGGCCCCAAGGGAGCATTGGCCCTTGGACGAGCGGTACGTGCCCATTCTACGGGATTCAGGGCTACTGCCGCTAGCCCGGATGATGGACACCGGGCAAGCCTTCAGTTTCGACGCGCCTCTCTTATCTGCGCTAGTGGATCGTTGGAGGCCAGAGACCCACACTTTCCACTTTCGCTGGGGGGAGATGACCGTCATCCTCTAGGACGTTGCCTACATCACCGGCTTGCCTATCAGGGGCAGGCCGATAGTTCCGCCTCTGAGGAGGCATGACTGGAAAGTAAGGTTGCAAGACAGATTTGGCCAGCAGTCCCTGAGCGGAGTCCCGGAGTTCCACACTCATGGCTTCGTCGCTTTATCCGATGCCCTGATAATGCGCCTCAGGCTACGGTGAGAACTCACCTTGTTGCCTACCTGCTCTACCTATTTGGCTGGGTGCTGTTCCCTATAGCGCAAGGAGATGTTATCTACCCGGGCTACATCCACATCGCGGAGGCTTTAGCTGATGCCCACGACGACGAGGTCCCTCAGTTTAGTTTTGGATTAGCGGTGCTTTGCTCCACATACAGGGGACTGTGTGAGGCTTGTGTGAAGACAACGGGAGAGGAGCCCATTCTTGCAGTGTGCTACACATTGCTGCAGATATGGTCTTGGGAGCATTTTCCTGTTGGGCGTCCTTACTTTCGAGAGGCCGTTTACCCGTACCGGCTGGACTCTGAGTACTATGGTGGACACCCGGTTGATGCTCCCACCATGGGGTTTCGGTGGACGACTTCTTACTTGGGATGGGCAAGAGATAGACCTCGCAGAGTCTACACTGAGTTTTATAACAATTTTGAGACCCTGCACGAGGATGATATAATATGGAACCCCTGGACTCCTGTTTTGTTGGCCGCTACGGCGCCGCACGGATTGTCGCATCTGTGTTGGCAGGATGATGTTTATTGGTTGACGAGGTGCCATCTCGTGTTTTGTCATATGGTGGAGGTGTACCGTCCAGCTCGAGTGATGCGCCAATTTGGACTTTACCAGCAAATCCCGCCTCAAGCTGGCTGGCCATTACCCTGGAAATTGCATATGTACGTTTGATTCATAAGTATGAATTGTAATTTGTATTTACATAGTATAACTTACAATTTTCATTCCCACAGGCAAACTCGGAGGGGCCAGAGGAGCGATGAATGGCGCGACACGCAATTACCATGGACGACCGCATGGGAGCAGTTCGCCATGCAGCAGGTAGTAGCGGAGGGTCGACAATACGACCTTGAGTCGTACATCACGTACTTGGAGTGGTACGTGCCTCGTACCACTTCACGCCTTACTTCCACACCTCCTGAAAAGCCCGAGGAGGTCACGGACGTCGAGCGGTTGACCCTCCGCCACCCTGTACACAGCGCAACACGTCTAGATGACGCGGTACGGACATACATTATATTTCAATTCATATTTCTTGTACTTATCATATTTTCTTGCAGTACGCCCGTAATAGCCGTATGTTCGAATATAGTTCCGATGCAGTACAACATGAGGCCGAACGCCCTAAGTCTAGCCTAGTAGGGGTTCTACGTCGAGTCATGAGGGAGTCTACGGGCACCATAAGGGCATTGACATCCGGCCGTCACAGTGACGTTGGCGTACGAGTTGGTGAGCGAGGCGCTCGTCCTTCATCTCCCAGGCCGTCACGCCCGAGCATGGGCGGAAGACGATCGATCTTTTCACGGTCGTCTTCCTCTCAGCATGACCATCAGGATTCGCAGGTACGACACATACATTCAACTCTCGTACTATGAACTACTCACCCAAATTATCTTAATTGGTAATGCCACGTCCTTTTGCAGCGCGAGCGTAGAGATCAAACTCTCATGCCTTCATCGTCTAGGCCCGATCGAGACTTGCCTGAGTCCTCGCATGCACATTTACCGCAGGATTTCGGTTTCGGTCAGGCTTATACCCCCCACGCCTTTCATAGTTTCGGTGCTGGCACGTCATCTACACAGGCGTCACATGAGGTACGTTACCTTTGTTTGAAGTTAATACCTGCTATTGAACATTACTTTCTGAGGTACCTAACATTCTGTTCAGTATCACGTTCTTTTGCGGGGCGTGCGTAGGGATCAAACTCTCCCGCCACCGTCGAGGCTGCCGAGGTAGATACACCCACTCACGTGGACACCCCGAGCGATGCCACCACCACAAGCTATGGTCGGAGTGCGTTTATGACCCATACTTACCGCAAAGACCCACCTCGGCGGACTTGGTGGCGCCGGGGCGGTAAGTTTGTGCAGTTCAAGTTATTCCCAACACGATGTCGTGCTAACAGTACGTTTGCGCAGGTTTCACAGGACGAGTTCTCCCAATGGGCAACGCAGTCTACGGCCCTGCAACCCTCATCGGTAAGTGTCTCGTGTAATTTAAATGCACTCATTTTTAGGCATGACATTAACACTGCATTACAGTGCAGCCTCCCGGGTGGGTGGGAGACATGTTGACTACGCAAAACGTGCTTCCCAGCCAGCTGCACGACGCACCTCGCGAGACAGAGGACACACGTTACGAGCTGCGTAGCACTGATAGCATCTAGGCACCCCTCAAATTTATCTTTATATTATTTTGGTTTTGGGATTGATGACTAAGTTAGTAATATTCAAAACCTGAAGAAAGTGAGCTGGAACTTATGATGAAATAAGCTGGGACAACAAGATTAAGGTCTAGTGTATAATTTATGTCTTGGAAGGTGTTTATAGTTTGTAGCTTAAGTGTTTTGTCTTTGAATAGTTGTTCAAAAGAGGGACTTAGCACAAGGATATAGTTTGATAGGCAAAGGCAAAACCAGATCACTTGGAGCAAAAGACACTCAATCTATATCATTTTCAAACTATATTTTCCAGTCCAATCGGACCAAATCTTTACCTATCTATATTCTTCAGTTCGTTGCAAACCTTGAATTTATTCTTTGACAAAACTTCCTTTGTACATCTGCTCTTCAGATTAGAATTTACTCGCTTTGATATCCACATATTCTTAAACAAACTTTTCCAGAAAAATATCTTAGTCAGAAGTCTGCCTGTGTATGACGGACCAAATATTTTGGTCCGGCATACATGCTATTCTCGCTTCTCAGTATCAGACCAAAGATGTCTTAGGTTTCCTATCCTCAGCAGACCAAAAATTTGGTCCGGCATCCCTTTCGGTATATAAGTTTTGGCCGGACTAAAATATTTGATGTTTCTTTTGATCGAAACCTAAAATAAGCTTTTTCTCCATCTTTAAAAGAAGCTTTTACTCAAGGAAACAAACAAAATATTTGTGCTTAATTTCTTTAAGACCGTTGCTAGATTGAAAAGCCAGGATAATTTTTATCTATAATTGAAAAAGGTTCTTGGATCTTCTCTAAAGTCCATGCATTACGGACCAAAAATTTGGTCCGAAGCACATGTGTCTTCTCGCCAGAACCCTTCTCTAAAGTCCATGCATTACGGACCAAAAATTTGGTCCGAAGTACATGTGTCTTCTCGCCAGAACCCTTCTTCTCTTAAGTCCATGCATTACGGACCAAAAATTTGGTCCAAGTACATGTGTCTATATGCACAGCAAATCTGTGGCTTTGTCCTTGTATGACGGACCAAAAATTTTGGTCCGCGTACATAGTCTCTATGTCTAAGCAAAATCTCTTGAAAGTCATGTGTAACGGACCAAGCCTCTCGATCGAGATACTCATATATATCTCGATTGTATGCCGGACCATCTTCTTGATCAACCCATGTATCTGCGGACCAAAATATTTGGTCCGTCGTGAATTCGAAATTTGGTCCGTCATACACATACCCATGATCGCTAAGCATCGATACATAGTCCGTTATGCGTGTGTTTTTCATTGTTTCGACATCGACACATCCAACGGCTCTTTATGGTGTAACGGCTATATTCACTCAAGATGGCTATATAAGCATTTCCTAAGCCATCTACCAAGAATATAGATGAACTCCTTACATTTTGGTATTGACATATAGCTCTCATTCTCAAAAAGGAGTCTGTGCTTCATTTTCACACAAAAATCTTCGTACTTCCCTAAGTGTGTAAGCTCCAAGTCAGTGTCTAGTTTTGTGATTTGCATAGTGAACCAAGAGACAGAACTTGTGCGAGGTTTATTACTCTTGGATCTTGGTGATCCTAGACGGCTTGGAGGAAGTAAAATAGTGTGACCTGTCCAAAGGTGTTTGTGGAAGGCAACTGTGTTTGTGAGAGGTTTGGAACTCACCTCACTGGAGAAGTGAAAGAGTTACCCGAGTGAATACCAGAGCTGCGACTAGCTTTGGAGAAGCTGAACTTCGGAAGAAGTGCTTCAACGTGGATTAGGAGTGCGGCTCTGAACCACGGGATAAATACTTTGTCTCTCCAGTATCTTCTCTTTTATTGCTTTCGCTGTATTTATTTGTTGCTTGAATTCTGCTTTACTCTTGCTGTAAGTTGCTCTCGTTAAATTAAGTTAGTAAATTAAAATTGCCAGAATTTTTAATATTGCCTATTCACCCCCCCTCTAGGCCATATCGATCCTTCAAGCACGACCCACAAGCCCGACCGGTTCACATTCCCGGAGGACCAAATTCGCGGTCAGCGGAAGCGGCGATAAGATCAGAGTCGACGCTACGAGGCATTGATCGGTTATAGTGATAACTGCAGTGCGTACGTGTAATTGATGTATGCTTTCAGCCCATTTGTATTGGTCTAATTATGATAATCCTTATTACTATGTCCATATGGAATGTTGCTTTCATCACATTTGATTTTTTGTTTACTCACATCAGCCTGATGAAGACCATGGTCCATCACGATTACACAACTCACGAGGAGAAGCAACCTTTTTATGCATGAAACCATCTTTGAACATCAAACCATCAAGCACTTCAAAACATCACCGCTTGACGATCACTCTGTCATTAATGGATATTATCTTCATCAAATTGTTAATGATTAAAATTTTAACCACAAAAGATACTCAATAAAATAAAATTTTAGATGATAAATTATAGAGTAATAGCCCCGAAACACCCTAAACAACCACTACAAGCGCATATTCCAAAACTCTAAAACCTTTCATGGAGACGACGACCGTGCAATGGCTTTTCCAGCGTGATTAGCAAACTGACGTGCCCAATGCTTCCAACTTTTTTAGGTCAATTACACAACACTCCACCTGTAGCTTCCTCACGTCGATTTGACCACACGCTGGTGGACTTCTAATCTTTTTTCTACTCGTTCTCATAAAGGCTTTGTCATATATCTTGGCACAACCGAAGTGACCACTCACGCCTACTTTTGTCGATCTTGACAATTTGCATGCATATTGCCTTTTCAACCCGACTAGACTACACATTTGCGCGTTGTTTTGCAACCCGTCTATATGCTTCAATCTTACTTTCCAACACTTAGTCCATACACCACTCCTTCGAGTCTATAAAGGGCAAAACCGTAGGCACACAACCACAGCTCCACTCACACTTATTCACCATGGTGGATCCTCTAGCACAACATTTTCGTGGACACCTGATATGAGCAGCGTAGCTCTTCATCACACGTTGAAGGTTACGCGTGGTGGGAAAGATGATCCATTCAAGGAGGAGAACCTAAGTAAAGTGGTGTCCAAATTACAAGAGTGGCGCCCGACATTGCGGAGGCAAGCCTTGACAACATCTGGCCTAATCCTTCTGACCGCCGACGACCTGAAGGCGCACTTGCAATGGTGGCGTCAAAGGTATTTGAGGTGTCTTGAATTAGCCGACCACCCTTCTTCTACTGTGTTTCTCTACAAGATATTACAAGGTACTGATGCTACCCGATCGGTATCTGAGCATATTAAAGTTAGTTATTTCATGTTTTTTCACCTACTAATCTTTTTACCATTATACATAAGTTGACTACTTCGTATGTTCGTCTTCTATGTTAGTCATTCCCAGAGGATGAAGATTTGCTAAACAAAATAATCCCAGAATTCTTAGCGATGTACATGCTCTTCGGTAGGGGTGTGATGCCTGGTTGGCGCAGAAGACGCAAAAGCGGATCTAACGGGAGGGGTAGAGATCGACACAGTAGTACTGCATCATCAATTTCAAGAGGACATGCAACCACCACCGGAGGGGGGCATGCTAGTAACTATGCAAATGACGACAACGATGATGATGACGATTTCGTTTCACCTCCACCTTGGCGTTCAAGAACTATCGGAAGAGGCTGTTCAAGCACCACCGGAAGGGGGATGCTCCTAACTATGCAACTGACGATGATGACGATTTCGTTTCACCTCCGCCTTGGCGTTCAAGCACTATCGGAAGAGGCCGTTCAAGCACTACTACAGCAGGCCCTTCAAAAAACAATGTAAGAGGACGTTCAAACAACACCAGAGAGGGGCTAAATGATGATGACGATCTCGTATCACCTCCACCTTGACGTTCAAACACTGTCGGAAGAGTCCGTTGAAATATGAATGTATCCTCCCACAAAAATATTGTGCATTAAGTTCGGTTAATTTCCAACATTTCATTGCGACCATATTTCCGATTATGGCTAATTTTTTATTGTTCGAGCCCAGCACGTATAATTTTTCCCGTAATTAGCTGTCCATCGGATAAAAAAAATAGAAATTGCCTCTAAACATTACAATCTAGTGGACGCGGATCGCTGGATTTTTTTTTTTGCAATTTCCAATGGTCCAGAACCCCGGTTTATTTTTTCCCGTTAGTTCTGTTATTTTATCCGAAGAACGGTTACTCGTGCAAAAAAATATAGGTATCGCATGCTCTGAAAAATTCCAAAACTTTATATTCCAACATAATTTTTTTCATCATAAATACATACAAATGAAAAAACGCCGTTTTTCTCCACGCCTCCCCCCCTTGCCACGCGTCGCGCTCGAGCAACGCCCGGCCGCCTCCTCCCGCGCCCACACGCGCTTGGAATCCAGTGATCGGCGATCACTGGATTCAATCGTCCCAGCGCGATTAATTTTTTTTTCCCGTCGCCTGCAAAGCAAAAAAAAAAAAAAAAAAAAAAAACCAGCGGTCGCTGACCGGTGGAAAGCAGCAAAAAAAAATTAAGAAATAAATCAGCGGTCACTCACCGCTGGAAAGATAAGTAAAATATTCAAAAAAATTTCAAGCGCTCGCTCACCGCTGGAAAATACTGTTATGGGGCTATTTTTGCAATTCATTCATGCATGGGGTTAATTCTGAAAAAATTACAGATAAAGAGGCCAAAAAGGTAAAAAATTCTCGCGTGGAGGTCGTCTTCAGCTCCTTTCTGGTGCTCACCTCCTCTTACATCTTGCATCCGCAAGCCAAATCATCGTTGTCCAGCTCCTCAAAAAAATTCAGTTAGGATCGACGGGCTCATCCTCATCATCCGAAAAGAAAACAGAGAGGCAACAGATTTGTTTCAATGACATATCTAATTAGACCGAAATTTCTGATTTTAAGTTGCCGAAAAAGACCTATGTGCTCCGTTGATCATTAGTCTTTTTTTTTATTCATAATGACTTGTGTTCGGACGCCCTTTTTTTTTTTTTTACGTTTGCAACATTTTTTTCTTACGTGTGCAACATTTTCGTTCGATAACAGTAGAAATGTCCGCAAGAAATAAAATGCTACAGGCGTGGGAAAAAATGTTGCAGAACTTGTTCGAAGAAATGAACAGTGATCGAACGTCCGATTGCTAGTATCACCTTTTTTTTAAGGTAAGTAGGCAGAGGTGTCTTGATCGGAATTTTTTACTGTTCTGACCCCGATGAGATTTTTTTGCGTGATTAGCCGCCGATCGCCAGGAATTGTAAAAATAGCTACTGTACAGTATAATCGAGCGGTCCACGTTCGCGGGATTTTTTTATATTGGAATTTTAGCGGACCGGATCCGCGGGAAATTTTTATACTTATTTTATCCCATGTGCGTGGTGGGGCCGCCAAATCCAGCAGACTGGAACCGCTCCGCTGGAAATCGCGGGAGGGGGGGGGGGGTGGGGGGAGGAGGGCCGGGGCGACACGAGCAGGAAAAAAAATAATTTAGGACTCGAACGACGTTGAAATTTTTTGTGTAGATTCCTGACACATCAATGATATTTTCATAAAAATTTCAGAAGATGATCACATATGAGGAATTTTAAAAAATTCAAACATTACAACTGTCCTGATAAACGGTGACCAGCAAGTTTGAACCGAACGAAAAATGAAACAAACCGCGTTAGAAAATTTTGAATTTTTTTTGTATATGGTTATGATGTATCGTTAATGTTCCCATAAAATTTTCAGATGATGATCAAGCTTTATGAATTTTTAAAAATTGTGACAGTGCTACTCGGGGGTGCTAGCCTTTTGGGACAGGTTAGTATAGTAATTTGTCTCCTCATATTAGGTTACTTGAGTGGTGCTAGCCTTTTGGGTGGGTAATCGTTTGACGTAGGCGGTTGCTTCTTCATCTCTTTGATATGTGCACTAGTGTGCTTATCCAACTCAGCCAATAGCACGTTGAACTTACGTGCCTGATTCTGCTCGTATAACCTCTTAAATAGGTTCATCGGTTTCTTAATCCTGAACTTCTTGAAGAAATTTCCTCCTAAATGTCTCATGCACAACCTGCTCTGCAAGTCACACCATGAGAATAGCTCATCAGGGTCCTCCTATAGAGTCTTAATTGTCGAAATAATACCTTTGTGACGATCATGAATGATGCACACATTGGGCCGATCACCAACTACCCCTAAATTCAGATGTCTGAAAAACCAAGTTAGCTATCCCGGTTCTCACCCTCAACAAAAGTAAAGTCCAATGGAATTATGTGGTTGTTCGTATTAACTGCAATGGCCGTTAAAATCTGCCCTTTGTATTTCCTAGTTAAAAATGTACCATCAACACAAAGTAATAGACGGCAGTACCTGAATAACGCAATGCAAGAACCCAATGAAAAAAATGCAAGACGAAATGTCGAGATCCCATTATCATCTGTTTCACTTTCTTTGAAAGCGGTGTATGTGCCAGGGTTGGTTTGCTTCAAGACATCAAGCACACGAGGTAGGTTGCAATACGAAGTCTCGTATGTACCAAACCTCTTCTCTAATGCTTTTTTGCTTCGCACGCCAGGCTATCGAGTAACTTATTTGGTACTTAAATGTTCTTAAGATTGCTTTCTGAATATACAAACACTAAATGTCCCGCTTCTCAATGATTTCATTGAACATCACGCTAGCAATTAGAGCTGCATACAAGTTGCGGTGTTTCACCAAAATATTTTCTAGCTTGCATGTGTGCTCCTCCACTCGTGATGCAATCCAATACGTCTCACACTTCGGCTTGTATGCATGAACTCGGAATTCACATCCATCGGTTCTGCACTTCACTATGTACTTATCTGGCCTGGACAAGACAATCCGAAACTCTCTCTGCTGCGACAGTGCCCACATCTTCACTGCCAACTTCAATTCAGAATTGTTCGAGAATATTTGATTCAGCCGAATGGCATTGGCACCATACTCCCAACGCGACTCATGGCCCCACAAAACTTCCATACCAGTTTTATATCACAAATGCTAACACTTTCGGGGAACAAGTGCTCAACCATGATGACCGAAAAGTTGCTTAAATCAAACACCATTCTGTGTACCTTTTATTTTACCATCGATATAATATACCCTAAATTTCACTGGATCCGATATTACTGCGACGACATAGACAAAATAAATTTTTAGATCACCATTAACATGAAATATCACTAACCTAAATTAAACAGCGCTAATTGACTATCCCGCTACCAATACTACAATATTAAATTATACATCTAATATCGCTAACCTAAAAGAGAAGCACTGATTAAACTAACTCTAACTTCAACTACAATATTACTATTCCTTGCTAACTAATAAGAGTAATATAAATTCAAATCTTATGTCTAATGGTATGATTTTTCTACAATATTTTTCTAAATAATTACAAAAAAGTATTACAAAATTACGAAATTACCTTTTTCTTCTTCCTCCCCCTCTTTCTCCATCCTCTCTCTCTCCCGAGCTCCCTCTCTTCCTCCTCTCTCTCTCTCTCGGGCTACCTTTCTCTCTCTCTCCTCGTCGCCAAGCTGCCGCCGCGGTGTCTGTGTCTGTCTGCGATTTCAATCGGGCCGGCGTTTTCAAGGCAACGCATTGTCGCCACACGGTTGGGCGACAACTAGTAGTCGCCCAACCGTGTGGCGGCAACTGGTTGTCGCCTAACCAGGTGGCGAAAATTGCCACGTGTTAAGTCAAGATTAGACTACTCTGTCATGGTGAGGTTAATGACGCAATTAACGTATTTTCGCCCAACCATTCGGCGAAAACAGGGTCTTCGCCTATCCATCTGGCTACTACTTAGATTTCGCCAAGCGGTTGGCCGAACTAATATTATTTTTGCAAAAAAAGATTTTAGCGTATTAATGTCGCAATTCCTTTTATAAATTGTATTATTTTTTAAAAAATTCTAGAAATCTGTAATCAACCCATTTTAGTTTATCTATTTTTAGTCAATTTTGATATTCGTCTCCAATTCAGTTCTGATGTTTAGGTACTTTTTTTTGAACAAAGGAGCATAAGCCCCCAATTTCTATTATTAGAAACCACTAGTACTGGTACAAAAGCTGAAAACAAAATCAAAACATTGGATAGCCTGGAATCAGAAATTAGCCCAGAAAACAAGAAAGAAACCTTAGAGTTTACTTCTAACACTCCACTCGTGAGTCTTTTATCACAGACTAGATCTAAAGAGCTACAGTTATAATACAACTATTCTAAACTATTCTCCATCATATTATGTCCAGTAACAGGCTTAAAAAAAAATAGCATCTCTTTCACCTCATTGTGATTCTTCTGACTCCAGGCCTCCATCCTCTCCTTGCTTGAAAAACTTCAATTCCCACCACCTCCAGAATTCTTACTCCCTGCGTGATAGCTTCTTGATTTGCCTCCTTTGTCTATGACCATGCCTAGAAATTCAACCAATGACAGATGAAGTAAATAAAACTGATGTTTAGGTACTGCTGTTATGATTAATTAAAACGGTGGCCTTGCTTGATTTTCCTTGAAATTAGGTGAATTCTTGGTTGCGATTTACCTTTTTCGAAAGATGTGTTTCTAGCCCTGTATAGCCAACCGAATGTTCTAGGTGTTAGCTGTACACGTGTGCATGCACACGTGTACAGACAGCTAACACTAGGTTCAGCAATTTTTTACGATCAAGGACTGGAGGAGGCATGAGAATTTCCAGGCTCAGTATCGAATTTGGCCGTATACATATATAGTTTTGTTCTCGCAGGGTACGTTGTTTATCTTATTACTGATAGCATGTTAATACACCGTTACAATAGCAAGATTTTCCCCCCTTATTTGTTCAGTTGTTCGACATAGCTGAGGGGTGTTCTGTCATTGTTGTAATCCAATCAAGGGATTGGCTGGTATTTCCACGAGGCACATGCTTAGCTTGGTACGTACGTAATTGAGACGGTGATGTATATGCATGCATGGTTCGTTCTTGGTAAAAGACGTGTCTACTGCACGCAACAACATCCATCCATCTTGACAGGAGAGAACGAAGAAGCAGCCAATTACTAACCGGCCGGGAGCTGAATCAATTGAACAAGAATTGCAATTAATTAATACTCCATTAGGCGCGTGGGCAAGCACGCTATTTCTCGATCGCCATGGCTTGGCTATATATCTCTAGCTATTTCCACCTCTACCACCATGCATAGGCTACTCGATCGCACAATTAATCTAGATGAGACAATCGCCATGCCTATCTGTTCTTCTTCTTTTTGTAGATGCGACAGTAATTAGCTAGCGTAATCATTTTTAACAAGCTAGATAGCTTAGGTTTAAATAGTCGAATTCCGTTCTTCAGCCAATATATACGTGCAACGGCTGGCCAGTCAATAAAAGATACTCACTCGGTTGATAAATATAAGGCATATTTTGACTTTGCACAAGGATTAAAGTTGTGGTGAAATTGAGAAAGACATGAGAGGAAATGACTTACATATCCCTCTTAATTGTCTTGAAAGATGAGAGATAATGAATAAATGCATATGGTTGAGAGAGAATAAATAGGGGTATAAGTGGAAAGGCTCATTAAATCTACATGCACGTCTTATATTTTTTAACAAGACCATTCAAACTATAGGCCTTATATTTATCAATGGAGGGAGTATATTCATAATTACCATGCCATGTCTACGTGCTAAAGTTCAATTGGCGGAATATTTTTAAGATATTAGTACTCTCACAAATAGTTATTGTTTTGGATATAAGTGCAATCAAAATTTCCAAATTTTTTAAATATTTAAATTGAATAAATAAAAATCATATATGTAGATTTGTCTCGGAAAGTATTTTCGTAATATTATAATTTTATTATATTCTATAAATATATTATAATAAAAATTAGTAGTTAAAGCTATATATTTTTAAACTATGTCGATGTCTAAAACGATAACCAGTTGTGACCGGAGGAAGTACTAATTTGTCCTGTGCTTAATCATAGCGGTCAGTGTATATGTAATGGATCGAGACTGAAATGGCTAGTTTGTGTCACCTGGCTAGAGGTTAGAATAAGCTAGCATCGAGCGATGGACGACAGTAACAGCTAGGTCGGCTACCCGGCTATCAAGAGCTCGAAATTAATATATATGATGTCAAATCCAACTCTATTGATCAGCAAGTAAACTCCTATCAATTTAATCAGGACGGAACAACATGCATGATCATTACATTAGCCGATAGACCTGGTACGATTTCAGACCAGAAGGAAACCAATATATATAGCTTAATTAGCTTTCTAGCTTCTATATCTCGTTGGTCTCGAAATTAAGTCAAAACATCGAACAGAAAAACATGGCAGACTGATAATATATATATATATATATATATAGAGGAGTATATATATTTTATATTATCACATTGAAGTATCTTATAATTAGTATATGTATGAGCCAACCTAAAGTGATAATAGAGTACGCACACTATTCTTCAACTACGTATGGCACAACCTATTATACGTGTCAGCCAGTCAACAGAGTCTGACTGAGCTCGCGTATCCACTAACCAGCGTAACGCCTACTTCATGTGTTGACTAAGCCAATGAGTTACGTAGCCAACCAACTAATAAATACGGTTCCTTATTTGTACTAGAATCTTTTTTCTTTGAATTAGCCATAATATTTATTGGCAGCTCTGGTTCATGAACGGTTTTCATCAGTAGCTTACTGATGACGAGAGGAATATAATAATATAAGTCTCGTTAATAAATGTCACATGAATGGATTTTTACTGTCAAATGAACCCCAATTTATTGAATGTCTTGTTTGATTTTATTAATGTAAAAGCTTCACAGGCTGTTGAACACCCCTGGAATATCACATGAGAACAAGTTGCCGGTATGACAGTAAAATCTAAAAACACGTCCAGTAAATTGGAGTGTATTTGGCAGTAGTTTTGGTCCGTTTCATATTGCTGCTATCACACAGTTATAATACACCACAGTGAGGTTCGATAGTAAAATTCAAAGACGTGACCAGAAAATTGGTCAGCATGCAGTGCACTGATTGACACTGATAGATCAATCTGCTAGTAACAACTTGCGGCTATTCCATCCCTATTCATCATTTGAGTTGATAAACCCCCTCCCTCGTAAAAAATGGATCTCCTCTCATCGATCTCAGCTCACCTCTATCTATGAATTAAGGGCACAGGGCAGAGACACTGATACAAAGATCTTACCAGCTTGGTATTACTGCCTACGGTAGTACGCCACTAGCTATAGTATGATCCTTCCTTTCTCAAGGACAGTGCGCGATCGATGTGCTTAATTACTACTATTCTGGTCCGTCATCCATTCCATGGTTACTTGCTCTTCATTCCCCAGTGACCGGTACACAAGTGTTACTATTACATATACTCTTCCTTGTTAAATATCTCGACAGTTGTCAAAACTATTAGTATTATTGTACTGTCGTTTGGTAAGAAAGAAAGATTCATGCATCTAATTAACTAGGTAGGATTGCGCGCTGACCCAATTTTGATGTGCTTGAATGTTCAGGAGACTAAGATGTATTTAACGATATGAAAGCATAACGCTGTATTTTGATCGCCTCACGATAGAGAGCAGGAGATAAATAAATAGAACAAGAAAAAAAAAGTAGTGCCTATACATGTAAGGAGGAACATTCACAGTTTGTGTTGATGAAGAATTCCTGAATCACGCATTGTAAAGACCAAGTTGGCCTAGAGGGGGTTGAATAGGCAACTATAAAACCTTTTTAAATATTATGAAAAACTTTTCTCAATAAAAATAGAAACGGAAGCAATTAGTATAAAGGTCCAGCACAACACTTGTTCAAGAAAATTTTGTATGAAAGGGAATTTCGAACGAGAAACAATAAGAGAATAATAAGCAATGATAAACCAAACACAAAAGAACTCAAAGATTTTCCACCGAGGTTCAGAGATCACTCCTACGTCCCTGTTAGAGCACTTCTTCAGAAGTATTGCTCCACCAAACAACCAATCTCAATAGCTTTTAGTTTTTCACTATCTTGACTCTTTCACCACTCTAGTGAGGTGAGTCTCAACCTTTCACAGTAATGGTGGCCTTCCACAAACTCTGTTGGATAGGTCACACCAACAACTTCTCCAACCGTCTAGGAACATCTAGTTCCAAGAGTAATAGACTATCCACAAGCCCTGTCTCTTGGTTTAGTAGCTAGATGCAAACTAGACTTAACTTGGAGCAAGTACTCTAAATATTCAGAATGAATATTTGTGTTTTTCTGAGTTGAAGTTCAAACTCTTTGATGAAATGAAGCTCAGGAATTCTAAATATCAAGAGTTGTATATGATTTGAATGATGTCAAAGATGTTCAGGATGTCAAGGATGTGTAAGTGTGAAGCTCTATATATCTGGTTTGTGAACCCAGGCATTCTATATATAGATCCTGAACAGAAATAACCGTTACACCTGCCATTTGCCCGTTGGGGGTTGGTAGGATAGATGGGGTAGGTCAACTGCTGTCCTTTTTATAAGAATTTTAGGGTATATAATTCATAAGTCAAAGTATACACACACGCCGGACCAAATTTTTTGATCCGGGGTAAATAGGATTGGAGAAGCATAATTGTACTCAGAGTGACCTATTTGCGTCGGACCGAAAATATTGGTCCGTCGTACACGTACATTGTTTGATTTTGATATCAGTAAGACAATGCTTGCGCCGGACCGAAAAAGTTGGTCTGGTGAACATATGGTTTTGTTTCTTTTGAGTACCAGCAAATAACGTTTGCGCCGGACCGAAAAAATTGGTCCGGCGTACATGGAAAAACGGCTGGTTTTATCAGAGTGAAACAGGTTTGTGCCGGACCAAAAAAAATTGGTCCGGCGAACACATAGAATTCTGGTCTGCATCAAACTTCAAATTTCTGGTTAAAATAAATTTTAACACAGACTAGAATTTCATTTAGAGTGAAAATATAACTTATGCCGGACTAATTTTAAAGAAAGAATTCAGATTGGTTCGACGAAAAATAGTTATACTTGGTTGAAAAGAATCAAAGAATAATTCTTATCGTCGGACTGAAAAAGTCGGTCCGACGTACATGGAATACACTCGGTGAAAAAAATTCTCAGCGTCGGACCGAAAATATCGGTCCGGCGTACATGGTATACGCTCGGTTAGAATTAGAACTTAGGATCTTTGAGCACCTGAATAAAATGAAGTTTGGTCCAGAGAGAATAATTTTGGCTAAGAAGATAAAGCTCTGGATTTTTTTTGAGTGAGAAACATGAAAAGTCCTATGCTCCAAGTAATCTTCGCGATTTTGCATGTGAACCAAGATCATTTCTTATGTATAATCCCTCTTAATAGTACGGTGATTCTAACTATATGGCTTGAATCAACTCCCAAGCCAAAACTATAAAAACACCTTAGCCTTGATCATCAAATCTGACTGTTATCGGTTTTCACTAAGTATCCTTTTTAGTCATCATCACCAAAACCTATATAATAAGCATAATTTACACAAATAGGGAACCTAGATGCTCTCACGCATGCAATTGGAGCACTTTTGCACCCATGTAATCAAATCTACCGCTAAATGTATTCCAATTTAATGATTATATCTTTAGATTTTACTATCGAATTTAACCGTGGCATATTATAGCCACATAATAACGGCCGTATGAAACGGGCCAAATTACTGTCAAATGCACTCTAATTTACTGGACATGCTATTAGATTTTATTGTCATACTGCAACTAGTTCTCTGATGACATTCCAGGAGGGTTCAATAGCCTGTGGAGTCTATACAATAGTAAAATCTAACAACATATTCAATTAGTTGATGTTCATTTCGCAGTAAAATCTGATTTATGTGGAATTTATTGGTGCGACTTATATCATTTTGTTCCTCTCGTTGCCAGTATGCTACTGGTGAAAATCGTTCGTAAATCGCAACAGCCAATAAAAAATATGGCTAAATCAAAGAAAAAAGATTCTAACAAGAATTGAGTATATAGTACCAAAGTTACTACCAAACATACTCTAATTTACTAGATGTGCAGTTAGATTTTACTGTCATGCTGCAACTAGTTCTCTGGTATATTCTAAGAGGATTTAGTAGGTCGTGGAGTCTATACAGCAGTAAAATCTAATAACATATTCAGTAAATTGATGTTTATTTGGAAATAAAATCTGATTCATGTGACATTTATTGGCGAGACTTATATCATTATGTTCCTCTCGTCGTCAGCAAGCTACTAGTAAAAATTGTTTGTGAATCAGAGATGACAATAAAAAGTTATGGCTAAATCAAAGAAAAAAGATTTAGTATAAAGAAGGAACCATATTTATTAGTTAGATGGCCACGTAACTGATTGACTTAGGTAACATAGGAAGTGGGCGTATGTGGGATGGTATAGACGTGCTCTCAGAATAATTATTCTACACTTAGGTGTAGAATAACGCTTCCATGTGTGTGTGTATTTGTGTGTATATATATGTATACATGTATGTATGTATATATCTCGTGCAACAGAGAGTATGTACGTGTAGTACATGTGTATATAAGACTATCTAGGTGGTATGCATATTTTTCAGAGATGGTATGTATATTTTTTAGATATATTCCTTTTTATGTGTGTATATGAAGATATTTACAAAATATGCTAAAAACTATAGACTCCCTTACAATTTTTTTCATGTTGTTTTTATTGGTGTATCTTATAATTAGTATATGAGTGTACCTAAGGTGATAAAGGAGTATTTTAAGTTTGTTTAGGTGGTATATCAAAGGTGCGAGTAAGTACTCCTGGGAAATGGTTCCATACTCCTAGGAATACGTACTCCTACTTCTCATGTACTGCTTAAACAAAATATTTATACACGTTTATCCTTTTGAGCGTACTCTAATAATAATTATAAGATACTTCAAAGCAAGTTACGTTGAAAATTTCATTAAAGTTTACTTTTTATAGCATAATTTGTGTATATACTTTTTCTACATATAAAAAGGTATATAGCAAAAAATAAAGAGCTCCGATAAAATTTTTCAACTATGTTGTATTGGAATATCTTAGAGTTAGTATTTAAGTATATCTAAAGTGATAAAAAGTATAGCATATTTGTTTAATTAGTATATTGGAAGTGGGAGTATGCACTTCCGGGAGTTTGGATGTTGAGCCTAACTAGTTTACTAACTAGTTCAAACAAGTTTGAACTGAAATTCAAACTAGAGTTTCTCTTTTTGATGATGGTTTGATTCTGCAAAGCATGTGATTTAAATTCGTTCAAAAATCTTTGAATTCAAGTATATTTTTTTAAAGGTATGTGTTCCATTTGAGCTGTTATAGATGAGTATATACCATAAAACTAAAATTTTCAAAAATATACCCGAATATAGCTTGACTTTGCATACTTGAAATCATGGTGTCCATGCTCTCTGTAGTGCCCCATTTCATACTTGTAGGAGTGTATACTTCCACTTTCAATATACCGTTTAAATGATGCTTTTATACTTCTTTATCTTTGTTAGCATATATACTCTAATAATGATTATAAGATACTCTAAAGTGAGTTTCACGAAAATTTCATAAAAGTTTACTTTTTATAGCATAATTTATGTATATACTCCTTTTATATATAGAAATGGTTACATAACAAAAAATAAGGGGCTTCAATAATTTTTTTCAACCAAATCATATTGGAGTATCTTATAATTATTATAGAAGTATACTGAAAGTGATAAAGAAGTATAACATGTTTGTTTAGGTAGTATATTGAAAGTAGGAGTATGTACTCCAAAAATACGAAAAGACTCCCCCCTCTCTCTCTCTATATATATATAGGAAAATAGTTCCATACTCCTAGGAGTACGCACTCCCGCTTTGCATATACCTCTTAAACAAAACATTTATACCTCTTTATCCATTTGAGCATACTCTAATAATGATTATAAGATACTCTGAAGTGAATTTCGTGAAAAATTTCATCAAATTCCACTTTTATAGCATAATTTACGTATATACTCGTTTTACATATGAAAAAGGATGTATAACAAAAATAAAGGGCTCTGATAATTTTTTTCCAACCATATTGCATTAGAATATCTTAGAATTAGTATTTAAGTATACCGAAAGTGATAAATAAGTATAACACGTTTATTGAAAATGATAAAGAAGTACAACACTTTCATTTAAGTAGTATATTAAAAGTAGGAGTATCGTACTCCCATGTATATGCACGTGTGTTACAACGATGCACGGTATGCAGTTCATGGTACCGTGAACTTTTTAATAGGCCCGAAGAAATATGCGGTATATCCCGAGTTGAGGAGAGGAGAGGACTTGGTCTATGTAAGGAACGCCTTGACCTGGTCGACGGAGAACCGAACAACCCTAGCTCGCATCGAGGTTTAATTATTTCTTATAAGAAATCGTTTTTTGCCAGATGCACGTCACTGTCCGAGAGGATCACGCCAAGACGACATGTCCATTTTCCAAGAAGACGCGCGACACGCATACGCACGTCCGGAGCTTGCTGCTACTATCCTGTCCTGTCAGCATAGCTACAGAAGAATACATTGAAACTATTCCATCCAATATAATTTTCTCGAACAAAATCAGATATAATTAGGATAGTGCTGTCTGCCGTACCAACTCTAATATAAGAAAATAGGAAGAAAAGAAAATAGAAAGGGTGAATTATTTATATACCAATGCAATTTGTGAAAATATTTGAACGTGTAACTGACATATGGAGTCAGAGCTAACATATCAGTCGAACAACAAGTGATGTATGAAAAATGAGACAAACTTGCTATAGTCCCTGCACATTTAGTTTCTTCTCCAGCATATCGTAGCTAGCTTGTCCTTTTCTGTCACTATATGTGTTTTTAATTAACTCGGCCATGTCATGCCTTGCAGCTCAGAGTTTCATGCCCTTTGCTCAAGGCTTGATGAAGCCAGCAGCGTACGTTAATTATCTTTAATCTGGAATGTGATGAATTATACTTAATGATAATCATACACAAATGATGTATCAGTTCCCTCGTAAGTTCGTGCGGTTCACATTATCACATACTCCTTGCAGTTCCATCACAAGTCCACAATAGAATTTTTTTTTATTTAATATTTATTTTTATTCTTTTTTTCAAAACTATGCGTCCGAATGAAAAAATGACAAAAATGCCCCGTCGCTTGTGTATGGGCGATCGCCTATATCTACGAGCGATAGCCTGCCACCGTTAATGGGCGTTAGCAGCGCCGCTTGTGGGGCCCCCCATCGCCCTCTGTGAGGCGATCGCCTCTGAGGCGACAGGACAGATTTTTTTAGTTTTGTTTTGTAATTACTATATGCTTTTAATATAAACCCGTAACTTTTGTTAGAGTGTCCAAATTAAATGAAACTTGTTTCTAAATTTAAATTTTGGAATGAAGAATTAGAGTGTAAAATAAAAACCATTTGTTGTTTGCAGAATTTTTTTATTTGAGTTCGAATGCTAGGCTCTAACTGTGGATTGTGAAGGAATTATAATGTGTGTTGATCCATAATTCATGAAATAAATAGAATAAGTTACTACAACCTTATGCACTTCATTTTTGCAAAAATATCTAAATATGATTGCATTTTGAATAAAAGATGGCTAGTTTAAACCCTTTATAACAATCATTGTTCAAGCAGTTAGAATAATATCTGAACGACCTCAAAACTTGACAGAACCAGTTTTGTTGCATTCTTGGGCTTGCATAGGTCACAATTATGTAAAAATATTTAGATGTCACTTTAGGTCTGCACTATTTTATTGTTGTCCAGAACATGCAATCGGTAAAACATGAAAATTGCCGTATCTTTCGCAAACGATGGTAAAACTCGATGAAATCGATATGACGAATGAAAATGCTATAACCTATCTCGATGGAGAAAATAACATCATTTGGGACACCTGGAGCAGTAGGACACATACTAGCCCTCCGGACAGTGAGCATACTCTTGAAGGTTGGGCCGCACTGTTTATTACGACTTAAAACTAAAAGGAGTACCACGAACAAGGAAAACCAAAGTTAACACCAGACGTCTATTGAGTGCTTCGAGGCCACTTCCCATTCGCCCATGCCTCCGGCGTGGGCTTCTCTGCACGTCGCGCCCTCTCTCGTTTCCTCTCTCTCTCTGCCTCCTTCTCCTCCGCTTCCTTCCTACATGCCTCCTCGCGTGCGGCATCGCGCTGTTCTTGAAACCGCCGCGTGAACTCATCCTGCCGGTTGGCTTGGTCAAGAAGCCGTTGGTCCTCGGGGTTGATCTCCGTATCAAACCACTGCTCAAATTCACACAGTGGCGGAGGTGACTGCATGAAACGTAAATTAGCAAAGTTTCATTCACAAATATTATGTAACCCCTTACGATTGTTACCATGCGGCGATCCTTCAGGCTCTTCTCCGGCGGATCGAAGGCGTAGTTGCGGCACTTCCAATACCTCCTCTTCCAAGTTGAAATTTCCCAAGAGCGGACAAGCCTGCAAAGATCTCCGCACATACACATGGGCGCTACAGCTCCACGAGGTAGGAAGAGATCTTGATACGCTAAATTCCGCGGGCATGCACTCGCTTCTTCCTTTGCCTTCCCCTTACCCTTTGCACTTGCACGCCTCGGCATTTTCGATTGATGCTCACCCCTCTATTCTTTCTCCCGCTGTTCTTTGCGAGACCGCTTGTGAGAACGAATGTTATAAAGGCGATATCGCCGGGTATGGGGCGATCGCCTCATATTTGGGCGATTGCCCATGTAAGCGATCGCCTCACATTAGGCGATCGCCCCTACTAGAGGCGATAGGTGCACCAAACGTTGGTGTGTTGTCACGTCGTGTGGCATAGGCAAGCAATGCATAAATGATTTGAACAATTTATAGTGATAACGCTGTCATGTTACTAACTCGGGAGTTATACAATGTCTTCTTGAGCGTAAAGCCATTAAAAAATACATCCGTACAACAAGTCAATCACGCCACGCTTCCTAATCGGCCCGTGGGGTAGGTGAGTGGCGACGGCGACGGACGTCCCTCCTAGGCCGCCTGCGCGCGGCGTAGAAGTAGTCTTGCGCGGCGAGGCCAAGTCTGTGGCGCGCACCGAGAGCCGAGAGGGTCGAGGTAGTCGGTCGAAAGGTACTCCTCCGTGTCGAACTCGTCGTCGAAGGCTCGTCGAAACCACCACAGGGTCTCGCTGGGCGCGGACGAGGAGGGAGCCTCCGCAGACCGCCGCCCCCACCTTCTGCTGCGTGGGAACGTGGCGAGGAACCGGCAGGGTAGGCGAGGCGCGAAGGAGCCTCCCAGCCACCGTCCCCACCGCTGCTGCGTGGGGCGTGCGAGGAACCGACGGGTAGGGCGAGGCGCGAAGGAGCCTCGTCGTACTTGTCCCCCGCACTGCGTGGGGCGTGACGGGCACCGGGTGGGTAGGCGAGTCTTTGGGGCGGTGGCGTGGTGTCGCGTCCGTCGGCGTCTCCGCGCCCTCGGCGGTGGCCAAGCGAGCCAACCGCCTCACCGTAGCGAGGACCCGACCCCAAGCCGTCTCGGACTCGGCGGTGGTCACTGTATGCCCCCTCTAGGCGCGTCAACATGGACACGACCTCCACCTCAATCTCCGCCAAGAGCGAGTGCGCATGTAACGTCGGTTGGCATTACGTAAGTTACATGAAAAGACGTGCCCATGTAGGTTCGATTGTGACACTTACCGAGGCGTTGTCCTCCGGGACATCTGTGAAGGGTGCGTGTCCGCTACCGATGCTGCGCGTCGCGACGTCGGTCTTGGTGTGTACCCCACCGAGGCGAGTCTTGTGGCGAACCACTCCATGTCTTGATCGTACATGTCATGGTCGTCTGGCCGGTCTCGGTGACCCTCTCGTCGAGTCGCGGCGTCCCATCGCAGGCCCATGGCTGCATACGGTCGCGAATCGAGAGCCCACCGCAAAGACCCATCCGGTCATCCCGCAATGCAAAAACGTAAGTCTGCAAAGACATTAATTTCGCAAAGATGCGGAGTAGTAGGATCGGGCAAGTACACATGAGCGCCACGTGCGACAACGTGATGAGGCGGCAAAGGAAAGGATCGAACAGCCGAATCGCCGCAAAGACTTTTCGGTGCGGGGAGTACTCCTCGACACAAAGGTCAAAGGCGAGCACCTTACGGGTGAGCCAAAGGCCTCATCTCGCGTGCAAAGCACGGAGACCCGTGAGGTGCTCGGGCGTGACGTCGTCGCGGTGTATGGCGTCCACCGCCGTCCTCGTCGTGGAGGCGGTCGAACTCCGAACGAACTCTGATAGGACCTCCTCACCAGTAGGTGCGCGAACCTCCGCCGCGAGGAAATAAGAAATGGCGAAGGTTATTCAAGTGCGTTAGTGGGGAAAAGATACGAGGAGCGTACATGCGTCGGACCCGAGAGTGGCCCATGGTGGGCCATCCACCGGTCGTCTCCGTAAAGCTCCTCGAGTGCGGTGTCGTGTCAACAACGAGCTGCCGACGGAGAAGCGCTCCCAAGACCACAATCGGAGGAGTAGGGCGCAACCGACATCGTCGCGTCGTGCTCGCCGAGAAACGGCGTCGCCGCAGACCTCAGACGTCGCCGCAAGCACACCGAGGCCCACGACCACCGCATCACCGCTTACAAGGGGAGTTAGGCGTGCTCCGTTGAGGCGAGATTGGGCCGAGTGTGTTACCTCATCCACCGGGTGTCGGCGATGTCTTTGGGCGTACTCGATCGGTGACGGTCCACCGTGTTCCGTGGGAGGACGGAACATCACCCAACCGAGCAACAACGGAGGTATGCCTCCAAGTGGCGAACCACGTCCGCCTCCTCCGCGTCTTGGTGGAGAAGGTCACTGCGGCGTTCGCAACAAACATTATCGGCAACTTGGCGCTTCTATTTTAATTCTCAAAGAAAGAGGTACTCACCGTGAATCTGAGCGTACGCCTTCGTCGGTCCGTGGCGCTCGGCCTCCCTAAGGGCGGGTAGGGGCTGCCGGGGTGCCGCCGCACCTCGGCGAAACGCGGGACAACTCGGCGTGCCACGTGGCGGAGGCGTCGTGCGGCACGCATCGCTGGGCCCGCACAAGGGAGGCCTAAGAGGTACGACACGTCCCGCGGCGTCGAGCCATCTCTCCGCACGGAAGGTGGAACGTGTGCGTCTCCGGTCTCCACCGGTCCACGAGTGTGGCCGCAGGACCGGTCGTGCCGAACCGCGGCACCTCCTTGCCCTCTAACGGGCGATCCACCACTCCACCATCCTACAAAGAGGAGTAAGCCACCGCTCGCAACTGCATGTAGTTAGAATTGCATTCACGGTAAGTATGTGTACGTAAAGAGTGCAAGCGTTCGCGACTACCGTGGAACCCGGCGTGGGTCGATCGGCGGCTCCTGGCACTCGAGGTCGAAGTGGCCCTAGCACTCGGTTCTCCTCTGCGGAGTACCTAGACCGGTGGGTCGCATCGACGGTCACGTCCAGCAGCTCAGGGCAAGGTCGCGCCATCGTGGCCTGTTACAAAGCAAATACAACAGATTTATCAGTAATTACATGTGCACACAAAATGAAATGCGAAATAACGAATTGTACCATACTCAACAAACAATACAACCAAGTGTGGAGAGCAAAAAAAACTCGGATTGCAAACATACGAAAGACAAAGACATGTTCGACGAGGCACACAACGTCGAGAATTACATTATCCTCGTAGGTACTAACTGGGACATCGGAGAATAACATGATGCGAACAACAACTTACTAGTACATTGAAAATTACATCGAACATTACAACGTACATTACAGCTTACCGGTCCATTGAATAATACAAGATGGGAACAACATGCAAAGTTACATTATCCGCGGTTGCGACGCGCCTCAGACTCGTCCATATCGTTCCGAATGCGCCTTGTCCTTCGACGCCCGACCTTCATCTTCAACATTCGGATGTCCGGTACCCATCGATGGTCCGGAGAGGGGGCTGTTGTGAACGATCCATCCACTCGGTACCCGTACACCTCATGATGCCACGTGTTGAGAACGCTCTGCTTGTAGTAGTACGGGGAGATGAACGGACGACAGGATTGATGCGTCTCGGCGGCTGCGGCAATGACGTGCGAGCACGGCAAGTGCAGCAGGCGTGGTTTCTGGCAGGAGCACTCGCAATCAGCTGCTCGGAGTATGCACAGATGGGAAGTCCTCTCCCGGTGGGCACCCCTGCGACCTCGGTCACCGCAGTGCACGTGGTATCTCCGTTCCACGCCACTCTCCGGTGTAACCCGATGTGTCTGCGCCTTTCTTGTTTTCTTGGACATGTAGGTAGACACAACAGGTTGAGTAAGACAATCGATTGTCCGACATACATGCTGCGGAGGTCTTGTATCGCTCAATGAAATATCTCTGTGTCCCTAATAAGACACCCTCAACTATACCCACCAGTGGAAGGCATCTGGTGCCTTTCATTACCCAGTTGTAAATCTCCGCCAGGTTCGTTGTCATGATCCCATAACGCGAGCCGCCCTCGTCGTGCAGAAGGGACCATTTCTCCAAAGGCTCATGTCGTATCCAATCGGTGAAACTCTTTATGCTGGTACCCGGCCTACGCCGGAGGTTTGGGGGGTCTGTCGGCAGCGCACATAAGGCTGTGGGGTCCTCTCCTTGCTCATGGTACACCATCGGGTTCCTTGATGAACTAGCGGTACCTCTGGGATCCATTGATTGCTTCTTCGTTAGTTCGTCCAACGTCTTCCAAAGCGCGTCGAACTTCCTCCGTTGGTTCTGTTTGCACAGCGCTTGAACATGTTCATAAGCTCCTTATTCTGAATCGACGGAAAAATTGGCACCCATGTGCCTCATGCACCACCGCTCCTCGATCCGCCACTTTGTCGCTCCCACGACGGCGGACCCTTGTTGCATATCCACGATCGCTCTTAGCAGCCCGCATGTCGGTCATGGATGACACAAACATCGAACTGTCGAGAACAATCGCCGACTTCACTCTTTCAAGGAACCGATATCGACTCTCCGTGTTTTCCCCTCCACGAATGCCAACGCAACCGGTAGAACACGGTTGTTGGCATCCACCGCGATCGCAGCTAGAATCGCCCTTGTACTTCCCGTGAGGAATGTGCCATCCATGCAAAGGACCGGCGGCGATCTTTAACGCATTTATGCATGCGCCAGGCGAAGAATGCACGCCGCAATACCCACTTCCGGTGCACGCACCACCCGCAGGAACTCCGCAAGGTCGATGGATGTACCGGGGTTCCTTTGTGCGATTGCCACGAGCAAGTGGGGAATATTCTCGTCTGAAGCCTCGTCGTCCCGAACCGTATTTCCAGAGCTGTCCTTTTGCTCTCCATGCCTTTGCGTAGCTAATCTTGTCTTCAAACCTCTCCTCCACGGTGTGATAATAGATCGAGGCTGCGGATGGGGATTGTCCACGATCGACCATAAACACATTTGCCACCCAAGTGGACGACAGATTGCGGTGTCCTGCTCCGCTTCTTCCATTTCAGATTATGCTCCATCACTATGGAGCATTTCGATAAGTCCGTCCACTTCCTGGTATGCATGCACCGCCATGGGCACGAATCAACTCGCACTTCACGTCGTAGTCCTTCTTCTTGGACTTCACAACCCCGAATTGCCGCCGAGAGACATTGCCCGATGCTTCACCGCATCCATCACAGCCTCCTTGTCTTTATATCGGCCCCCTGCGTCACCTCGTTCTCACGATACTCCCATGCATCAATGTTCCCTTCATTCATTGTTAGGTCTTGAAATTGTAATTGGTCCACGCACTGTGATAGGCACCCAGGCGTTGTCCTCCTCGTCGGAGTGCTCACCATCGTGGACTTCCTCATCCGCACGGTCCTCCTCTTCCATCAAGTCAACAATGTCCTCCACCTCCTCCCCTCGTCGGCCACCTCGCGCCTCCACCGCTGTCTCCTCTGCCCCCGGTCCCTTCGTCACCGCTTGCCTCGTGCTCCTCGTCTCGGGCTCCTCGCCGCCTTCCTCTTCGCATCCTTCTACATTTGATGTCCCTCCGCCGTAATGTCCACCCGACATCACGAACTTGCGACACCGATGGAGCTACCGGGTAGCACTGTGCCAACAACATGAGCGCCAACCCCGCCTACGGCAAAACCAACATAACTCCTCCATGTGGACGCCGAGTTAACAGAATCAACTCTCCGTAAAACGGTCTTGCGCCGGCTCACTACTGCTCGACCAAGAATCCGAAGCGATCCAGGCATCCAAACCAACATCCGAGACATCCACTCCAACAAACCCTGTATGTCCTATCGCTCGATGCGCATATGCCCTGCATTTACTCTTGAAAATGATGATAGATCCACCCCATCCGCCTCGTGCTATCTTCCCATCTCCATAAAATATTTGAAATACAATTTCTCCGACATGCTTTAACGTCCGACGGAAAAATATTACTCTAAAATACAATCTGATCCTGAAATTTCTAAAAACTAAATACTACATTAAAGTTCTAAATATGAATCATGACATTAAATTTCTAAACAACACTATCCGAGAAATTGTAAACGCTACACAATCCTAAATTTTCTAAACACTACAATAAATTTGTAACGTACTTAATACTATCTGATCTGAAATTTCTAAAAACTAAATAGTACATTAAAGTTCTAAATATGAATCATGACAATAAATTTCTAAACAACACTATCCGAGAAAATATAAACGCTACACAATCCTAAATTTTCTAAACACTACAATAAATTTCTAATACTACACTAAATTTGTAACGTACTTAATACTATACAGTCCTCAAAATTTTTAAAAACTAAATACTACATTAAAGTTCTAAACGCTACACAATCCTAAATTCGACTAAATATTACATGCTACATTAGAATTCTAATAACAAACAGTCCTCTGAAATTTTCTAAACACTACAAAATCGTAAAATTCCTAAATAATAGATTTATAAAATTTGTAAAAATACCTTCATAAAGCGATTTAATCGACTTTTTTCCCCTTTTCTTCTTCTTTCTCTTCTTTTTTTCTTCTTCTTTTCTTCTTTCTTCTTCTTCTTCCTCCTTCTCTTTTCTCTTCGTTTATACGCCTCGGTTGGTCGCTCTTGCGAGCGAGGCCGAGCTTTGAAGGCCGCTGTCGCCTGCTCGGCGACGCCTGCTCTCGGCGCATGACAGGGGGCCTGAGTTTTACCGCTTGCTCTGCTGACGGCGAGGCACATATCGCCCGTGTATGGGGCGATCGCCCCATACACGGGCGACGGGCGTATAATTTTGCAAAAATTTGATTCGGACGCATAGTTTTGAAAAAAACAATAAAAATAAATATTAAAGAAAAAAAAATTCTCCACAATAGAGCAAGGGCCAGCTGAAACTGCAGGAGTTGCCGTCCTTGCATACTGCATATATACATTCGCTGTCCCAACACAGACATTTTCTCTCCCGAAGAGAAGAGAGGGCTAGCAAGATTTTAAAAGGAGAAACTAAAAGTAAATTCAGTATGAAATGCAGCTCTGATTACAAACAAGTAAAGGAAGAAAGAATAGGTTGAGATTCTAAAACCGATCACGTCTTTTAATTTCTACAGTTCTTTTTTTAAAACGTAATTTAAAGAACATTACTACACCCTCCCAATAATAAAAAAAAAGGAAAAAAGAGCATCAATTAAGAGCAAGAAAGCATGCACACTTTGAGGGACCAATCAAATAGATAATAGTAATAAGTCTTGAATAATAGGTAATTGCTGTAGATCCATCACAAGTACAATCGAGAATACCCAATGAACAATCACAAGTAGATGAACACTAAGAATGGAGAATTGGATTTTCTCTCTCTTTATTCAATCTGATTAGATGTATCTCTTGTATAATAGGTGATTCTATTTATAGCCTAAACCTCTCAGGGTGGATTCAAGATATGATTTTCCCACAAACCCAAGTTTATTATATCTTAAAACTCCCCTTTGGGTAAAAACCGCGTAATGCATATGCCTAATGAAAAACTCCTCTAAAAACCAAGTGAGAAAAAAAAGATGGAGAAAAGAATACACTTCATCCACATATTGTGTCACAATTGTTGCCTCATTAAAAACCTTCATGTGAGAAAACTTCAGTAAAACTTATTAAGGGAAAAAGAGTGCAACTTGTAATCTTCTGGATTAGGGTAGCATCTTCAGGATCATACTAGGGGTTATGGTTTAGGGATTACTCCCCCTGAACACTGCATCTCTCTAAGTCATCGTATTCTAATGCTACGAACACATCTTTGGGAATTGAATGTTGGCAACAACTTAGTGAATATATCAGCTAGATTTTCACATGACTTAGTTTGCAGGATCTTTACCTCACCAATCTTATAGAGTTCACGAGGATAGAAAAGTTTGGGGGCAATATGCTTCGTAATATTGCTCTTTACATAATTCATTTGCATTTGTGCAACACAAGGAGCATTATCTTCATAGATAATTGTGGGGGCATTGACGGTATTAATGCCACATGACTTCTGGATATGGACAATCACATGTCTTAGCCAAACACATTCACATGAGGCTTCATATAGCGCCATAATTTCTGAGTAGTTGGTAGAGGTAGCTACTAGGGTGTGCTTAAAAGACCGTTAAGAAATAGTTGTACCACCACAGAGAAATACAAACCCATTCTTGGATTTGTCACTGTGGAAATTAGACATATATCCAACATCTGTATATCCTACTATGGTAGAGTCTTGGTCCTTCCAGTAAAATAAGCTAAGATCTTGTGTACCTTGGAGATATCTGAGTAGAGTCTTGATACCAGTGCAATACCTTCTAGTTAGAGCTGCACTGTGTCTAGCTAATAAATTTACTGCGTAAGCAATATCAGGCCTAGTGCGATTCATAAGATACATAAGTGCCCTTATAACTCTTAAGTCTGGAACTTTAGGTCCTAAGACTTCCTCAATTCCCCATCCTTAGTCTGAATGGGTCTTTATCCATATCAAGGGATCTGACTACCATATGGGTCTTTAAATGATGGGATTTATCCATGTTAAATTTTTCTAATACCTTCTTGCTATAGGTAGGCTGGTGCACAAAGATTCATTCGGGCAAATGCTCTAGCTGTAGGCCTAAGTAATATTTGGTTTTACCTAAATATTTTATCTCAAGCTCTATCATAAGTTAAGAACTTACTTTATGTCCTTTGTGGTTTCGATGATATTCAAATCGTCGACATAAACTGAGATGATACATAATCAATTATGAGACTTCTTTATGAACATATAGGGACAAACACTAATATTGGAGTAACCCTTCTTCAAGAGGAACTCACTAAGTCGGTTGTACAACATTCTCCATGACTATTTTAACCCTTATAGGGACCTCTGTAGTTTGACGGTATATATGTTGCTCTTGCTTTTATTAGGATATGGAATTTTCACTTCTTCATGGACTCTTATATAAATATCTGTATCTAGTGATCCATAAAAATATGCGGTCACTACATCCATCATCTGTATTGATAAGTTCATGCTAGTTGCCATTGATATGAAATATCGGAACGTTGTTCCACTCATTACAGTAGAATAGGTTTCATCGTAATCAATGCCAGGTCTCTATGTGAACCCTTATGCTATAAGTCTCGCTTTGTATCTCACCACTTGGTTGCTCTTATTTCTCTTCCAAATGAAAACTCATTGGATCCTATAGGAAACACTTTAGGTGGTGTTCGATTAAGACCGAACACTTTCCATTTGTTAAGCGAGTGCACGTATACCTCAATTGCTTCTTTCTATTTGACCAAATCTGAGCACTTCTGACATTCTACCTTGGACTTTGGTTCTGGACCCAGATCAAAAGTTTTAGCAACTTTTGAGGCAAAATATATGTCAACAATTGTAGTATTTATTTTATACAACTATCCTGAATCCACATAATTAGTAGATATTTCTTTTATTTATTTCTTCTAGCTCCTCATGGCTTCCTGCAATGGTCATAATATTTTAAGTCTTCTTAGTCAAAGTCTAAAAATATTTAGTTTCCCTAAGAATTGAATTGGTGATGCAACTATCTACAAGAAAGATTTTCTCCTCCGCCATTGGATTATACGTTGTTCTATATTAAAAATATGCTTTTAGCATTAAAATAATCGTGGCTTTGGGAATCATATTATAAAACATAACATAACACAATGAATGAATTTAATATTCTAGAAATAATAATAATTATTCAGCCTCAATGATAATCGCTCTTTGTGAGCACAGACCAATGTTCATTAGGAATAAAACTAAATTGATTAGGAGGTTCACAAGGAGACTCATAAGGAAATGTGGTATCGACTAGCAAAATGAGGGAGTATTTGGAAGACTACTGTAGGTCTATATATAAATAATGGGTGTCCTTTTGGAACTCCTTAAGCTCAACTCTAAGAAGATCGCCTTGATCTTTGGGGGTGTTCATGTCCTTACCTATGGGATCGAGAATCATGTCATCACACTTCTCGATGTTCTTATCAACAATAGGTTAAGCGGTGAAGTATGTCTTACTTTTGTTCCCCTGGGTCTTCTTGACTTTACCAGTGAATTACATGTAAAGATCCACCAAATGTTTCGAGGGTGCGGCAAGTGCGAGACCAATGGTTGGTGCAACCACACCTAAAGCAGGGTTATAGAGGATGAGCAGCCTTGTTGGCTGAGTTTTGCTTCTGGAACCTATCTAGTCCTTTACCTCTCCATTAGGGTTTGTCTCTTCCCTTCTATGTTTCGCCATCCTTCCATTTTCCGCTTGATGCTTTTGGCCTTTTTCACAGCCATGGCTATTGCTAGCCTGCTGAGCATTAACATGTGCTTTGGGCATTGCCTTTGTTCCATTGAAAAAATATGATGATTCTTCATTAGGAGTTTATCATGTTTCTCTATTTTTAGAGTGTAGATAAGCTCAAAGTATTTCTGGTACTTAACATGATGGTGTTGTTGCTGTAGTATCCTCATATTGGGGTGGAAGGTATACAACATCATGTCTATTATTTTAGTATCTGTAACTTTCTGGTTACAGAAACGTAGCTTGAAGACAAGCTTGTGCATGGTAGAGTTGTATGCTGCGTGCAACCACACCTAAAGCAGGGTTATAGAGGATGAGCAGCCTTGTTGGCTGAGTTTTGCTTCTGGAACCTCTCTAGTCCTTTACCTCTCCATTGGGGTTTGTCTCTTCCCTTCTGTGTTTCGCCATCCTTCCATTTTCCCCTTGATGCTTTTGGCCTTTTTCACAGCCATGGCTATTGCTAGCGTGCTGAGCATTAACATGAGCTTTGGGCATTGTCTTTGTTCCATTGAAAAAATATGATGATTCTTCATTAGGAGTTCATCATGTTTCTCTGCTTTTAGCGAAGCGTAGATAAGCTCAAAGTATTTCTGGTACTTGGCATGATGGTGCTGTTGCTATAGTATCCTCATGTTGGGGTGGAAGGTATACAACATCATGTCTATTATTTTAGTATCTGTAACTTTCTGGTTACAGAAACGTAGTTTGAAGACAAGCTTGTGCATGGTAGAGTTGTATGCTGCCATGGTTTTATAGTCCTATAAGCGTAAAAGGGTCTATTCGCGTTGTGCTTCTAGTAGTAGGGTGGATCTTTGCTAGTTATAGTGTTCATTAATGGAGTTCTATAGTGCTAGCGAGTCCTGCATCAAATACTTGGCCTTCAGATCTTCATGAAGATCGTGCCTTAGGAAGAGCAGAGGCGCTACCTTCAGGTTGGATAATAGTAGCTCTAAATAATCATACTGTCAAGTTGATCTTGGCATCGATTGCCTAGGTCATGTAATTGCTGCCATTCAGGGCAAGCTCAGTGAATTATCTCTTCGCGATGTCCACCATAGCATATGTTATATTCATGTAAAAATAAATTTTACTACTGAAAAAATATATTGCATGCTCACTATTGAATCGATAAATATTAGTCTATATCTATCTAGTAGATAATTATCTTAAATTTCTAGAATTTTCCTAGCATTTTTCTTAATTTTCTGCTAATTATAAGGGCAATTTTCAAGAATTATTAAAATAATAGAAAATAAATTTAGCATACATTTAGGAAAATAAACCAAGAGATATGAAGCTTCTAATGTGTGCTAGGTCTATGGTTCAACAATTTACAAAAGTTCATATACCTAAAAATTCAGTTTCTAGTATTCAAAGCGCAAGATTTACCACAATAGCAAAATACGCACAAAGTTGAAGGTTAAACTGCATAGTTTCATGGTTCTTTTAATTTCCCCCTTTTTTCTAATGGCCCACATGGCTGGGTCATCCCGTGCGTGGGGAGGAGGGTACAACGGCTGCGCATCTAGGGTTTATAAACCCTAGTCGCTTGGTTTGGGAGGCGGCATGCGGTGGAAGTGGACACAGAGTGCGTGGTGGGTGGCCTTGGTAGTCTTGGTGCTGCAACTCAAGCCAAGTGAGGTCCTCGGTGTCTTGAACATCCTTTGAGACCTTGCCCTACCGTCGCGAGTCATGCCGTGTGTTACGGACACGATGCAATGACGTGACAGTGGTGGCGATTACGCACGGCGAGGTGAACCAGCAGGCTTGTGGTGGGCGCACGGTGGCGGGTGCACGCCGATGGTGTGCACGGGCATCGAGTAGTAGGCTAGCGTGGTGCCGATGGCGGAGGCGACGGACGTTCACGGGTGAAGCGAGGGTGGAATATTCTTTGGGCGCAATGGCGGCTGCAGCCTTGGGCAGTCGTGGTGCCGCGACCCAAGTCAGGAGAGGTACCTGGTGTCTCAGACGTCCTTTGGGACCTTGCCCCACTGTAGTCAAACCGTGTCTACAGACACGATGTAAGGATGCGATGGTGGTGGCGAGTTGTGCAGCTCCAAGCCTCGGGAGACGGCGGCCACGACTAGCAATGCATGCCAAACCCACGTGTTATCCACATTAAAAAACTCTAATTAGCATTTTAACCGATCTAATATTGGGTATCAACAAGAATAGTGTAATCGGAATAAGGGGATTGGAAAGAATTCGGTGACGTACCATTTGGCTTTGGAGATCTTTGTGCTAATATCATCTTGAATAATAGGTAGTCGTTGTAGATCAATCCTTAGAACAATCGATAATACCCGAAGAACAATCGCATGTAGATGAACACCAATTTGAGAGAATTGAACTTTCTTCTCTTTATTCAATCTGATTAGATGCATATTTTATATAATGGATGATTATTTATAGCCTAAACTCCTTGCGGTAGTTTCGGGATTTACCCGCAAGCCCTAAAAAGTTCGTTACAAACTTAACAGAACTAAAACAAGCAATTAATAAGTAGAAGAAAAGGAAAATGAACACCGAGTCCATTTAGTGGCGGCCAACCAAGTCAGCTTCCACCCTCTCCAACGAACGAGTCCACCGTTCCCTACCTCCCAATCCGTCCACGCACCAACACGTCGCTTCTTTCTGCTACTGACATATGGCTCCACATAATTTCTGACCCCACGTTCCATTGAGATAACTCACATCACAGAACGTATCCGGAGCTCCCCCTTCTTCTCCGTCCCTCTCGTATATATCAACGCGCAACACCCGTGTTTCCCCACCATTCCCTCCCCTCCACTCCTCTCCTCTCCTCTCCTCTCCCGCGACTCCAGGAAAACAAGCCCAAGCCCAGCCCGAGCCCGCAAGTGGCGTACCGAGGATGGCCGCCGCCGAGCCGCCACCGCCTACTGGGATGGGCTTCCTGGGCCTACTCAGCTTCCGCCGCAGCGCCACCGCCGTCGCCTCCTTCGACCCCGCGCAGGACGACGAGCTCCTGGTGCTCGACACCCTCCAGGCCCACGTTGCTGATCGCCTCGTCGCCCTCTCCGCCTCCGCCCAGCCGCAGGCCCCCGTCCTCTCCCTCGCCTTCCTCTCGAAGCTCCTCGACGCCGTCCTCTCCTCTGACGCCGCCTTCCGCGACGTCCTCACCATCGCCCCCGTCCCCGCCGCGCTGTCCAGAACGCCGGCAGATCGCCTCGCCGCCGACCTCCTCGACCGCGCAGTCAAGACCCTCGACGTCCTCAACGCGGTCTCCCTCACGCTCGCCTCGCTCCGGGGCTCGCACCGCACGGCGCTCACCGCCGCCTCCTGCCTCCTCGGCCCGCCCCTGCATCGATCCCACTTCGCCCGCGCGCGCCGGGCCATCTCCAGGCTATTCCCGGACGCCGCCAAGGTCGCCGCGCCGTCCCCTTCCTCCCGCACCGCGCGCGCGTTGTCCTTCAGCGTGTCCAAGAACTGGTCCGCTGGGCGCCACGTTCACGCCATGGCGGCGCACCTCGCGCCGCCGCCGCAGGCCCCTGTGGCGTCATCCGCTGGCGCCGGGTGCGGACTCGGGCTGGCTCTGTACACCATGAGCTCGGTTCTTGTGTTCGCCATGTGGGCGCTGGTCGCCGCGGTGCCGTGCCAGGACCGGTCGTCCGCGGCTACCAATCCCCCGGTCGCGCCGCCGAAGCAAGCGCAGTGGGCGACGCCGATGTCTGCTCTCCAGGAGCGGATCGCGGAGGAGTGGAGGCGGAGGGAGAAGAAGGGGTCATCGTCCGGGTCGGCGGCGGCCACGGGGCTCCTCGCCGAGATGCAGGCCGTGGAGCGCGCAGCGCGTGAGCTGAACAGTCTCCTTGAGGAGATCGCCGAGGAGGAAGAAGCGGCGGAGGCGGAGGTGGTCGTCAACGAGGAGCGCGCGGGGGTGGTCGTGGAGCGCGCCGAGGCGCTGGCGGCCGCGTGCCGGGCTCTGGAGGAGGGCCTTGCCCCGCTCGAGCGGCAGGTGCGCGCCGTGTTCCACCGCGTCGTGGCCAGCCGCGCCGAGGTCGTGCGCTGCATGGAGCAAAGCGAGCGCAGCGCCAGCGCCAGCGCCAATGCCGCGGCGTCTGCGTCCGGCGTGCCGCCGCCACACCACCATTCGTTCTGAGCAGCTTTCCGTTCGGGGGAGGGAAACCCAGGGATGGTGGCCGTTGGTGGTTAATTAGGAGCATGTTTTTGGGTTAAAAATTACTTCTTTCTTTACTGTACTGTACCATTCTTTGATTTGTAATTACTGCTGCTGCTGCCTTTGTGCCTGTGATCTTGTGTAGTTGTGGGCCTTGTGGCTGTAAAAACTAACTTGCTGGATTAGTGTGTTGTATTGTTGAATGTTGTTGCATGCTGAAGAATACAGAAGAGAATGTATGTGGTGAAAAGAGTCAGTCAATGATTGTAGAATTTGGCAGTATTTGCTTCTTGCAATTGTCTCTGATCATCATGTAAAGGCCTTGGTGTTCCAATTGTTCTGATCATATCCTGCTGTTCTTGATCAATAGAATTTGATCTCTGCAACTGCAATGCAGTCCAATTGTTTCAGATGAGCAGAGTTTGCTAGTGTTGCTCAGCTGATGACTGAATCGAATTCGGCCATTCAGGGCGCAACGACTTGCCATAATTTACCCCCCCCCCCCCCTCTCTCTCTCTCTATATATATATATATATATCTATATTCCCCCAAGAAGATCAAGTTGGTGGATAGTTTAGTTGGTATGACACGGGGAGAGACTGGATAAAGCCTTTGATACTTCCTTGATGCAATCAAATGGTTGACTCAAATAGGCCTGCACCTAACACTGACAAGGGGATGAGGTTGACCAAAATTTCAATGCCCAGAGCAGAGGTGCGCAGGCCATCAAGGAGGCAGCCACAGCTGAGCTGGGGATTAGCTGTGAGACCTTATCACTTTGTCAATTGTCACCACTCACAATCCCTTCATACTATTTCAACTCAATTGTCCTGTTCCTAATGTTTTATGACTAATCTTACAGCAATCCTAAAGCTGTGTAGTACCTAAGTAGTATTTTTCTTCTTTTTGAAAAAAAAAGGTTGTGTGCTAGCCAGCTGCTACTTGCTGCAGCCTGTAGGAAATAGAATCTTCCTACGCTGTCAGTACGATCAAGTTAGACTCCAAAAGGCTGTAGATTTTGGAAGCCAGCTCCAAAATGGCCTCACCATTTTTTTTTCAAACCTGGTTCGGTACGAATAAAATTGTAAAAATAGGTCTCGACCGTGAAAACGTCGGCAAGTGACACGTGCACTGCAGCAGCTTGACCAATCGCAACAAAAACTGGTGGGCCCACTGTAGCAGGCTTGCTGCTGTGCACCCTAGCTCGGCATGCAAGTGCCGAGCACCACAAGCTTAGTGCAGCACGTGCTGAGGTATGGCGGCTCGGCAGAAGGCGATAGCAGTGCTGCTGCCGCGTTGGCGTTGCTACTGTCGCTGTTGGCTAGCTGTCACGGGCCGTCTATTTTCCGCGGTCCATGAACACGGTGGGTAACCGCTCCTTCTATGGTTGAGTAGGAGGGCTATTTTTGCTAATATATTCGTAGGTGAGTTAGATTTGCAAGAAAGATATATCAGGAGCTAAAAAAAAGCTAAGAACTCTAGAATTTGTACCAATATTTGACACATGGGCGTTGTGACTCCGAAGGCACGAGTTATTCTCTGCACTTTTCTTGTGTTGTAACAACAGATCATTTACAGTTACACACAACGGTTCAGTGAAAATGGGATGCATATTTCGATCACCCTTAGGCCTTGAATGGGTAGCAGTTAACTATGCAAATGCAGTATCACATTTAGTATGAATTTTTCCAGCAAGATGATGATCTACATGGTCCTGACTTGTGAGAACGACCTATCTACCTTCAACAGCAGAGAAGAATACTCTTAACTCTGAATTCTGAACATGTTGGAAGTTCCATCAGAATTTATGAGCCCTGGAACCTTGCCACTCATTTTTTCAACACATTTTCCATGCTACTACTGGTATAGCAATATTGAATAGGACTATACAAAAACTACTATTAATTAGCAAAAGTCAGATGTAGTAGTCCAGATATGATCTGGTTGGGCCTTGCACAGTTGCACGGTCGGACAACTGATGTGCTAGCTAATCCGAACGACCATTCAGCAGCCTGCACCAACCAGCTTCAGCTTTGTTCATCATGTGAGATTAGTACTACATCTTGAATTAATGTTGCACTTCAAAATTATTATAGCAGCTAAGAATGGCATGAAATTCGCCATCTGAACGGCCCAGCTGAGCTCAACAGTTAATTAATTGGGCCCAAATTGTCGGACAGAAAGCAAGTAAAGTACTACTAGTATCAATTGACATGAGTTACGAGGGCTTGAAGTTTGAATAAAAGCATGTGTTCGGTTGTTTTAAAAAATTTTGGGTATTCGTTTCTTGGATTTATATCTCAGGTTTTGTGTTCTGTTGACATCGATGCCAAAGGACGAGTAACCAAGTGTGTATGGTTAGAGCTGAATATTCAGTCATGATCTTGCAAGTAAAATGTTCAGGTACCATTTCCGTAGGTAAAACTGAACTCTCTGTGTGCATAACGCCAAGGTTTGTCGTTTCAGAAACCACTAGGTTAATTTGTGCTCGGGTCATTTGTATTGTCAAAATGCCTGAATTTTTTTTATCCCAAATCAAGAAGCTGCAAAGTGAGTTGCAGACAGAGAGCCCCTCAACAAATTTTCAGACAGAAGGGGCAGAGTAACTGTCAAAAAATCCTTGTGAATGCACTCTGCGCGGGCCGGCAGTTGTGAATCTGTTGACTGTTACCATCACAATTGCCAGCTTTGAATAAAATCTATTATACCCAAATTAATGTTCTGTAAATCAAGAACAGACAAGAGAGTTTGTGTTCAAACTTGAAATGTCTCTCTGATTGCGTTCAGCTTGGGCAGTGGTTGCGATTCTGTTGCCATCAAAGTTGCCACTTACTTGGGCTTCACTTGCGTCTCAACTCTGAACAAGCTAAATTCGAAAAGAATGGAACAGCCTCATCCCCAAATGTTGTGCAGTTTTCATGGAACAGGAAAGATAACTGCAAATCAATCGTGTTTATCCCAATCTGGTGGAAGCATTTCTGTCTAGGACCAGAGGTAGAAGATTAAGTGAGAGATCAAGTTATCCAGAAGTTGCATCGATCCTAAGCTTTTCATCGAACGTATGGCTCATCCATGCATGTATATTCAGTAATTGGGAACCATATACGGTGCTCGCTCGCTCACTTGGAAAACTTCTTATTTTTGCTAGTGTATTTGGCGATAAGGACAAATTGTGGTGGTTGGTTTGCTGATAAGTTTCCCATGTCAACATGTTCATTGCCTCACATACACACCACACACATGACCTACTAGGTCTCTCTCGAGTCTCGATATGGCGGTCGAATTAAGCCGCATGCCTGCCACTTTACGAAATCCCTTCAAAAAGAGAATAAGGAGATTATGCATAAGAGGAGAAGACCACCCATTAAAGACTCACAAATAAGGCAGGAGATTATGCATTAGGTTTGGTTAATCCTCAAAGGCCAGGGCTGTGCAATGCAACATGCGAGATGTCCACTCCGCGCGTGTGTATATGTATGTATGTAGTAGGTCCGTACGTACGAACGTATACGTATATACCTATGTATATATATATATATACATATATATATATATATGTTGTTCTATTGCTGCGTATAGTCTATACGCCAGCCACTTAATGCAGACCGATTGAGCCCAATTAACACTTACCGACCGAGCCATTCAATACTCCGTGCAACAAAACGGTCTCACAACTAGTAAATGACTAATAAACGCTACTTCTTATTTGTACATAAATCTTTTTTTATTTAGCCATAACTTTCAAATGAGATTGATTTTGATCTTCAAATTTTATAGGGTTGTAGAATCTCATACACTTTACGCATGATTTTTTTTGAGGATTTTTGAAAACATGTACATGTGTTTTTCATGAATTTTTGAAACCACAGGATATGTTACCTTTTACTAATGAAACAAATTATATGTTACTAGCTATTACACAATTTATCACTATACTAAAACAAAGTGTACAAAGAGAACTAAATTCTTGTTCTGATAGTTCACTTCATTTCAGTATAGTAACATCTTGTGTAATAGCGAGTAGGCCTGTAAAAAAAGCTCGAGGCTCGTGAGCTACTCGAGCTCGGCTCATGAGAGGCTCGGCTCAAGCTCGCGAGCTTAACCGAACCGAGCTCGAATAGCTCACGAGCCTACTCGAGGTTGGACCGAGTTTCCTTAAATCGAGCTTTCTCCAGCTTATTACCGAGCTTACTCGAGCCGAGCTCGAGCCTGGGTCGAGGCTCGAACCCCAACTCGAGCTCCGCTCGAGCCTACTAAGCTCGAGCCTGGAGGGCCAGCCTCACTCGAGTTTGGCTCGTTCACAGCCCTAATAGCGAGTAACATGTAATTTTCTGGATAGTAAAAGGCAACATATCCTATGTCCACTTCTACTGTGTAAATTACATGAAAATTATATGTACAAGTTTTAAAAAATTATCAAAAAATTAAAATACATAGGGGAGGTGAGATTATACAACCCTGTAAAATTTAAAGATCAAATTCAATTTCACCTGAAAGATATGAAAACGACGAATTCGGTTTAATAGTGATTTTCACTATTTAGCACTTTGTCAATTTCATCTCTTTCAAATGCGATTGAATTTGGTCTTCAAATTTTATAGAGTTGTAGAAGCTCACCTCATCTACGTATGGTAATTTTTTTTTAATTTTAAAATATTTTAATATAGGGCCAACAAACAGAAAAAAATTATTGTTCATGAAAATTTCTCAAAAAATTGCCATACGTAGGGGAGGTGTGATTCTACAACCATATAAAATTTGAAGATCAAAATCAATTTAAGATAAAATATATGAAAAAGACAAATTCAGCTAAATAGTGATACGTTTTGTCAATTTCATATCTTTTAATTGCGATTGAGTTTGGTCTTCAAATTTTACTGGAATATAGAAGCTCTTCTCCCCTACATATGATAATTTTTTGAGAATATTTCAAATATTTTACTATAGGACCGGTGAATAAAACTAAATTCTTGTTCTAATAATTCACTTTATTTCATTATAGTAACATCTTGAGTAATAGACAACAAAATAATATTTTCAGGATAGTAAAAGGCAATATATACTATGTAAACTATTCTTATCGTGTAAAATCTATTAAAACCACATGTACAAGTTTTTCAAAAAACTACCATACGTAGGAGAGGTGAGATTCTATAACCCTGTAAAATTTGAAGACCAAAATTAATCTCAGCTGAAAGATATGAAAAAGACAAATTCAGATGAATAGTGATTTTTCACTCTTTAGTGCTTTGTCAATTTCATATCTTTCAAATACAATTGATTTTGGCCTTTAAATTTTACAAGATTATAGAAGCTCTCCTCCCTTACGTATGATATTTTTTGAGAATTTTTCAAACATTGTTTTATAGGGCCAACAAACAGAACTATATTTTTATTCATTAAAACTACATGTACAAGTTTATAAAAATTCTTAAAAAATTACCATATTTAGGGGAGGTGGGATTCTACAACCCTGTAAAATTTGAAGAAAAAAATCAATATCAACAGAAAGATATGAAAAAGGCAGATTCGATTAAATAGTGATTTTTCATTGTTTAGCGTTTTGTCAATTTCATATCTTTCAGTTGTGATTAATCTTAGTCTTCAAATTTTACAGGGTTATAGAAGCTCACCTCCCCTACATATGGTAATTTTGTGATAATTTTTTAGAACTTGTATATGCGGTTTTTCATAGATATTACATGATAAATATGGTTTACTATTAAATGAATACCAAATAACTGATGTGTGTAAGAGTTTACTACGGAATAGACGCTTAACATTTTACGAACGGTTCTCATTTGATTTTACCATCTATTACAGTTATGGTTACGATCATCCATATAACATTTTACTAAAGGGCCAACAAACAGAACTAAACTCTTGTTCTGATAGTTCACTTCATTTCAGTTTAGTAACATCTAATGTAATAGTTAGTAACATGTGATTTTCTGGATGGTAAAAGACAACATATTCTATGTAGACTATTATTATTACTATGTAAAATTCGTGAAAATCATATGTACAAGTTTTAAAAAATTATCAAAAAAATACAATACGTAGGGCAAGTGAGATTCTACAACCCTGCAAAATTTGAAGACCAAAATAAATCTTATTTGAAAGATATGAAATTGACGAGCGCTAAACAGTGATGAATAATATTGTTGTCTTTTTCATACTTTCAAATGCGATTGAGTTTGGTCTTCAAATTTTACAGAATTGTAGAAGCTCATCTCCCCTACTTATGATACATACATACATACATACATACATACATACATACATACATACATACATACATACATACATACATACATACGTACGTACGTACGTACGTACGTACGTACGTACGTACGTACATACATACATACATACATACACAGTAGCGCTATTCTATGCCTGCATGTACCGCTGCCTATTCTACGCCTGTGCCGCAACCCGTGTTGGCCGACTAGTAAATCTATCCAACCCATCCACGGAAGCCCAACCAACTAGAAAATTTGTCCTGTAGTTTGTACATGAATCTTGTTACCTTTTATTTAGCCATATATTTTTATTGGCGGCTCTGATTTACGATCGATTTTCACCATTAAATTGCTGACAACGACATCCACATAATGATATAAGTCTTGCCACTAAACGTCGTATGAATTGATAGTAAAAACTATTACTATGGATAGTAAAATCTATTACACAGTCTAACAGCCGAGGAAAAATTAGCAATTGCATCAAATATCGACTCAATTACTATTTCGTACTTGTAACAATACTGTCTCAACATATTTTTAGGCCTAACCGCATCAAACAACGATTATTGACATTTACTATTCTGTCAATATACAATGTTATGTGGATGATTGTAAAATGTTACTTCAATAGGTGGTAAAATCAAAAAGAGAACCATTCTATCACATCGCTATAATATACCACAGTGAGGTTCTTTAGTAAAACCTAAAGACGTAACTAGTAATTTGTAGTATATTTGACAGCAAAATCTTTAGATTTTAATGCCAATAAAAAGTTGCTGCTAAAATGAATTGGCACAGTGATCTTGATTCATTTCAGTACGTGGAGATTAGTTAGGACTAGCAGGACAGACTAGAGAAGAGTAATCGGACAAGATCGAATTGCATGCCTATATATATGGTTGCAGTGAGGAATTAGTTAAGAGTGCAGTGCAGTTACAATTGCGAAACAAAGAGAATTGAATCGATTCTGTGGATCGCGCGCATCAGTATGTGCATGCGTCCCAGTAGCTAGGCCTTGACTAACACAAAAACTAGTAAGAATGCAAGGTGGTCGCTACGAGTAACGTACGCACCGAACATAGCAAACATGATGGGTATGTGTTCGATAGTAGATTTTACTAACTATATATATATAGATTTTAAGGGCTCAGTAAAATGTATAGTCTACGCTTACTGTTAAATAAACATCAACTTACTAGTTAATGGTGCGTGCACGTAGAAGACTTGTATAAGCTAAGGGGTCGTGCGTACGTACATGATGCATGCCAACTTAACTGAGCCATCGTATTGATCCATCATTGCCTTGAGAGATTGGAAGCTGCTGTCATTTTGTAGGTGTTCGCTATGAGTAACGTATGTATCGAGCATGATGGGTATCACGAACAACCGTCGCTATACACGGCCACTGCATTCTTTTCTTTATGTAATTGTAACATACTTACAGTGTAAGCAAAGATGAGCAATTGAAATGTTATACACGTGGTTTTCATAGGTTTTACACAATAAAAGTGGTTTACACATGATTTGTTGCCTTTTACTATCAAGAAAATAACAATTTACTAGTCGTTACATAAGATATTACTATACTGAAATGAAGTAAATGTTACTGTAGTAAATTGCTATGTGGGCGAAAGTAAATGTTACTGTAATATATAGATGATAAAATCAAACGAGAACCATTCGTAAAATGTTATGCGTTTGTTTAATAGTAAAATCTTACACATCAGTAATTTGGTTTTCATTTGGCAATAAACCACTTTTATCATGTAAAGCCCTAAAAAATATATGTACAAGTTTTAAAAAATTCTCAAAAAATTACCATACGTAGGGGAGGTGAGATTCTACAACCATGTAAAATTTAAAAACAAAAATCAATCTCATTTGAAAATTATAGTTAAATCAAAGAAAAAAAGATTCATGTACAAACTAGAAATAGCATTTATTAGTCATTTACTAGTTAGGTAATGCCACGGACTGTTCTATTGCACGTAGTGGCTCAATCGGTATGTGTCAAATGGCTGGAGAGTAGTACACCCTATTCTACACGCAGATATAGAATAGCGCGCGTGTATATATATATATATATATATAATAGACTACATGCCTCCTCGAGCCGGAGATCTGCCATCATGTTGGATCGTCCGTACCACCAACTTCACACGCAGTATACGCTACATTCTACTTTGATATATCCAGGGAAGATAGTGCCGCCACAACATGCTTGAACGGATATAGTCGTAGAGTTATGTGTAAGCAACACATACATCTAGGCGAATCATCCCCTCTCTTATAGTGGAGAGATTTCGCGTGCAGGGAAGGCATCCACCTCACGTTTTTTTGCGAATTTTCTTGACGCGCTGAGATCTCATTGTGATCTTGGTGTTCTTGGACAGCCTTGCAATCTAACATTCTGTGATGGAGTGTGCAAACCGTGCGTCGCCAGGCTAGAATTCAACTTTGTGCTCGAAGCCTTGGACACTGCTCAAAACTTTCTGGTGCCATCGACCTTGTGCGAGTGCTCCTCCTGCAATCTGCATCTGTCTTGCCGTATAGCATCCTCTCGGCAAAACTAACATGCATACACGTGCCTACCAATCTTTCGACATCAACAGACTTCTATATATCAAGGGAGCTCAATCAAGTAGTTGTGGGTCAATTGACAAAGCAGAGCACTGTCTGCTGCTTGTGAATTTTCTTAAGAATCTGTATCTTGCAAAGTCCATAACTTTATAATTTCAGCAAAAGTCAATAATTAAATCAGTCAAGTTTGGCTTTTGATTCGTTCAGCACTGAAGTGGACCAAATACGTTGAGCGTCGTATTGTCGTTTCCTGGCTACATACTTCTTTTTCACCGTGTGTATGTACCCTCATTTCCTTGTGTGAATATGCTCTCGTTTTCCTCATTGGGTATGTTACCAATTTCCTTGTAAATATACTTCTCTTCACGTATGTGCACTCCCATTTCTCATACACCTATACACTCTTTTTCATATATACTCCTTTTATTCTACGAGGTACTATCATGCAAACGTTATATACTTCCTGTACAACTACTGTTTTGCATAAAGTACACTCCCATGTGCAAATGTTACATACTCCTTTTAACATATATAAACTCCTATGCAGATATGACATACTCCCATAGTCCCATGCACCTACATACTCTTTTTTTTCTGCTCCTAGTTCGTTCATCGGGCCATTCTATGCAGCCACGTAGGAAGTCATTACACTACAAACAAACAAAAAATGACTTACGCGTTCACGTATAATCGGACTATTTATCCTGATTGTTGAGATATTTCTGGACTTTTGGTCTTAATTGTTGAGATATGTCTAGACTCATGGTTTTAATGGATGAATTCCGAAGCTAGCCTAAAGGGTTATGGGTATAAATGTAGCACCGTTTTGTACAAAAGAAACAACTTATCAGTTAATAAAGAGATAAAATAGTTGATCTTCTTATATCCGATATTCATCTATTGTGATTGTTCTTCGTTTATTCTTAATCGACGTTGGAATTGATCAACAACACATCGTTTTATAACGTTACGAATGGATTGGTCAGTAGTGGTCACATGAGTATACATACTCCACGTGCAGGCCAACATTACAAATGATTGGTTAGTGGTCACGTGAGCATACATACTCCATGTGCAAGCTAGCCCAGCGTACATACTCCATTAAAGGGAGTACACTTCAAAAACGCTATGGTACACTTCAAAAGCGCTATGGGACCTAACCGCAAACCCCTTACGATAGGGTAGGGTGGTATGTATTGTTGGGAAACCACGTGGCCTAATAAAAATTCCACGGTGGTCCCTTGGCCGAAACCCTAAGTGAGCGCTATAAAAGGAGGAGGAGGGTCCCCCCTATGTACAAACAATCATTAGCAATAAAGAATTTCCGCTGTTGCTCTCCCTAAACACGTGTCTCTCTCTCTTTCTGTTCTCCAATTCAGATTTGTTCGGGAACCCCGGACTATTCGATAGCGAGGTTCCTTAACACGTTATCAGCACGAAGCTCTACCGGAGATCAGAATTGAAAAGGTGAGAAAAGGTGGGATTAGCGTTTGAATCTAATCGATGCTTTTCTATGCATGCATCTATCTTACGTGGCACGAAGCTACACGGCGATCGCTCGAAGCTAGCCGACATGAAGCTACGATGACGCGGTTTCATCGCTCATCACGTAAAAAGAAAATCGACGCGCGATCGGTCTTCGCGCACGCAGCGCTTAGCCGACGGCCAGCATCGCCGCCTCGGCCGGCGCCACTTCGCAGACGCAGCCGCGTCGGAGCCGCCACCGCCGCCGCCGTCGTGCACTTGAAGCACGATCGCCGCGCCGCATGGACATCGCCTCGAAGGCACGCCGATCCGCCGCCGTCTGGGCCCGACCGCCGCGCATCACGCAAAGATCGCCGCGCGCTTCGCCGACTTGAATCCGGCTAGCCGTCGTTGCCCGCTGTCTCGCCATCCGAAGACGCACCGCGCCGCCACGGCACGCGAAGCCGCCGTCGGCGCATGGTTCGACCGCCGCGGCGCGTAGCGCCTCGGTTGCAACACTCGGCGTCGTAGAAGCCGTGCCGCCGCCGCGTCGCCGCCTTTGGCCGACGCTGGCCAGGCCGCCGCCCGGCGCCTCGGCCGCAGACGAACGCGCCGCGCGCACCGCGATCGCTGCCTCGCGCTTACCGCCAAGACGGCGGTTCGGCCTCGCGCTGCCGCCTACCCGGCCTCGGCCTCGGCCCACTCGCGGCCGCGCCGCGCCGACCTCCGACCGTTAGCGGCGATGCCCGGCCGAGCCTCGCTCCGCGTCGCCGGTCGCCCGGCCGAGCCTCGCTCCGCGCCGCCAGAAGCCCCGACCCGAGCCTCGCTCCGCGCCTCTGCCGCGACCTCGCGTGGAAGGAGAAAGGCAATGCAAAGGAAAGAAGGAAGCCTCTGTGCGCAAAAGAAGAAGCAGTTGGGGCGTCGCACGCGTGAAAAAAAGGAAAACTGCAAAGAGGCGGCGGCGGCTGCGGCTAGGGGAACCCCTAGCCGCGCGAGCAGGTGGGCCAAGAAAAAAAAAGGAGGGTCAAGGCCCAGCGGGCCGGTTCGGCCGGGAGAAAAAAAGGAAAGAAAGAAAAGGGAAAGAAAAAGAAAAGAAAAAAAATTGCAGAAAATTTGCAAAATTTTTTGAAAAATTGCCAGAAAATCAAGAAGATTCATTTGGCTCTGGTTTTAATTTTCCAGCTTTATTTCTCTATTTTATGAATTTTCTTTATGAATTTCGAACCATTTGCTTTATTTTATATAATGCAATGCATATGAATTTATTTTTCTGCACTTTATGCTTTTTGCAACCATTTTCTATCAGATTACACGCAGTAATCTAAACCAGAATTTTGAAATCATGCAGATGTCTGGAATTGTGAATCGTGAGTTTGAAGAACTGGCCCCGCACGGTCAGAACTATCTCACTTGGGCATCGGACGTAAAGATCGTCCTTGGGGGCAAGAAGCTCCGCTCCGCGATTGGTCTAGGGTCCTTGCAGGACGCAAAACCTACCGCTGAGCAGAACGATCTAGCTCTGCATTTTCTCAGGCACCACCTCTCAGCCACTCTGAAGAATGAATATATGGCTGAGGAGAGTGCACTTGAGCTTTGGACTGCACTTTAGAAGCGGTTCGAAAAGCTTAAGTACACCATCTTGCCCCAAGCACAGCAAGATTGGGTACGCCTGAGATTTGCAGACTTTAGAATAGTGGCTGAGTACAATTCTGCCTTGCACAGAATTTGTACCAATCTCTCTCTATGTGGCAAGAAGATCACTGATGAAGAGAAGATTGAGAAAACCCTCTCTACCTTCCACCCTAATGCTATCCAGAGTGCACGCAGCTATCATCAGGACGCATACAAGGAGTATAGCGAACTGATTGATGTAATGCAAGTTGCGGAAACGCAAGACGATGTTCTACGCAAGAACTATGTCTCGCAGCCACCTGGACGAGGCACTGGCACAGAAGTCAATGCCAATAGCTACAAGGTGAGAAAGCCCACTCATAGAAAGAAGGGCAAGCAGGGTGGAAAAGAGAGGCCCCAGGCAAAAGGAAAGTCCAAAGCCCCTGTGAAGAGGGATGACAAAGAAAAGGCGCACGCCAAGCCGTATGGACAGCAGAACCAAACGTGCTTCAAGTGTGGCACTTGGGGACATTGGTCGAAGATATGTCGGGAATCCAAAGAAGTGATCAACGCATATCAGGCTAAGAGAAAGGCAAAAGAAAACGCTCCCGTAGAAGCACACTTCGCCAATATCGGTGATGATGATGCCATGGATGTAGATACCCCACTTGCCTCATCCTCACAGAATAGCCTGGACATCGATGCTGCAGCCATTATTATGGCAAATGAAGAGAAAACTTCTGCCGATGATATAGAAGCAGAAATTAATGCATATTTCACAGATTCTGTTTAATGCATTTCTTTTAGATTATGGTTGTTAGCATTTTCTTTGAATAATGAATTGTAAGCTCTAGAAGAGCATACTTCTTTCATGAATAAATACGCAATTTATTCTTTATCCCAGTATTCTTCAAATTTGCAAGTAATATTTGGATTGTTTTTGCCTCTATCTGATTAGAATTATATTTCTTTTATCTAGAAATCGTGTAGCGCCCAAATGGAAGAGATATGCATTGTTGATAGTGGCACAACAAATACCATCTTAAGAGAGTCTAAGTATTTCCAGTCGATCACGAAGAACGCTGGAAAGATTACTACGATCGCAGGAAGCGACTCATATGTAATCGGCTCAGGAAGAGCCACTATTATATTGCCTATGGGTACAACTCTGGTAATAGAAGAAGCCCTTTTGTACCCTGAATCAACGCGCACTCTCTTAAGCTTTAAAGACATCCGCGCCAATGGTTTTCACGTAGAAACCAATGAAGAAAATGGCAAAGAATACTTGTGCATTGTGAAGCACGCGGTATGTGGAAAAATGGTATTAGAAAAATGTCCTCATATGAATCGGGTTGTACTACACGAATATTCATGCACCAAGTATATACTTCCTTGAAGACTGCTTTTAGAAGCTCGAGTTATTTTCTTTATGGCATGGTAGATTAGGTCACCTGGTCTTAGAATGATGAGGAATATAGTGAACAACTCACGTGGTCATGGCATTAATGTTAAAAATTTCCGAATTATGAAGATTTTGTGTGCCTGCATGTGCCACCGGAAATTAATAACTAGACCCTCTGTCATGAAAGTGCAAAGTGAAATCCCAGATTCCCGAACGCATCCGGGGATATTTGTGGTCCGATTCAGCCTGTCGGGCCGTTTCGATACTTTATGGTGCTCATCGATGCTTCCTCGAAATGGTCGCATGTATGCTTGTTGTCAACAAGAAACCATGCTTTTGCAAAGTCGATCTCGCAGATCATAAGAATTAAGAATGCTTTCCCGATCATCGCGTGAAGTCCATTAGAATGGACAATGCCGGAGAATTTACTTCAAAGGCATTTGATGATTATTGCACAAAAACAGGATAGCGCTTGAGCACTCTGCATCGCACGCTTCATACGCAGAATGGACTAGCAGAAGCACTAATAAAGAGGATTAAGTTCATTGCCAGACCGCTTTTGCAGAGTTGTAACTTGCCCAACACCTGTTGGGGACATACAGTCCTGCACGCAGCAGCTCTTATCAATTTTAGATCGTCGGCCTACAACATCCATTCTCCTATGCAGCTTGTGCACGGGATCATCCCGAAGATCTCCTATCTTAGAAAATTTGGGTGTATGGTATATGTACCTATACCACCCCCTCAGCGGACTGCAATGGGCCCTCTCCGCAAGTCTGGGATATACATTGGTTATGAGAGTGCATCCATAATCAGGTATTTGGAACCCATGACTGGAGACTTGCATACAACCCGATTCGCTGATTGCATTTTTGACGAGGATCATTTCCCGTCATTAGGGGGAGGAAATCAACCTTTGGATGAAAAATGCCAGGAAATCATATGGCATTCCACTGGGATCCCCGCACATGACCCCCGCACTAATGAAGCAAATCAAGAAGTCCAAAAGATAATTGATTTGCGAATTTAGCAAATGAACTGCTGATCATTTTTGTGATCCAAGGCGTGGTTAAGTCGCATGTACCCGCAAGGAATGCACCGAGAGGGTGGAAATACCAAAGAAAATAGAAGGTATCCTCAACCTGCTCAGAGGCCTCAAAGAAAAAGAGCAGAAATCTGCTCCTCAAACCCAAAGTACCGGAGACGTCTGGAGAAAATCAAGCGAGAGGACTTACCACAACCAATCACGAAAATGCCCCAAGGAAAGAAGGGGAGCAGTTGAGACTGCACTGAAAGAAGCCAACAGAAAGGCAATTCCGGACTTGAATCTTCCATCAAGGAAGCCGCGAAATAATGTGTGCGCACACATAGGCGATGAAAGCTAAAGGAACTTGCTCTGCGATAGGGAATAGCGATGAAGAGCAAGTAGAAGTGCATGAAGCACCCCATGAAGAAATGGCCATAAATTTTGTAATAACAGGAGAATCCTGAATAGAGCAACGACCAACATTGATGCATACTTTGCAAAGAAGATTGCCTCGATCATTGATCATGATCCGAGCTGCATTTCGCAGAGTGCAAGAAAAGGCTAGATTGGGAAGAATGGAAAAAGGCAATCATGCAGAGTTAGTCTCTCGAACAAGAGAGAGGTGTTTGTCCAGTATCGCACACCTCCCCATATAAACCTGTGAGGTCACAAATGGGTCTTTGTTCTAAGAGAAATGAAAACAACGGTTGTAAGGTACAAAGCAAGGCTTGTAGCTCAAGGTTTCACTCAACGTCCGGAGTTGATTATGAAGAAACCTATTCTCCGGTCATGGGAGGGATTATCTTTAGATATTTGATCTCAATGGCGATCAACTTGAAGTTGAGAATGAAGCTAATGGATGTTGTCACAAAGATACTTGTATGGAAACTTGGATTCGAGATATACATGAAAGTACCTAAGGAATTCCTATCTCGAACCAAGACGGAGCAAATAGAAACACATGCATAAAGGTGAAATTGGAGAAATCACTGTATGGGTTTGAAGCGATCGGAAGAATGTGGTACAATCGCTTGAGTGATTTTCTCTGCAAGAAAGGCTACACAAACAGCGAAGATTGTCCATGTGTATTTATACAGCGATCCCCGAATGGGTTCTGTATAATCTCCGTCTATGTAGATGATTTGAATATCATTGGGACGGATGAAGAAATTGAAGAAGCATGCTCATACTTGAAGTCTGAGTTTGAAATGAAGGATTTGGGTAAAACCAAGTTTTGTTTAGGCTTGCAGCTTGAACATGTCCAAGGAGGAATCTTGGTACACCAATCAACCTACACGCAGAAAGTGTTGGAAAGGTTTGGATTCGAAAAAGCATATCCTGCAAAGACTCCAATGGTCGGAAGGTCACTCCAAGCAGATCTAGACCCATACAGACCTAGAGAAGAGGGGGAGGAAGTCCTGGGAGCAGAATTCCCATATCTGAGTGCAGTTGGAGCGCTCATGTACCTTGCGAATAGCACCAGACCGGACATTGCGTTCGCTGTGAATTTGCTAGCTCGGTACAGTGCAGAACCCACCAAAAGGCATTAGAAAGGGATCAAAGACATCTTCCGCTACCTCCAAGGAAGCAAAGATCTTGGTCTGTTTTTCAAAAGAAACAATGAATTGAATTCGGTTGGCTATGCCGATGCTGGGTATTTATCAGACCCGCATACTAGCAAGTCCCAAACTGGCTATGTTTTCCTATGTGGAGGAACAGCAATTTCTTGGAAGTCGTCTAAGCAGACTCTCGTCTCGACGTCGACAAACCACTCGGAAATCATCGCTTTGTATGAAGCATCTCGTGAATGTGCATGGCTCAGAAGAATGGTTCACCACATCCAGAAGTCATGTGGTTTGAACATTGAGCAAACTCCCACAATCATTTATGAAGATAATGCAGCTTGTGTTGCCCAAGCACAGATGGGTTATGTGAAGAGTAATCTCACGAAGCATATCAACCCCAAGTTCTTCTATGCTCACGAATTGCATAAGATGAACGAGATCAAGATATTGCATACTAAGTCATGTGAAAATCTTGCAGATTTGTTCACTAAATCACTCCCAGCATCTACCTTTGAAAGGTGCGTGAAAGGGATTGGGATGATGAGACTTAGAGAAGTGCAGATTTCAGGAGGAGATATTTCACATACTCCCACATGAATCTCGAGTATGAATTATGAATACCCAACATGAATCTCGAAGATTAGCAATTGAAGTTGGGAGAATTGTACTCTTTTCCTTAGCAAGTTTTTCATGAAGTTTTCTTGCATAAGGTTTTTAACGAGGCAATTCGTGCAACATAGTAAGCGTATGCTATGTACTCTTTCTCCAAGTATTTTTTCCCACTGGGTTTTTCTGGAGTTTTAATGAGGCATATGCATCTCGCGGCAAAGGGCCCAAGGGGGAGTGTTGGGAAACCACGTGGCCCAATAGAAAGCCCACGGTGGTCCCTTGGCTGAAACCCTAGGTGAGCGCTATAAAAGGAGGAGGGGGTCCCCCCTATGTACAAGCAATCATTAGCAATAAAGAATTTCCGCTGTTGCTCTCCCTAAACACGTGTCTCTCTCTTTCTGTTCTCCAATTCAGATATGTTCGGGAACCCCGGACTATTCGATAGCGAGGTTCCTTAACATGTATATCTACACCAATGTGCTGAAGTCCTCTCGGTGCTGTCTTACACATGATACGGGTATTTGCATGCACAACTATCCCGAGAAACTAGCAAAATGTTAGGCAATTATCTTATTTTTCTCTTTTTTTCCCATGAGATATTTACCCAGATAAGAGAAATATTTTTTTGGATCATGGAGCTTAGGCTCCAAGGTGCCCTATATAGTATAATTACCTGGGGCACTATGGATATGCTATTCTATTTAATATAGCTGTGTGTAATCTACGCGCCAACTAGTTAATGTAGACCGATCGAGCCACATATCCTAGTACTCAGCGTACCGAACTGTTCCAGTTGCCAATCATTACAGTAGGAAACCAACTAGTAAATGCATTTTCTTGTTTGTAGATGAATATTTTTTCTTTGTTTTATGCATAACTTTTTATTGGTATCTCCAATTCACACAAATGTTTTCACCAGTAGCTTACTGACAACGAGAGTAACATAATGATATAAGTCTCACTAATAAATATTCATTTTGCTGTCAGATAATATATTTTACTATATATATATATATATATATATATATATATATATATATATATATATATATATATTACTATCATCCAGGCGTTCAAAGAACCTATGTGTTAGTGCAGTATTAAATCCTTATCGTGTAAAATCCATGAAAAGCACACGTACAAGTTTTCAAAAATTCCCAAAAGATTACCATATATAGGGGAGGTAATATTCTACAACCGTGTAAAATTTCAAGACCAAAATCAATATCATTTGAAAGATACGAAAAAGATAAATTCAGCTAAATAATGATTTTGTCGATGTTTAGCACTATTTATCCGCTACTTGTCAATTTTATATCATTCAAATGCTATTGAGTTTGGTCTTTAATTTTTGTAAGGTTGTAGAAGCTCACCTCTCCTACATATGATAATTGTTTGAGAATTTTTTTAAATATGTACATGTGATTTTCACGTAGTTTACATGTAAAGGTGGTTTAGTGCCAAATTAACAGCTAAAATACATTAAAAACACATGTAAAAGTTTTCAAAAATTATTAAAAAATTATCATACGTAGGGGAGGTGAGATTCTACAACTCTGTAAAATTTTGCAACCAAAATGAATTTTATTCGAAAGATATGAAAAAGACAAATTCAACTGAGTAGTGATTTTGTTGCTATTTAGCACTATCCATCCGTTGTTTGTCAATTTCACAGAGTTGTAGAAGCTGACCTTCCCTGCGTATGATATTTTTTCATAATTTTTCAAAACTTGTATGTATGATTTTCACGGATTTTAAACGATAAGAGTGGTTTACTGACAAACGAACACCAAATTACTGAGTGTGTAAGATTTTACTACTAAACAGATGCATAAAATTTTACGAATGGTTCTCATTTGATTTTACCATCTATTACAGTAATATTTACGACCGTCCCCATATTATTTTACCACAGGACCGATAAACGGATCTAAATTCTTATTCTAATAGTTCACTTCATTTCAGTATCGTAAAATCTTGTGTAGTAGCTAGTGAAATATTATTTTGTGGATAGTAAAAAGTAGCATATCTCGTGTAAACCACCCTTATCGTGTAAAATTAGTGAAACCACATGTAAAAGTTTTAAAAAATTATCAAAACATTACCATACGTAGGGGGTGATTATACAACTCTGTAAAATTTAAAGACCAAAATTAATTTTATTTGAAAGATATGAAAAAGACAAATTTAGCTAAATAGTGATTTTGTCGCTGTTCATATCTTTCAAATGTTATTGAGTTTGGTTTTCAAATTTTTCAGGGATGTAGAAGTTTACTTTCTCTACATATGGTAATTTTTTTGAAATTTTTTAAAAACTTATACATTTGATTTTCACGGAGTTTACACTGTAAGGGTGGTTTCCTGCCAAATGAACACCTAAAATCCATGAAAATAAAAATCAATGTGCAAGTGTTCAAAAATTCTCAAAAGATTGCCATACATAGGGAAGGTGATATTCTACAACTATGTAAATTTGGAGACCAAAATCAATTTTATTTGAAAGATATAAAAACTAAAAATTCAGCTTAAAAGTGATTTTATCTATGTTTAGCACTATTCATATGTTGTTTGTCAATTTCATATCTTTCAAATGCTATTGAACCAAATTACTAATCTGTGTAAGATTTTACTACTGAACGGACGTATAATACTTTACGAACGATTCTCATTTGATTTTACTATCTATTACAGTAACATCCAAGACCATCCATATAACATTTTACTACCGTGCCAACAAACAGAACTAAATTCTTATTATGATAATTCACTTTGTTTCAGTATAGTAAAATCTTATGTAATAGCTAGTAAAATATTATTTCATGACGGTAAAAAGCAACATATCCATCATTTAGTAGCGAGACTTATGTCATTCTATTCCACTCGTCGTCAGTAAGCTATTGGTGAAAAACGTTTGTGAATCGGAGTTGTCAATAAAAAGATATGTCTAAAACAAAGAAAAACAGATTCATGTACAAACTAGGAAACACATTTATTAGTTATATGCCCGTGCTACCGACTGGCTTAGAAACACATGAAGCGGGCGTATGTGAATGGTTTGGACGTGCTTAGCAACACACGAACCAGGTTACGACTAGCGTGTAGCGCGCATGCGTAAAATAGCACTACTATATGTGTGTGTGAAGCCTATGTTCTACTTCAGAGAATAGTTACTCCCTATGTCGTATCTCACAACGTATGGAGTATCTTGCGAAATGAAGGGTATGTACGTGTAATACACAGTATATAAGGCTATATATGTGGTATGTACTTTTTTCAGAGGTGGTATGTATATTTTTTGGACATACTTCTTTTTATATGTGTATATGAAGGTATTTACAAAATACACTAAAAAATATGGACTCCCTTGCAATTTTTTCATATGGCTCATATTGGAGTATCTTACAATTAGTGTATAAGTGTACTCAAAGTGATAAAAGAGTATTTCAAGTTCATTTAGGTGGTATGTGGGAGAACTACTCCTAGGAGTAGAAGATGTGTGTGTATATATATGTGTGTGCTAAATGGCACTAGAGTGTTTTTTGTTTGTGAGCACTCATTTTTTTGTCTATTAGATATTTCTTTGTAATCTATGTTGCACTTTATCATTTTGACTTTGTAATCCACGTTTTTGTTTGTTGTGTCCCTTGTAGTTTATTTTGTTCCACTTTTTTTTTTACAAATTGCAAAGATACTTTTTACATATTTTAATTCGTGTAAAACTAGTAGATAATTGACGTACAAAAATGCTATGCAGAAAAAAATAATGTTCTTTCTTACAAATTGTGACATCATTTTTATATAATTTAATTTGTATAAAACTAGTGTATAATTGATGTAAAAGATCTATGCATAAAAGAATAATGTTCCTCATTCAATACCTAAATAATTAAGTACTCTTGATAAAATAATACTTACATAGAAGGAGAGGGGGACAAATTGATTTCATTCATCGGATTTAAACGTAAAGACTTATAATTTAAGTACTATTTAGAAAGAAAAAAAAAACACTGAGATTCTCTCCAGACACCCGTAGCCGGCCGGTCACGCAAATGTCCACTATGCATATATGCGTGCATGACGTCTCTATCAAGTATATCAACGCAACCTGGCTGCAGCTAGCTAGCCACAGTTAGCACTACTGAGCTACTAGTGTATAAGCTAGCTAGTCCCAGCGCTCATTTGATCTGGACCACTTGCAGCTTCATGCAGGTGCAGTCTTACACTACTGAGCTACTAGTGTATAAACTTTTGGTAACTTTTTGTGATAGCTCAATAGATAGCTTAATGTATTTTAATAATGGTAAAAAGTCTCCTACAGTATTTTGTTTGTTTAACTGCACGGCTGATCGAATCAACGATCTGACTAACACCATGCATGCGCGCAAATAGGTGAATAATTGATGATGCAGAGGAGATGACGGGGGACGTTGGTATGATGGGCGTTGGCGCGGAGAAATGCGACACGCCCTTCTGGAGGTGCGTGGGCTTGTGCTACAAGCCGGGCAAGTGCAACCGGTGAAGGATTCAAATTTCGTTTTACTATTAAATTTCGCAAATGATCGAAATCAGAAATTTTACCGAAATCTTGGTATTTCGGATAAATCACGGTCTAAATTCAAAAACCAAAATTCAAATCCGGACCATTTTAAACCGGAAAAATCTAAAATTCTGCCGGTTTTCCTGAAATTTCGGGTGAAATATCCGAAATTTCGGGCGAAATATTTTGGTGATTTTGTACTGTCTGAAAAGTGTGTCAAACGTTGACGAAAAATTTTCAAATTTTTTTCTGGAGAGTCCTGACACATTTTTGATATTGTCATAAAAAAATCATATAATTATGAAGTCTGTGAAATTTTTAAAAATTTAAACATTGGTACTGTCCTGATAAAACGTTGACCAGCAATTTTGATGTGAATCAAAAATAGGACAAACAAGGTTAGAAATATATGAAATTTTTTGTTCATGATTCTGATGCATTAATAATTTTCCCATAAAATTTTCAGATGATGATCAAGCTTTATGAATTTTTGAAAATTCGGACAGTGCTACTGTCCTGTTAAAATCCTTCCCAGCAAACTTTAACAAAATAAAAATGGTACAAACAATGTTAGAAAATTTTCAAAAATTTTGTGTATGGTCCTTATGTATCTTGAATGTTTCTATAAATTTTTGATGTGATTATCACACAAGATAAAATTTATAAAATTCTGACAAATTTACTGTCCCAATTATGTTCATTCTATTTTTGATTTTATAGAGATAAAAAATGGAGCTAAATTATGTTAAAAAATTTTATGTATGATCATAAACTACTAAATATAATACCATAAATTGTTTAGATTATTCTCAAGCTTGTAGAATTTTATAAAATTCTAATAGTGTTTTTGCCAAAATTTTAAAATACCCCAAAAAATAAGTTTTTCGATAAATTATCATCAATGATCACTTTCTTATGGGTTATTGATGTAATTGAAGTCAAATACGGCTCTAAAAAAAAGCAAATTCCGGAATATTTTATGAAATTTTGCAAAAAAAATGAAAGTATTGTAGCATTTTCAAAAAAATTCAATATTTTTTCTCAGCGGGTAATTTAGATCTCGTGGGGCTCAAAATCCAAAATTTCGGTGAAATTTCGTCAAAATTCGACGAAATTTGAATCCTTGCCAGGGTGCTGCAAGCAGAGTGGCTACGTGCGTGGCAAGTGCGACTTCTGGAAGGGGCATGGAGTGCCTACGCTGTCCAAGGTTTCAAATCTTGTTTTCGATTGATATCTCGAAGGTGACTAGAATTCAAAATTTCACCGAGATATTGTAAATTTTGATAAATTTCGAACAAAATACAAAAATAAATATTCAAATTCGGATTTTTTGCAACCGAAATTTCCGAGGTTTGGGCCGGAAGAGCCCGAATCTCGGCAAGAAATGCCTAGATTTCAGTGGATTTGCATCAAGCGGAAAATAGTGCAAAACATGTCAAAAAATTTTGAAATTTTTTGTGGATGGTTCTAACACCTCATTAATGTTTTAAAAAAAATCAGATGATTATGATGCATGAGGAATTTTTAAAAATTCAGATAGTGCTATTGTTCTGTTGAAATGCAGATTGACAAATTTGAACCGAATAAAAAATAGAACAAACCACATTAAATTTTTTTAAGATTTACATTGTTATAATGTATCACTAATATTCTCATAAAATTTTTAGATAATAAAGAAGATCGAAGAATTTTTAAAAATTTGGATAGTGGTGATGTCCTAATAAAAGCCTTACCAACAAACTTAAACCGAATGAAAAATGCTTGACGCCATGTATCATTAATCTTTACATAAAATTTTTATATGATTATCAATCCTAAGGAAGATTTAAAAATTCTGAGAGTGGTACTAGCGTGATAAAAGTCCGATAATCAATACATAGATTTCGTTCAGCAACCGAAAAAGGTTTAGAATTTTTAAAACTTTTATAGAAGGGTTCTAAGAAAATTCTTGAGATATCGTCAAAATTTTGGATCATGATCACACTCTAGTGAATTTATAAAATTCTTAGAAGAGTACTGTAAACTTAGAAATTTTAGTAGCATTTCGACTGATATTCGGATTTTGAAGGTTACAATTGAAAACAATTAATATATATTAGCATCACAAATGATAGACATGAAATAAAATTGATACATATGATAATTCATCATATATACACCACAAATATGACCATACAGTAGCATGTGAGAACTAAGAACTACCTGTGAAAGCACCGATGACGCCAAAATGTAACGCTTAGCCTGAACCACCTGCAAGAGGCATAATTGAAGAATGAATATGCAGTATGAACATGTATTGTAAGAAGATGCATAATTAAAGGAGTAGGATCATGCAAAGCACGGAGAACAATGTATTTACATACCTATGAATAGTAGTGCTTGTGTGGTGCAAACTCCACCTCCTCGTTATCAACAATGACCTTGTGATACCTCCTCTCGTGTTGTTGCTTGTACTCTTCTCATGTCATGTCACGCGGTAGCCAGATAGACTTCCAATGTTCATAATGAGTCATCCAGTTGGTTTGATTCTCTGACTGGTAAACGTACCTGACAGATGTAGGGATCAGTGTAGTCAAACGGCCAAGACATGATCGATCCATTATAACCCTGTCTGTGATCATACCCACCCTGATCCCATCCTTAGGGCATCGAATCATACGTAGGATGCTCATTCGGGAAGCCCCAATGGCTCGAAGATTGACTACTAGACCATGAACCTACGTCATCTTGGGGCTGTGCTTCCTGTCGTGCACCCCCACCACTCATCGTGCCCTTCCCCGTACTATGAGTTTGCCTCTGTGAGCCCTTCCTCGAGGTGCTTCCCCCTTATTGTGATTCTCCCGGCAATTGTGATTGCGAACAGGGCCGGAGGGAGTAGCGGGCAACGTCCGTTCCATCGTCGCCTCCAAAGTCTGTCACAGAGCTACTATCAGTGGTCTCCTGGTACTGCACATTTTGAGAAGGTGTATTCGTGTCATCATCACTGCCGACATTAGGCTCATCATCACTTTGAGCCTTTCCTTTTCCCTTGACATGCTGGCTGCCCGATAACTTCACCAACCCGCCTAAAGCTCTCGCTAGCATGTCATCGTCGTCGTCGGTACCATGCTTCCTCTCCCCCGTCGTCGGTACCATGCTTCCTCTCCCCCCTTCACAAATCTATTAACTCATATTCATGAACCATTCTTTGATTTGTTTTATAGTATTATAGCTCCTACAGTGTTCCTGGTGCTAGCATATTACTGTCTACAATCAAAAGGGTAAAACAACATATGCTAAGATAGTTGGTTATGATAGGTTGATATAGTGTATCCATTTTGTAGTAAACTACACTACTGCTACTACATCACTAACAATGCATCCATTTTGTTCTAAACTACACTACTGCTGTTGTTCTTCAACAACATTGTGCATAATATAAATCTCACCACATTACGCAGGCTAAAACCTCAAAAATCTGGTCAAATCCGCCAGCTAAACATTGCATTTCGGCCAAAAATGATGAAATCTTGGGTTGAAACACCGAGATTTTGAACTAAAAAAAATGAAATTTCACTCTGCTATTAACCGAAATTTCGACCGATCTTACTGAGATTTTGCTATAAAGGACCAAGATCTTGGGATTAAGAAGCGAGAATACTTGTTTTGGTCGCAGGGGATGGCTAGATTGTTGCCGGAGCTAGGCAGATTCGACCGGCCGCCGAGGGTAAAGAACGAAGGCGCTGAGAGAGCTGACAGAGAGTGCCTTGCCCGTGTGAGAGAGAGTAGTTTTGCACTTTTGCTTTACCTTGGCCTTAGCTTGTTTTGCCCGTGAGTCCATGACTGACTTTCCTTTTCCTTGCCAGCACATGCATGCATCTAGCCCTTTTCCATACCAGCACATGCATGCACCCATGCCGTGAGATGAACATTTTTATTAAATAATTTTTTGAAAATTATTTCATTAATAACTCTCTGTCAACTTTATTCTAAAATTTTAATTCTAACCCTTTTGACTACTCGTAACGTGGCAATACAAGATTTACCCAGTGGTGTGACAGTGTTGTCTTGCCACAACAATGGTGGTGGTAAGACAACAATGGTTGGTTTTGAAAATAAAGTTAGCATGGATTAGTAATACAAATAAATAGAAAAAGATGTTAAATAATAAAATTTGTTCTACTAGATGGGGATAAGTATTTTTACCAAGAGATGGAGGCAAATGTGAAGTTTGCATGCTGTAGATTCAAGTTGAATTTTCTGATCAAAGTACAGAGGAGAATAAGTAAAATTAAGCATGTATTTTCCCTTAGTCTTCAGCCACGCTACAAAATTTTTTAAAATGATGTCATGATATGAAGTTCAAGCGGCAAAGTTAGTTTAAGCGCCAGGTAAGGCTTGATAGGGCATGGGTTCGAATCCCAGTCATGGTAAAAAATAAATTTGCTCTCTTTTTTCCTTTTTGCATACAACATGGATTTTATTGGTTTCAAAGATTTCATTGACCAACCAAAACATTTTTAATTTTTTTAAACTTTTATATAAGAGTTGTGAGGTAATGTCTAAGCTCTCCTAAAAATTTTGGATCATGATCACACTCGAGCAAATTTATAAAATTCTAACAATGTTAGCGTCTCAGTTATATTCATTTTGTTTTTTATTTTTTAAAGATAACAAATGAAGTTAAAATATTTTTAAAATTTTTCTATATTATCCTAGACTTCTTGAGATGTACCATAAATTTTCATAGCAAAATAAAGCTTTTATAATTTTATAAAAATCCGATAGTTTTCCTATAATTTTAAAAAAAACGTCTCAAAAATCTGGGTTTTTAACAAATTTTCATGGAAGATGACATTATTAAGGGTTATTTACCCAAATCTGGTCAAATCCGGTCCTCCAATTTCAAAATCTGGGCCAAAAATCTGAGATTTCAACGAAACGTAGCGAAATCTCGCCGAAATTACCGAGTGACTGTAGTATTTCAAAAAAAAATTAATTTAGCCAGTATTTTGAAAACTGTCCACGTCCAGAATTCAAAATCTCGCGAAATTTCAACGAGATTTTATTCCTTGATGCTGCCACGAGGATCACAGCAACGGCGGCGGCTCGTCGCTCCAGCGTCGCCCTGCTCCTGCTCCACCCACCCCAAAGATACCTAATTAAGCCTCCATTCATGTACGGCAGTGCAGGTCCTTAATTTCTTCCCACAAAACAAAATAATTCAAGTCACGGCATTCATGCAGCTATATATGTAAGTATGTGATTATATATCTGGACGAAGGGATGCTTAATCTATACCCTTTTATAATGCACCTAAATAATTTTTTCTACGTCTACCCTAAATAATACACCTCATTAGAGATGGCCCAATGTTCGTGCACCCAGCAAAACATCCCCAGAAACTTGTATTCATCAGAATGAACGTCTCAGATCTTTCCTCTGTTTTACTCACCCACATCCGATGGCCATTATTTAGTGTGTCTAATCATCCCTGTGGCCCACAACAGACCTTCCCCACCTACATATTTGGAAGGAGAGCGAATCAAATAAGAAAATAAATAAATAGGATCCGCATGCAAGGAAACCAGACTTAAATTTTTTACTGGCCAAAATTGTACGTACTACATATTTGGAAGGAGTGTGAATCAAACAAGGAAATAAACAAGGAGGATCCACATGCAAGGAAATAAGACTTGAATTTTTTATTGTCCTGGCATTGTGATCGTATTTTTTTTCGAATATGACCCTTCTCGAGACTTTTTTACGGATCTAGCCCTATAGAGCCTAATTTCAGCGCACGGAGAGCATTGAATTTTTGTTTTTATTTTTTATCTAAGGAACCAACGGTCTGTGAGTGCTGCTTAATTCTTTTCAATTTTTCTCATGGAACCAATAGGCCATGAAACCTTTATTTAATTTTTATCTTTTTTTCCTTGCGGATTCAACGGTCGGCGAGCACAATTTATTTTTCCATATTTTTCCGAAATCATCCCAGTGGCCCACAACAGACCTTCCCTCACCTCCAGCATCAACAAGGAAAAGGAAACAAACATCCTGGAAAAGGAAAGGACCATACATTACGTGCTGGGAAAAGGAAACCGGGAGATGGGGCAGCGCGGCCGGGAGAACACAGGTCAGCAATGACTCCACGGTCGTCATCGGTGGCTTTGCCGACGAGGCGAGGTTACTGGTCAGCGACCTCGCGGTCGCCGTACCTCGGCAAATTTATAATTTAATTTTTTTTTAAAATAATTTTATTAAGTACAAAATAATCGAAAGTTTTTTTGAAAATTTTTCTAGAATTTTTTAACCTAATGTGCTATCTTTTCAAAAATCTTTCTATATTTAAAAAAAATGAAGGCAACTCACCTGTAGCTTCTTCTAGCTGCAGTCCAGACCAGAGAAGCTTCTTATCTTCCCTCCCTCCATTAAAGCAAGAAAGAAGCTCCAAAGCTCCATCAATCCCGCACCAAATTTTCTCTTTCCATATATGGTGTTAATTCCCCAAATTTCGTGCTCTATTGCCAAAATTTCCTCCCAATCTGATTTGATCTCAAATTATGGTTTCCATAAATATGCTTGTTTCGGGGCTATAAAAGCCGGCGAGCTCTCCTCCACCCCATCGCATTGCGTAAATCCCCAAGTGCTCCCTCTTGTAAAGATCGCCGGATTTTGGAGGTAACCCAAGCCATCACCGTCATCTTTCCCGGCAAAATTCACCGCAACCGTGACTCCTCCCCCGCAGGCGCCGGTGCCGACGATCTCGCCGCACCAGTGCCGATCCACTGCGACCGGCCGGCCACCCCTGGTCTTCCCTCCCCTTTGCGCTGGCCAAGCCCAGAGAGCACAGCGCTCTCTGTGGAAGCTGAAAAAAATAACTTAAAATCAGAAAATTCTTTTTTCTTTCTCTTTCTTGATTTAAAATATTTTGGGAGCCCATTTTCGCCCATTCGATCTCCATTTAGTTTCGTTTTTCTTTCTAAATTCATTTAAAATTCTAAATTTCTCTTTTATTATTAAGTGTTGTATTCATACTTATCTTCTCATTTAATTGATAAGCGGGTGTACTGCCGTCGTAGCGTTAGCACAGGCACTATACTAGTGATATTATATAGAGTACTATCTCTGGTCATAAATAATTGTTATTTTGGATAGTCAAACTTTAAAAACTTTGGCTCTCAATATCTTTTAAAATATTTAAATTGAATACATGAAAATCATGTTTCAAAAATAATTTCATAATATTATAAGTTTATTAGGTTTTATAAATATATTATAATAGAAATTACTGGTCAAAGTTGTTTTTTAAGACCGTATCGATATCCAAAATAACAATTATTTGCGATCGGAGGGAGCAGTACTTTGCTTTTTTTTTTTAGAGAGAGAGAATAGTAGTATTTTGCTGGGAGGGAACTAGTAGAAAAACACTAACTGCAAGCTGATTTGCATGTTATATATACTAGCCTGTGTGAACATGTTTCAGGATGACAGAATCCTAGTGTAATTCAGGATGGCAGCATCCATCCAATGTGTCCTGTCCGGGAACAAACATTGCTATGCGAAACGAAGGAATAATATCTTCCATGAATAGAGCTTGTTAGAATGGTGGCCACATGATTCACATGCGTGCCATGATCCACACAGGAAAGCAACGCCGGCCAGTCACCTCACCACCAGCAGCGTACTAACATCATGCCACCAATTATGAAAAACACACAACCTCTTCCCTTTGTTTTCATGCTCCCTCTGCTGCAAAGGCTGCATAATGCTCACTATAAACTTTTTTTAGATGGGAGGCAACAGCCTCACCAGCTAGCTTGCATTGCAGAAACCAAATAAGTTAAGATGCAATGCTCACTGTGAACTACTACGAACAACATGTATGCAGGTCAGGGTAAAAGGATGTGGAGTATGGACTGCATCTTATGTGGTTGGAAAATCGGACTTATACTCAAGAAAGCGTAAGTCACCTTACAAATCGACTTTTTTTCTTTTTTTTTTAGAAAGCGAGATTACTCCATTTATTCAAAAGCCAACATCTCCTAGAAATTTCCACTCTGATTTTTTCCCGCGCATCCATCGACCGATCTGAACCGAACGATTCCCAATCAAATGGCCCTGCCTACTCTTTTGAACCGGAGGCAGAGGGCGAGCACCAGACCAAGCTGGATGCTTCATCATGGTCCACTCCCATCTAGGGATGAAAACGGATCAAATATGAATGGATAATAGTTCTACCATATTTATTTTCATATTTTTTTCTTGGATACGGATAACCCAGATATGAATACGAATAATATCGAATACAGATACGGAGAGAATATAAATTGAAACAAATATGATCACGAATGTTTATGGAACATGAAAACTCTTTAAATTGTACACACAAAATGAAAAAACACATAACTAGTTTAATTGCTCATGAAGAACATATAACAACCCAATATTTATATTCTTTATTGAATTATGTTTAAAATAATAAATTATGTATTTATGATTTTTTATGCATTTTTAGCTACTTATTTAAAATATTTTTTATTAATGACAACGGGTTTTGAATTTTCAAGAAAATTTAAAAGCCGATAAAATCTTGGAAATAGTTTTTTTTTCAAATGACAGATTGTGTCATGAACTTTCCCAAAAAATTTCGTGATTGTTGGAGGTGGTTTGCTAAACAATTTTCGAAATCCAGAAACTTTTTGGGCCAGAAGAGTAGCCTTAGCCCAGCCCGCGTGCATATCTGGATAATCCAGCCCATAAATATTTAGATCATCCGGATCCGTATCCGTATCCGACGGATAGGGAGCTACCAAATCCGTATCGGTATCCGGTAGAAAAAAATCCGTATTTATTTTCGATCCGATACTATCTGATAAATATTCGATCAGTCATAATCTATATCAAAGAATTATCTGGATTGATGGAAACTATCCGGTTCGTTTTGATGCCCACTCCCATCCATCACTTAGGGCCTGTTTGAAATTCATGCTGAAATTGAAAACTGCTTTTGGTTTGTTTGGGTCAGAAAAGCATTTGTAGCTAGCGGCTGTGGCTTTTCTTGTTATGCCGTTTAGCAAACTGGCTGCTGCAGCTGTAGCTTTTGGGGGGCAACCGAGTGGAAAGACAGTAACCTAGTGAAGCACAGCGGCGAATGAGTGGAGAGGTGCCTTGGAGGTGGCGAGACAGGGTGGCGGAGGTCGGGGAGACGGAGTGAGCGAGATGTGAGACGGTCAAGCGAAGCTACAGCTGAAAAGCTCCTCCTCAGCTACCGCAGACTTTTGAGGGTGCTTCACGTGGCTTAACTTCCCAAATGCTTTCTGACCATCTTTGTTTGGGGAGCTTTTGGCCCAAAGCTGAAGCACAGCCCCCCAAACTTACAACCCACGAGCAATTATATATTAGTGAAAATTAATAAAATATAATGGTATGGAAGTTTGTTACGATAGATTTAGATCCTGTTTGGGTGGACTGTGCTTCAGTTTTAGACCAAAAACTCCCTCAAACCCCTCAAACAGCATGACTGCTTAGCCACGCGCGAACCGGATAGTTATAAGTTCGTGCTCCTCGTGGGTTGTAAGTTGTTAGTATTGATCTGACCACGCGCGAGCGCGCACACAGACTCAACTGCTCCCTAATTTCCACTCATTAAACACATCTCAGCGTGCGTGCGTGTATATATACGCGTCGTAGACTCGTAGTGCACCTCCCTTTCGCCACACTGAACCTAGCAGCAGCAGCAAGCGCACGTACGCACTTGCCGCCGCCTCCTCGTTGTGCATTAGCTGAGATAGTAGGAATGGCGTTGAGGTTTACGGTGCGCAGGCGGCCCGCGGTGCTGGTGGCGCCGGCGGGGCCGACGCCGCGCGAGCTGAAGCGGCTCTCGGACATCGACGACCAGGACGGGCTGCGGTTTCACATCCCCGTCGTCCAGTTCTACCGGCGCGACGCGTCGTCCATTAACCGCGGCCGGGACCCGGCGCCTGTCATCCGGGAGGCCGTCGCCAGGGCGCTCGTGCACTACTACCCGTTCGCCGGGCGGCTCAGGGAGCTCGAGGGGCGCAAGCTCGCCGTCGACTGCACCGGCGAGGGCGTACTGTTCACCGAGGCCGACGCCGACGTCCGCCTCGACCACTTCGGCGACGCCCTACAGCCGCCCTTCCCGTGCCTCGATGAACTCATCTTCGACGTCCCCGTCTCGTCCGCCGTCCTCGACTCCCCGCTCCTCCTCTTCCAGGTACGTCCTTACTACAAATTTTCGTCATGTCACGAAGAATTTCTTGCATAACAATAACTAGAATGAAAATAAAGAAATGACAAAGCATATAGGAATAAACGTTTAATTTCTATCAATAAAGCTTTTCTTTTTTGTGAACACACACGTACGTATATGCGACGTACGTGGAAGCGTGTGCGATGCATGCGTGATTAATTGTTGTACGTGCGTGCAGGTGACGCGGCTGGCGTGCGGAGGCTTCATCCTGGCGGTGCGGCTGCACCACACGATGGCGGACGCGCAGGGTTTCGTGCAGTTCCTGGGCACCGTGGCGGAGCTGGCGCGGGGCGCGGCGGGGCCGACGGTGCGGCCGGTGTGGGAGCGCGAGCTGCTGGAGGCGCGTGATCCGCCGCTGCCGTGCTTCGCGCACCGCGAGTACGACGAGGTGCTGGACACCAAGGGCACCATCGTGCCGCTCGACGACATGGCGCACCGCTCCTTCTTCTTCGGACCACGGGAGATCGCCGCCGTCCGGTCCCACCTCGCGCTGGGTCTCCGGAAGAGCGCCACCACGTTCGAGGTCCTCACAGGGTGCCTGTGGAAGTGCCGCACTGTGGCGCTGGCCCCCGACGCCGACGAGGAGATGCGGATGATCTGCATCGTCAACGTCCGCGGCAAGAAGAGCGGCGCCGGCATCCCCCGCGGCTACTACGGCAACGCGTTCGCGTTCCCGGTGGCCATCTCGACCGCCGGCGAGCTGTGCGCGAACCCCCTGAGCTACGCCGTTGAGCTGGTGAAGAAGGCCAAGGGGGAGGTGGACGTGGAGTACATGCGGTCGGTGGCCGACCTTATGGTGCAGCGCCAGCGGCCGCACTTCACGGTGGTGCGCGCATACCTGGTGTCGGACTTGACCAAGGCCGGGTTCGGCGACCTCGACTTCGGGTGGGGCAGGCCGTTGTACGGCGGGCCGGCGAAGGGCGGTGTCGGCGCCCTCCCCGGGGTGGCCAGCTTCCTCATCCCGTTCAAGAACGCCAGGGGCGAGGACGGCATCATCGTGCCCATGTGCCTGCCCGGCCCCGCCATGGACAAGTTCGTGGAGGAGATGAACAAGCTGCTGCGCCCGGCCGCCGTCGACGTCGCCGCGGCCGCGCGGCAGCAACCCGACATGTTCCCTATGATCAAATCTGCTATCTGAAACACCCGCGCGCGTGCTGTCCCTACGCGCCGACCAACCGAATAAACGTCGTTTCGTCCCGTGCTTTGCAGTATACTTGTATTTGTATGCGTTCGATTGTTTGAAGGGTTTTGATAAACATCACCTGGAACATCACCCGGATGTTTTCTTAGCAAAGAAACATCCAAATTTTAGAGCATTGGATTTACGATGAGATCCGTAAAACGTGAAGGGAGGTGGAATTATGTTTGTAAGAAACAAAACATCTAGATGAAGACTAGACACTCCCTTGTTTGAATAAGTCGAGATCTCCAATATGTTGCCACACTTTTTTTTAGCAGTGTTTTAATGTTTTCCCTTTCAATACAATTTGTATAAATTTTAAAGCAAATAAATGAATAATTAATCACCATGCACCCTTTATTCATACTTTAAAAGCATGAAAACACTTTTTTTTACCGGAAGCGAAGTACTGTACTGTGCGTACATATCCCATTGCTGTAGCCGGAAAACACGTCCAACTTTTTTGGGTTGGGCTGCCGTTTTGCTACTAATGGGCCTTCCATTGAGTTTGGAACAGATAAATTGGGAGATCTTGTAAGATAAAATTGGCTGAGAGTGCCGGGTTGCTCAACGTGGCCGCGCACGGGACGTGCTAATATCGGGCGAGAGGTTAGCGGGCCGAGTACCCTAAGGCTTAAATTGGAACAACGTCTAATTTACCTATTAAACTTTGGAGATATGTCTAGTTTACCCCTTTTAACTATAAAACTGTTTAAATAGCTCTCTAAACTATGCAAACCCATTTAAATTGTCGTAAAACGATGACGCCTGTCGTAGATCAACCACCACAATGCACCGATCGAATAGAAGCACAATCACAGAAAGCACACACGATATAGGGAGGCAAAAACGGTTCTCTCTTTATTATATTGATTATCTCGTACAAAGTGGTGTCATATTTATAGAGAAAGCCAACAAGAGATAGATTCAGATTTACCCACAAAGAGATAGAGTTCAAACATATTTGAACCATCAGGACTAAGAGTCATATTATATCTCAACATGAATAACATGTAAGACAGTTTAGCTAATGTAGGGGATGACATGGCTAACAATGTGGTAATGAATCACCAAACAAAATAAATATTGAAACAAGCGAAGTGGTAAGTAATTACCATCTACGTGCCATTCATTCATCTTTAATATTTATGCAACTTTTGAAAAGAAATGCATAGAAGCGCCTCTTATACATTACCCCATTGTCAGCTAAGTTATCCATTACAAAAAAAAATGCTTTGGGCCTCCTCCCAGCAACCACAAAAACCAAATGTTAGTTTAGAAAAAGTCAATGACATTTTTTTCCCATATCTGCAGAAGATCAGTGAATAAATCCTTCAAGGATTAGAAGAAAATCCTGCTCGTCTCTCTCAAGGTTGACAATGAATGACCAAGCACGACTAACCTCATATGCTTGCGACATTGACAATGGACGCAACCCATGATGCGCGCACTTAGTTTCGAAATGAGTTAGGAAGCTAATTAATAGCAGCACTACAATCAGAACCAGCAGAAATACTGTCACAGCGGATCTTTGATTTCCACGTGACAAATACATGTCTGGGTACCCTTTCATTAATTTCGGATTGCATTTGGTTCGTCGAACGAACGCAAAGGATCAAAACGAAATCTTCACTTTATTTCCATCACCTCATACATAAACACCCTCAGAACAAAAGCTCAAAGCACCTCACGCTTAATTAGCTTGCCAGTAGTCATTGATCACTAAGGAAGCAAGAAGGCACTGTTGCAATTCTTCTCAGCAAGTTGTCAGATTACTCTTCTGAAACAACCTGAACAAACCTCTATATTGTCGGACTGCTACTCTGCGTTGCCGGGATACTGCACAGAAGTAGTCAGACTACCTCCCTGTATTGCCGGTTCTCTACTCTGCAACACAAAGTAGCAGCGCAATGCAGAAAGAAACAACAGACGGCAAAGAACAGCAAGAACAGTTCAGAGTTTTGGTGCTGCAAAAACCTTCCCGCAGCCTTTTCTGATTTCCTTCCTCTACACTTATACAAGTTAGAGATTACAGACTAAAACTGAATTCAGTTACGTTTTTGCTAATCCGGATTGCTTAACCTATTTGACACCAATTGGATTCTTCAGAATTTTAACCGGGTAAGAAACTAATTCTTATCCGGCAAGACGAACTGTAACAAAACTAGCAGACTCTGTCGACTTCCTCTGATACTTGTTCAGATAACACCAGCACCTGAACTTAACTTCAACTAGACTACATTATCTAGTTGACAACTTAAACGAAACAAACTCTGAATACACAAGACTCTGGAGTTAGTTCGGATAAAACCGAAACTAAGACAAACCAAAACGAACTGGACTCCTTTTCCTAGCCGACAACAGAATTGACTCAAAAACTCTAGCTCTGAACTTCCATGCGCAAGATTAATTTCAACAGGCACGGCCATGGCGCGCGGCCCTCTCCTTCCCATCTAGGGATGGCAATGGCCCCGATCCCCGTTTCCCCGCGCGTGTTATCACTAATAGGTGGAAGTAAATGATCATTCTCAAAAGAAAAATATATATATGAGAGGTTATTATTAATAAATATGCTAAATATGAATTACTTTAGTGATTCACACACACTTCAACCACACATGCATCATTACACTAGTAATTCATTCATGTAGCATATGATATTTTATATAGCATTTTTGGGGATTAGTCCCCGTCGGGCCCCGCAAACCCGTCGGGGATCGGGGACGGGGGAGAATTAAGCCTCGTGTACGGGGACGGGAACGGGGGCGGGGGCGGGGAATTTTTGCTTATCGGAGATCGAGGATAGGAGGGTGCTCCCCGCGGGGATTTTTCCCGTTGCCATCCCTATTCCCATCCTCGCCATCACCGTCCTCTTCTGGATGGCCGGAACGGTGGCCATGAGCACCCCGCCGAGACGGCTGCTTCAGGCCCCCGGTGACCCCCACATCCAGGAGCTGGGGAACTGGGCGGTGGGCAAGCACAACAACTTCCAGAGCGACGACCTCGTGTTCCAGCAGGTCTCCTGGGCCTAGAATCAAGAGGTCATCGGCACGGACTACCGCCTCCACATCAAGGCAGCAGAGTCCGCCGGCGGCGACCCCTCCGAAGGCACGTCGTTCGTCGCCGTCGTCGGGGATGCGGAAGCTCATCACGTTCGTCGGCGAATGATCCACTGCAACGTAGTCCACATATATTGATATATACTGCCTCCATTGAGAAATATAGTTTGAATCATCTTATACAAAAAATATGAGACTTGTATTTAGATTTAATGACGTATTTTTTACTATACCCTTATTTATTCTGTGTCAACTACATGCATTTATTCATTACCACCGCACACAAAATATCATCTCTTATCTTTTAAGACAATTAAGTGGGGTATCTAAATCATTTTCACTAATACCTTTCTTAATTTTATCATAACCTTAATCCTTTTTAAAAATTAAAATACGTATGATATATTTTTGAACGGAGGGAGTACTGTCTCGTAAACTGAGGTTGGACGTGGAATAATATAGGAAGACGGTGTCTTTTCTCACTTTTGAGATCGCCCTCGTAGAGTATCGGTTGATCTTCATCCTCATGGAATACATGCTTGTGGATTCTTTTTTTAGTGGAACTTCTGGCTCATGCTAAGATGTTTCATTGCAAGAATTAGGCCGATAATTTCGACCGAGCTCAGTCTTAAATTTTAGGCCGAAAATCAGGTTGGGATGGGCTGGTAGGCACGCCATGTTCCTGTGCCAGGCAGAGAACGGAATATTTATCTCTGAAGAAAAAAGAAAGAAAAGAGAAGAAAAAAAAGCACAGCGCCACGATGCCAAACCGAGTTAACACGAAATCCAGTTCGACAAAACTATCTTCTTCCAGACAAAAAGACCGAAAGTTTGAGATTTTTTTAATAATACATTTTTTAAAAGTAATTGCGACGTTAATACACGAGTTAAAAAATTTGTAAAAATAATACTACGTCGCCAGATAGGTCGGTGAAAATCAAGTAGTCGCCAGATGGGTCGGCGAAATCAGTATTTTCGCTCAACGGGGTGGCGAAAAATTGTTGATTGCGTTGGAAATGAATTAATTGCATTGTTTGCCGGTTGATACCCTATTTTCGTTAAATGGTATGACGAAAATAGGGTTTTCACCACATGATAAGGCGATAACCTATTTTCGTCATACCATTTGGCGAAAATAGGCTGGTTTTTTTTTAAATAATACATTTATGTGCGAAATTTTTTCAAATAATAAATGTAACCTGTCATGATAATTCATGTAGTTCAAAGTAGGGTAAATAAATCGAGAGAAATTCATATTTATCGGTGATAATTCATGTAGGATTTTTTTTAAATAATACAATTTTTTTATTAAAATTAGAGAATTATAACTTACGCTTAAAAATTTGCAAGAATATAGCTTTGTCGCCCGATGGTACGACAGGAAGAAGTCGCCTGAAAAAATTATTAATTCGAGAAAAAAAAATGAGAGGAAATTTAATTTATGAGAAAAAGTCAGTGTTATTTTGACAGGTACTAGAATTGTATAGTTCGAAGTAGGGTCAATTAATTCGAAAAAATTAATTGTATGTGTCGGTGATAATTCATGTAGTGTTTTACAAAATTATTTGTCAGTTAATTATTTCTAGGAAAAAAACAAAATTTCGATGTGCGACAAATTTGATGACAAATAAAACCCGATATTGATATTTCAAAGTGCAGAGCTAAGTCACAAACTGGGATACAATATAGGTACATACTTAAGAAATTCATATAACTGGGATATAATATAAGTCATAAAACCATACATTCTATGGCCATAGTCTTCGATATAGGGCATGGTGACAAAGATAAAAGTCATCTATTGGTGGTAGTGCTTGAACGTCGAGGTGGAGGTGATACGAAATCGTCATCATCGTTATCGTCATTTGTATGGTTGAGAGCTATACCACCTCTAGTACTGGTTGAACGTTCTCTTGTATTGTTTCTTGAACGGCCTGTTGTGGAAGTGCTTGAACGTCGAGGTGGAGGTGATACGAAATCGTTATCGTCATTTGCATAGTTAGGACCAAGCCCCCTGCGGTGGTGGTTGAACATCCTGTTGAACTTGCTGCTGCAGCAGTACTGTGTCGATCTCTACCTCTCTAGTTAGATCCGCTTCTGTATCTTCTACGCGAACCAGGCATCACTCCCCCGCCGAAGAGCATATACATCGGTAAGAATTTTGGGATATCTTTATTCAGCAACTCTTCATCCTCTGGGAATGACTAACACACAAGACGAGCATACGAAGTAGTAAACTCATGTATAATGGTAAAAAGATTAGTAAGATGAACAAATATAAAATAACTAACCTTAATATGCTCTGCATATCGATCGGGCAGCATCAGTACTCTGTAATATCTTCGAGAGAAACATGTAGCAGATGGGTAGTCGGCTAGTTCGCACACCCTGAAATATCTTTGACGCCACCATTTCAAGTGCGCCTTCAGGTCGTCGGAGGTCATAAGGTTCAGGCCAGAGGTTGTCAAGTTATGCCGCGGTAATGTCGAACGCCACTCTTGCAATTTGGACACCACTTTACTTAGGTTCTCCTCCTTAAATGGATCGTTCTTTCTACCACGCGTAACCTTCAACGTATAATTAAGAGCTACGCTGCTCATATCAGGTGTCCACGAAAATACTCTGCTAGAGAATCCAGCCATGGTGAAGAAGTGTGAGTGGGAGATGCGGTTGTGTACCTGCAGTTTGGCTTTTTATAGACTCGAAGTGGTGGTGTATGGACTCAGTGTTGGAACGTAATATTGAAACATACAAAGGGATAGAAAAACGCTGGAGTGTGTTGTCGAGTCGGGCTGAAAAGGTAGTCGTGCATACAATGTGTTAGGACTGACAAAGCTGATGGTAGCATGTTGTCAAATCGGTCTGGCAAAAGCGATGGTCGCGTGTTGTAAAATCGGGATGAAAAAGTTTGAAGCATTGGGCAGTGTTGTAACTTGTCACTACAAAAGTTGATGGATGGTACCAGTGGCTTGTCTAGTCGGCACGAAAGCCTTTTTTTCAGGCCGATGTGAGAAAAAAGATGAAAAAATACGCAGATCAACACAATAAATGCGATCACAACATATATTACGATGAATGAAATAAAACGTGATCACAAGGTTGACGACATGTGTCATCTCCCACTCCCTTATCATATCAGAACTTTGACTTCTCAACATCGTCCATCAGCACAGCACATTCTAAGGGCCCAACGTGACAGGCGGGGTATGACAGTACCTGAACGTGGCAATAAACTACCGTGGTAGCCCAGCGCAACACCTGCTACTATGGAACGGGACCGGGAAGGATTCCCTGGCATATTATGCCCTCGGCGCTAAATGTTGTTGCTGCTACTCAACTCACTTGCCCAGACACCCGCACTCAAGCGAGAGAAAGAGAAAAGTGAAAGGAAGATGAGTTCAAAGGAAATTTTGAAGTGAATTTAGTGGTATATATCGTGGGAATGAGGTAATTTACTAGTTGCGGAAGTTGTAGATCAAGTGAAGAGCTTCAATAAGAGGTAAGTTTTCTTGCATGCATGCTCTGTAATCAATTTTTTATTAAGGTTACACTAATGATCTTTAGTTGTAGTTTTAGCACCGTAAAAATGGCATTTCATATAGAAAATCACGGTAACTATAATAATATTTGATGAGCAAACTTTGTAGAAGTTATGTATGTCAGTAGCATGGTTTTAGTAGACATGTATGGGTTAGAAAATGTTGGCTAATTTGATGGTTTATTTAAAGAAGGCTCTATTTAAAAAATAATTGAAAAAAAGGTTTATTTAAAAAAAATCGTTATGTCGAACTATATTCTCGCTCAAATCGAAGTTTGCTAAATATTAGCTCAGTTCATCATATAATATAACACTTAGACAATTTCGATACTTCTAATTTTCTCTAAACCATATAGTTTATTAAATAAAATTAAAAAATAGTATAACATCTAAACAAGACAGATAGGGGGGCACCTGCTGCGGTATAGCACCGCAGCATGTCCTACCCCATACCATAGCAGGTAAGTAAGGCTAGTCACCTGTCACGTTTGTTGAGGAGTTGTTACGGTGGACATAGTTGCAACGATGCTAGTATATTATTGTGATAGATAAACGCCTACTGTTGTTGCTTCCCCAGTCACCAACTAGTAAACGTGCAAAGAGCCAAATAGGTCAAAAGCTTCCCTGTGCTTGGCTGCTTGCACATGTTGTGGGGGTGGTCCGGTGGTGGGACAACGGAGCCGAGGGTAGATAATTCTACTGCTGAGTCCATGTAACGGAGGTTGTATGAGATTGCATCGGTTTTCAAACTCGAGTGTCTAAATTGGACTTTTCCTCTTTTTAAGAGAGAGAAATTACTGCTTTGGTGCTGGCGTCGTGGTTGGTTGCTCATCAAATTCACTATTTTTCTGTTGTAGATTGTCAAATTCACTATTTTACATAACATCGCAAATCGAGGAATCAGCCCAGAGTTGCGTGGTCAAGATCTGGCCGTAAAAATAGGATTGGAACTTGAAAAAGAAAGATGAGGTTACGCAATAGGATTAGAACACTAGTTTATATGTCATCGCCGGGCTTAGCATGCTACTCTCCAGTCAAGTACCCCTAAACAGGTCCTTAAAAAAAACAAGGGAAGGTACCCTAAACAGAACAAAACAGTATATATATCTTTGCACGTTCTACGCAAGCAGTCCCGTGCTCAATTAAGCTGCTAGTTCATCACCAATTAACCATTTTATACGACTACTGCGACTTGATACTTGCGACCTCTTGAAATTAAGATGGCATTAAGCAGCCGCGCCATGGACGTATCGTCGTGGAGATTATCACCGCAACAATGGCTATACATAATTTTATTCGAGATAGTGCTTTGCTTGATATAGATTTTACTAGTATGGAGGGGGATGAAGATTATCATGGGGATACATTAAACAACCCCAGTGCACATGATGTTGCGACTTCTAGCGATGATGTTGACATGGCCGGTGTGCGTGACTCTATTGCAATTGCTTTGGTACCATGATGCCGGTCCAACCCTGTGATGCCGACGGCGAGGTACCATGTAGCTGCACTTTTGAAATCTCATCGCTTTGGCTGCAACTTTTTTTTTCCTGCTCTTACTGTATACTACATTGCTTGTCCTTTTGTTACAGACTGTAGTGCCAAGTTGGGTGTCGAAAATGGAAGAGTCTATCAAGAACTGTGGATTTGAATCCTTTGCAGGTTGACATGTGCAGATAGCAACCAGTTTCATGCTGTTGGTTATATCAACTAGTTTCAGGTTGTATCAATCCCGGAATAATGTTTGTTATAAACCTTTATCATGTAAAAGGTTGGATGCTTGTATCTTGGATGCCTTTTGGCTTCAAGTCAAATTTTGGTTCAAAGACAAAGCATATGTTGATCTCCATGTGATTCTCATCGATCTTTTGTTGTTGTAACCGCTGTTTGCAAATTCGTGTACAATGTTATGGAATTATTTCCTTTGCTATTTGTATAATGTTCCTCTGATTTGGGAGTTGAGGTGATGTGCAGGCTTGGTGCTAGTATATGTAGTTACTCCGCTTTACAAAAAGTACACTCTTCCAAAAATCGTGCACATATGATATTACAAACCTACATATATGATTTTTATGTATCTAAATTAAATATTTAAAAAGATATTAGCAAGTACCACTTATTTATATATATATATATATATATTATATTTTGTTATATAATGATTGGAAATTAATAATGTACTACGCGTCACGTTTAGATCTGTATTTTTATGTCACGTGCAAATAAACAACCACTCATATATCCTTCAAACAGCATCAAACAAGTTGTCATTTGACTCATGGGTATTTCAGACATTTTCCAACTCAGAACATCCATACAGCCAATCTAAAAGCTAGGTTGCTAAACACCAAACCTCTTCAGCCTAGCCGTTCAGCCGTGCAGCCGTTCAGCTATGCAGCTCAGTCGAAAGCTAGTTTTCAGAAAAACTACAGCCGTTTTAAACAGGGCCAAAAGCTTCCTGTGCTTGGCTGCTTGCACATGTTGTGGGGGTGGTCCGGTGGTGGGATAACGGAGCCGAGGGTAGATAATTCTGCTGCTGAGTCCACGTAACAGAGGTTGTATGAGATTGCATCGGTTTTCAAACTCGAGTGTCTAAATTGGACTTTTCTTCTTTTTAAGAGAGAGAAATTACTGCTTTGGTGCTGGCCTCGTGGTTGGTTGCTCGTCAAATTCACTATTTTTCTGTTGTAGATTGTCAAATTCACTATTTTACATAACATCGCAAATCGAGGAATCAGCCCAAAGTTGCGTGGTCAGGATGCGAAGCCAGAAAATAGGGTTGGAACTTGAAAAAGAAAGATGAGGTTACGCAATAGGATTAGAACACTAGTTTATATGTCATCGCCAGGCTTAGCATGCTACTCTCCAGTCAAGTACCCCTAAACAGGTCCTTAAAAAAAACAAGGGAAGGTACCTCTAAACAGAACAAAACAGTATATATATGCTGCACGTTCTACGCAACAGGTCCTGGTGCTCAATTAAGCTGCTAGTTCATCACCAATTAACCATTTTATAAGACTACTGCGACTTGATACTTGCGACCTCTTGAAATTAAGATGGCATTAAGCAGCCGCGCCATGGACGTATCGTCGTGGAGCATGCATAGTCTGGCTCTGCTCGCAGGCACTATTGCTAACTGCAATGAGTATCTAAAAAAATTCACTAGGCCTGTCAGTTATGGGAATGGGTACGCTACAAACACTTCATATGATACGCATACATGTCTTACCCAATAGGAAACTAAAACAATCTATAATCTGCAAGTCACTTCCAAAAATAAAGGAGTTGCAAGGACCGTCCACATGGAGATATAAGGTTGTAAAGCACGATCAAACTAACAGCATGATAAATTGATACTGCGGGAATTCAACGACATTCTACACAGATAATAAACATCGTAGACATTTTCATGAGGAAACAAGCTATACCAATTTAAGGGAGCAGGCTGCCCCAACCATATAATACCCTATGCACCGAGAAGTTTCCACAAAGCTGGAAAGGCATGTCGATAGATCCAAAATATCTTATATATATATATATAGAAAGAGAGAGAGAGAGATCCTTGTTATACAAAAACAAAATAATAGGCTAATAAAAAGCTCATGGTTCAGCACAAGTAGCAGCACAGGGGTGCATCGGTTACACACTTGCACTGAAATAAGCTAACGTTCAAACATTACACACACTTCAAATTCTGAAGGTTAGTTTTCAGCCGCAATTCTCTAGGAATAGCGCTGCTTACAAGAAGCTCAGTATCAGGCATCACCTGGGCAACTAACTTCCCTGTCTTCGGGATCAATCCCCTCCAGCATCCTTGACATCAACAGTGAACTCGTACTCCTGATCGCAGCCCAGATAGGAATCTGACATCAAGTAAATCATGTAATCCTTTCTCCCTGCTTCCGCAGCAGCAGTGAACTCGAGCTTCACCCGAGCCCTCTTCTGGAGCGCAACCCTCTTAATTGCCAGCAACTGGTTGGTGTTGCTATCACCAATCACCAGCCACCATCCTTCTTCCTTGGGCTTTGGGTACCTGGGAGCATGAACTGGCCCAACCTCAGACGGCAAGTTTGTCATGTCACGATCTAGCGATACCTGCACTGTTACATTGTCACCAGCCCTTATATCATCACCCTCACGAACTTCATAAGCCATATCAACGTTGGGGAACCGTTTGAAGAATTCAATGATATCCTGCAGCTGAGGGTTTGATAATTTTAGCAGATCTCGCATCTCATCGATACTCATCTCAGCCAGATCAAAGATACTCTCAATGGCCTTCCCTTCATTTTCCTGGCACCTCCGGGCTAACTCCTTGGTGAAGTGTGGAAGTTGAAGCAGCACAGAATCACGATCCCACATGCCTTGTGTCACCATTTGACTCAACTCCATTGCATTAAGAGCAAGAGTGAGCCATCCATTGCTGGAGACAACATCAACCATCGCCTGGAGCAATCTATGGGCAGAAAGGAGTATCTCCCGCTGATCAGCTGCCAGGTTCCCTACCACCATGTGCCTTGAAAAGTGGGCTTGCAGTAGTGCGTTGGCCTTGACATGTGGATCACCATACTTGGGCTTCTCAATAGAAAATCTTTGGTGACGAACCAACCTCTCAATGAACTCTTCCTCACCAGGGCGACTTGGAAGCTCTGCATATTCTGATGCAGAAGCTAGGATCTCCAGGAGACCTTTCATCTTAGTCTTCTGAGCTAGCATCGAACTGAACCGCTCAATAGTCGTGTAGCTAATGTAGTAGTACGAGGCAATGAGACCAAGGTTGAGGGGTTTCAGGTACATATCCTCCTCTATAGCCACACACTTGCTTGATTCTAGGTCATTCAATACTGTCTCCACCTGCTCAGAAAGATGATCCGAGAGATGCCTGTGGCTTACACCCTGCAGATTGTAGTAGTTAGGGTTCTTGGTCAGCCGCCGGTACATGAAAGTCCAAGTAAGATAATCCACGGCATCTTGCTTGTTTTCTGTAACACCAACAACAACTTCAGCATTCATATGATCATGCAAGAAATGGTGAAGATGGCTCTCAACAGGGAAGGCCTCAAAAAGGAACTTCTTGTAGTATTCCTTGCGAGGTGCATGGCACAATATAACACATTTCCCTGAGTTATCTTGAAGAGGCCTGCTGGCATGACCCATCATTTGTAGCAGATCAGTAATCGGATAATCAGTATGAGCATTCTCCCGGCCATCATAATATTGGGTTCCCATCACAACAACCAGATGAGCAGGCAATGATCTTCCCCAGCACATTGTGCTGCTTGCAACACACACTTGGATCCTCCCTCCAAGAAATAGCTGAGTTACAAGTTCCTGATCAAGGTCACTTAGACCCTCGTGCAAGTAGCCTACACCACATTTCAGTGTATTTTTAAGTGTTTCTTCATTGACACCTCTAGTGAAAGTATCCATCTCATCTTCTGACCCAAGAAGGAAAGGTGTTCCACCACCCTCAGTGCTTGAGTATGCACACAAGTCCAATGCAGTCAACCTTGCATGCTTACGTGTTGGTACAAACACCAGGGCAGGCTTACCACTCTTTGAGTGTTGTGTGATTGCAGTGTACGTTGGCTTTGTCATTGCTTGCATTCTCGCCTCAAAATTTGCTATATCCACACCCTGAATGTGTATTTCTAACGGTACTGGTCGCACTGCTGGAGGGAAGTTGAAAAGGCCATGGGAGGTGGCACCGATCCATTCTCCGAGATCTTTAGCATTTGCAAGTGATGCTGAAAGCGCCACAATCCGGATGTTACTGCCAATATGACTTGCAATACGCCTCATCCTAGAGACAATGATTTCCAAAACATGTCCCTTTTCAGATCCAATCAAATGAAGCTCGTCAACAATAAATAAGCTGACTTGTTGGATGTGTTTCCGCTGTTTCCACCGGCGAGAGAGTGCATCCCACTTCTCAGGAGTACTAATAATGATCTCCCCTTTATCAAGAAGTTTCAAATCAGCTGCAGTTTCACCTGTTAGCTCAACTACACGGGCAAATTCTCCAAATTTCCTCTCCCAGTCCCTGTATCTTTCTTTTGCAAGAGCTTCAATAGGAGCTATATACACGATGCGCATGTTGGTTTCACCAGATTGTGCCTTCTGGTGGTTCCTTAGCATAGCAAACTCAGCACATATGGTCTTTCCACTGCCTGTGGGCGCAGCAACCAACACACTGTCATCACTGTTATACAAGACAGTGAAAACTTGAGTCTGGATGGGGTTGAAGTGTTTAAAAGCACTATAAAGGCCTTCATATCGTGCATTTCTCAATGCAGTAACAGGTAGTGGCTGCAGATCAAGCAATTCAGTAGGTGGAGCATATTTTTCTGGAAGAATTAAGTGCCTAAAACAGACAGGAAGAATCGTCTGAGAACCAAGCCACTTGTCAGACACAACACGTATAAAGTACTGAGGGGGCAGTGGCTCATATATTGGCACTGTGAAGTTAAGTGTGTGATCTTCATCCAAGTATTGTTTCTTAAGCATGAAGTACTCATGGTGAAGAATGTACTCGCCATCATTGTCCTCCACTATAACCCAAAAGGGCTCCACATATCCATGTACCTTATCATCCCATTGGAAATCAGGTGTTATAGTCAGCTCAAAACCCAAAACTGTACGAGTAATAGGTTGAACATGGGCTGAAAGGTTCAATTTTGGTAACTGGTGGATGCACTTGTGCAGCTGCCTCCCCATCTTTGGATAACGGATTAGCTCACCAATTTCCTGTGATGATAGGTCATAGTACCTCTCCCAAACCAATTCTTTTTTCTCCAGTTTCATCAGGATTTCCTTCGGAATACCAGGAAATTGGCGCAAAGGCGTTTGGACACTCCACATCTGCTTATCAATCATCTTGCAAAGATTCAGAGCCTTCTCTGCTAGCTGAGCCCATCCTCTCTTCAAAACTATCTCAAATAGTGCTCGTAAGAGGCGGCCGGCACTCTGCATCATAAGAGAAGAATATATAAGAATACTAGACCAAATAAGAAAGCAATTCAAATTCAGGAAGTGTATTCAGTACACAAAACTATACCTGTCTGATGTAGACCATATCAGAACTAAGGGAGAGACCCTCCAGTTTCAGCCTAGAAATATATGCTTGCAGCAGAACATTGATCTTTGCACTAGGCTCCTCCAAACTCTCTTTCACAGGAATTGGCACACGATCCAAAAGCTTTGCCAGCTCCATTTTCTCATCTTGCCTGACACTAACATACTTAAATTCTTCACTCAGAGAGAACAGACGACACAGCTCAATATCACCCATTGTAGGCTTCAGGTATTCATTGTAAGTTGAAATAGTCCCGTGACTAATATAGTAATAACTAGCAATCCTTCCCAGGTCAGTAACCTGAAAGTATCCTGTTTTCCTGTCATACTTTATCAAATTGTTCCTATCCAACAGATTTGCAGCAGAGTGTACCTGCAGCAGCACAGAAGTACAGGAATCAGTGGAACAGGCAGAGGAGTGAAACAAACTATGCAAGATCAAGAGATTATCTAGAGAACCATATTAACAATACTAAGATAAAATAATTGACGACTAGATTGCACTGATGTCTTGAAGATTTTGTGCCATTATCAAGATGCAAATTGAATACTTTCAATTAAACCAATACGTAACTCATTCAACTAAAGCCAAACAGCAGTTTCGTTTTTTTTTTAAAAAATACTACATTATCTGATAGGATTATACTGCCCCCTTCTCCATTTTTAGATAACTCTTAAATTTATACCAATCTGAAGCAAATATTTCACACAATAAAACTAGAACATGTCTGGACTACAACATAATAATCTGTGTTGAATTTGTGTATCTACCAAAAAAAGTGAAAAACTGCACAATTTTTACTACCTAACCATACCACGTTGTTAGTATTCCTAGAAAATACCTTAAAGTCCTACATTTTGGTATGAATGTATGATGCTATACAAAACTGTCAAGAAATGGAACAGACATTCTCACCAACATGGACGTTTGTTTCATGTGAATATTCTACAAATTCTCACCAATAAGGACATTTGTTTCATGTGACTTTTCTAAAAATGTGCAACTATAACGCATATGGCAACAAAACCATGAACATATGGCAACAGGCACAGGAGTTTTTCCCTTTTTCCAGGGGCAAAAATAAATATCCATTATAAATTCATACGTGTTAGTAAGATGCTGCTGAATGATTTCATGTAGCCATTCAATGCAAAGAAAATAACTTTTGTGCTGCTTAAGTTTCTTGTAATGGCCCACGGATGCCACCATTACCCAAGTAGTAACATGTCAAAGCAAGCACAGTATTTTCCAAAAATAGCATTTCAATACTAACATCTCTCAGTAGACGGCCAGCAAAATTTACCGGAAAGATTACTTATGAATGGGCCTAGCTCATGCAACTGTCAAACACTAGAATGTAGAGAGTCTAAAAAAATACTTGAACACAGAGTAGAGAAGACCTAGGAAACAGATGGCCTCTACAGATATATAAACCTAAGATAATATAGTAGCAATTAGTGCATACGTACAAGCACAACAGCCAAACCAATGCTGGAGAAATAAAACAACAGGATGATGGGATTACTATGGAACTTTAAAAAAAACAGAACATAGATATGGCATGTACTTACCAAGTCAGCTCTCCTTTCATCTAGTGTTTTGTCTCTCTCCATGATATCTGCTGGTAAACCATACAATGTTGGATTCCGGAGCATCCTGATGTAGAGGTAAGTGTAGCCAAGCCACGAGCATGCCTCCCGAGCATTCTGAATAGTTCCCAGAACAATCTCTGCATTTAATTGATCGGCCAATCTGGATATGAACTGGCTCTCAATAGGCAGTTGTTGATTCATGAGAGACAGGTAGTATTGCAATTCACTGTGGCCAGTTAAGATTATTCCCTCTCCATGTGTGTCATACTGAGGCCTGCCCGCACGGCCAAGCATCTGCATGACATCCAGAGGACTTAGTTCTGTCCAAGCACCTTTTTCTGGATTGTAAATCTGGGTTCCCTTTATAATAACAGTGTGTGCAGGTAAATTGACACCCCATGCAAGGGTGGCTGTCGAAACGAGGACCTGTATATGTTTATCAGCAAAAAGTTCCTCAACGAGTTCACGGTCTACCCTTGCCAACCCAGCATGATGAATTGCAAAGCCATATGGCAAAAGGTCTTTAAGATCACTGCTTTTGACAAGATCTGCATGAGTGCCAAGAATCTCTTGGCTTGCACTCTCATCCTTCAAAAAGCGGGTCAGTGTGTCATTAGCCAATGCAGTGTCTCTGATGGCACGAGCAGTTTTCGCTGTCTCCTTCCTCGAGTGCACAAATATAAGCACTTGATGCTTACCAGCAGCAGCCATAACCTTCTCATAACAAATCTCATTCATCAACTGAAACCTCTGCAGTGGCTTCCTCACAGTGATCCCAATGTATTGCTGAGCAAGAGGGCAAGGTCGGTAACTGTTATCAAAGTGGAAGAGACCATCAGAGCGAACACGCAAAAACACTGCAACATCTTCATAGTTTGGAAGTGTTGCTGAAAGGCCAACTAGACGGATATGTTCCTTGGTCGTCTCAATCTGCCGGACTGTTCTAGAAACAATGCTCTCCAGAACAGGCCCTCTGTTATCATGAAGTAGATGGATCTCATCAATGATTAGAAGCTTTACCATTTGAGTATAGGTTCTGTCACCTGATTTCCTCGTGACAATGTCCCATTTCTCAGGTGTGGTGACAATAATCTGTGTTTCGTCAATCTGTTGTTTGGTCAGGTTCTGGTCTCCGCTGAGCTCCCTAACAGTTACATTGTACTCTTTCAGCCGTGCCGACAAATTTCCAACAACTTCAGCAACCAAAGCTTTCATCGGAGCCACATAGACAATTTTGTACTTGGTGTTGTCAAACTCTCCATCATTCATATGCAAACCAATCTGCTGAAGAATCGTAAGCACAGCCACGTTAGTTTTTCCAGCACCTGTTGGAGCACAGAGGAGGAGATTATCTGGCCTGAAAAGGGCAGTATCATAAACCTTGCTCTGAACTCTATTCAGCTGTGTCATCCCAGCAAAAGCTGGTTGAGCCCATTCCGGCATATCAGATATCTTCACAATCTTCTCCCCAGTTTCATACGGCCTAGGTTTCAATGCTGGCACATGGACCTCCTCATACCCCTTATGAGGTGTCCTAAATGATCCTGGAGGAAGTTCACATTTCTTGTTGGCCATCAAGAGACCACCTTGCTGGAAGGAGAGGTTGTCAAGATCCAGCAGCTGCCTCTGGCCTTTCAACCATCCACTCTCCATATCCCGGTCAACTGCCCTACGATCCCTCGCACCATCAGCACCAGCACTGTCATTATTTACAATCTTCTTGGCCTCATCCCTGATACTTTTCTCCAGGTTCTTCTGCCTCTCCTTTGCAGACGCTCTTGTTGCATGTAGCTGCTCCAATATCGGAGCTAAGCTTGGGTTACTCATCATCTCTTCCTCTATCTCCTTCCGCTGTTCCTGATCTTCAGCCCTGGCTAAGCGGGTACACCAAACTATCTTGAGCCGGTTGCGTAGCAGCAATTTAATGAGATCAAACTTCTCGTAGTCCAACAGCATGACAAGACGATTCTCGACATCTCTGTCGTCACCCTCGGCAATTATCTTCAAGATCTCCTCTGCAAGATTCTGGCTGTGCTGGGGATCTATATCTTCGTATGCTTGTGATATCTTCCTCTGAAGCCAGTAAGCATCAATGTCTTGCACGTTTATGATGAGACCCTTGTTGGAGTTCTGCATATCATCATCATCTAACTCACCACCCATTTGCATAGCTCCAGGACCGTTCAACTCAGCCACGTCGTCCTCATCGTCCTCATCCAACTCATCTTGCACCTGATAAAAAAAAAGTTGAAGACCACATAAGTACACATAAGACGTCTCAGGCACAGCAGGAGAGAGATTCTAGACAGAAGGTTGGGTTGCATGTATGTACTTGATCAAGATCACTCTCCTCGTCATCCTCATCCTCATCGAACTCAACAGCAACGCCAATATCATCATCCAGTGTAGTGTCCATGCCGTCACCAGAAGGAACACCGGCAGAATCGCCGGTGGCAGCATCATGGAAATCCGTGATGAGCTTCCCGATGGAAACGAGCTGGTCGAACATCTGGTTGGAGATAGGGTTGAGGAGCTTCTCGATCTCCTTCTTCTTGTCAGGGTTCTTGATCTTGTCATTCTTGAGGACGGTGAGCACCTCATCGGCGGCGCCGCCAAGCACGTCGAGCGGCTGACCGCCGAACTGCTGCTGGATGACGCTGAGCAGGGCCTCGTAGGCGGCGCGCGTCTCCTTGGTCTGGGGTTTGTAGACGACGTCGTCGTTGAGCGAGAGCACACTGACCTCGCGTTGGGCGGCGGCGGCGGCGCGGCGCCTGCGCTTGGCGTCGCGGCGTGGGACGTCGGGGTCGGCGGCGTCGCGCTCCTTCTTCTTGCGCGACTTGTGTAGCTTCTCCTCTAGCTCGGGGGGCTTGGTCTGGACGGCGCGGTCGCCGAAGCTCCTGGGGTTGATCCTGCCCCAGAGCGTCTCGGGCTCGCCGGTGGGCTCGTGCGTGTCGCGGGGGCGCGAGTCAGTGGTGAGGACGAGGCTGGAGTTGGCGCGGTACTCGTACTGCTTGAAGCGCGCGTGCGCCTCGGCGCCGCCGCCCAGGTTCGCCATGCCTGTAGCCCGAATCGCAGGATTAGTTCGCGGCGGCTGGGAGAGGGAGTGATTGAGGAGAGAGAGTGACGACAGGGAGAGAAGGACGAAGGGGGAGCGGCCGGAGGAGGGCGCCGGGGAAGGCCGGCGCCGGGGAAGCGCGTCAGAGAGAGATGGGGAGGGGATAAGCGGCGGCGGTTGGAAGGAAATGGGGAGGACAAAGGTGTGAGTTAGGGTTAGCGTTGATAAGGCGGCGGCCGGGCAGGCCGGCTGGCTGGGCCAAGGCCGCAAGTGGGCCAAGGCGGTGCATCCCAACTTTTTGTATATCCCTATATATTTTTTGAAAATACGATGCAAATAGTCAAAAAAAATCTCAAATAAATTGACACCATTGGCACAAAACCAATAATTCATGCCACCAAAATTCAAATCTAAATTTGATCTACATATTAATAAATAAACAAGACAAATCCTGCTGAAAATGATATCCAAATATAAAAAGAAAAGGAAAATGATACTATTCGCTGGAAATTGTCCTTTTTTTCTCCTAATATAAGTCACGTTTTCACTTGAATTTTTGCAGGATGCTTGGTTGTATCATGAACTAGGCAGATCCGCGCGCGATGCCGCACCGCGTGGAAAATTTTGACCTAAGTTTTTTCTACGAAAATAACCGGATCTAAACGTAATTTCATATCTTTCGGGTTGAAGGAACCGGCGCTCGTGTCGAATTTGCGGAACAACGGGGTCTTTTTGCAAAATAATCGGCAGAAGGACTTGTTCGTGATTTCAAAATTTCCCTGGTCGAAAGAACCGACGTTCGGATCAAATTTGCCGAATCACGAGGTCGTCTTTGCAAAATAACCGTGAAAGGACCTGTTCGTGATTTCTAATTATCCAGGGTCTGTCCTGCAAAATAACAGGTGGAAGGACCTAATCGCGATTTTGGATTTTTCGGAGGGCTTTTTCACAAAAAAAATGTACCTTATGGCCGGAGAGCGCTGGAATTCTTCTGCGTATAATGGTGTTATTATTATTAGCTAACCAAATTTTTCATGACCATTTGCATTATTATTAAAAAAAATGTGAAGAGTGTAAGGTCGAGGATGCCGACTAGAGGGGGTGAATAGGCGGCTTTTAAAAACTCTCTACTAATTTCTACAAAGCAATTCACCCCTAATTATCCTTATGCCAAAACCTTAACAATTATTAATGCGGAAGCGATAAACTAAGGTTTTGACAATTAAAGCCTAAAACAACTAGGCTCACTATGTGCACTAACTAATTATATCTCTAACAAGAATATGCAATTCTAAAGACAAGCAATCAATCAATTTAATTCTATGAATATAAATTGCTTTAACATAAATAACAAACACAATGCAAGCACAAGAGACACGATACTTTTTACTGTAGTGTTCGGAGACTTGCCGGTCTCCCCTAGTCCACGTTGAGGTTAGCCCAAACGAATTGGACCGGCTTCACGAATTGAGCACCCACCTCGAATCCACTAGTGGTAGCTCCTTTTTCCTTTTCAGGTAGGCGAGCTTCAACCTTCACAAACTTTGCCGGGGCTTCTCACAACCTCCGTTGAGAGCTCCCGCGCACGACGTCGCTACGCCGTCTAGGTGTCGGCAAACACCAAGAGTAACAAGTCAAGCCTTCTAGCTTGAACCTCACCTAGTGCAACACATGCACTCCGGTGACCTTCTAAGTGCAACACATGCACTAGGATCCTCCTCAAGTGCAACACATGCACAAGAGGCTCTCAATCCTCTCCTAATTGCAACACATGCAATTAGAGACTCACACTAGCTCAAGAAGCAAATGGAAGAGGGCAACACATGCACTCAACTCCTACAAACACCCAAATGCTCTAGCAACAGCAACAACTCTGCCCATACTCCCCAAGGCCTCCTTTTATAGCCTCCAAGCCAAACCTAGCCGTTGGGGACGAATTGGGCAAAAGTCCAGCAAACCCGGTGCTACCGCCCTACTAGGCCCGGTAGCACCGGTCTCCTCGCCAACGGCTACAAAACTAGTCGTTGCAGGAAACCCGGTAGCACCGGCCAACTGGGAGCGGTGCTACCGCTCGGGCGATAGCACCGGCCTTCACCTCGGTTGCACCGGACCCAAGCCGAACACAAAAACACCTCCTCTAGATTTTTCACACCGGCCAGAGGAGCAGTAGCACCGGACCGCCAATCCGCCCAAAAACATCCCTCTCTGGAATTTCCACACCGGCCAGAGAGGCGGTAGCACCGGACCTCCGGTGCTACCGGGCTACCATGGGCGGTAGCACTAGACCGACCTGCAGTACATGCTCCCATAAACGGTACTATCGGCCAGGCGGTGCTACCGGCCCTACATGGGTGGTATGACCGGCCATAAGGAGAAAACACGGTTTTTCACAAAAACTTTCCTCCAAACCATTAAAGATTTATTCTTTGAGCTATGTGAGGATCAACACATGATCACAACATTATGCAAAACACATTTGCACATGTTAATCACATACTCCAAAGAATCTCATTAAGCATAACTTATTTGCAAAACATATTTGCCAATAAACCAAGAACTTATGAGACCAATCCTCTTAGCCATGTGACGATCAACACATGATCAAGTCAATTTGCAAAACACATTTGCAAACCCTATTCACATGCTCTAGGATCGAAACCCATAATTTCAAGTTCATTTGCAAAACACATTTGCAGATAACAATTCCAACTTATTTGCAAAACACATTCGCAAATAAACCACGAACCTATAAGATCAATCCTCTTAGCCATGTAAGGATCAACACATGATCCCGACACTTTGCAAAACACATTTGCAAATGCCAACACATGCTCTAGGATCGAACCTCATAACTTCTGGCTTATTTGCAAAACACATTTGCAAATAACAAGTCAACACTTTGCAAAAACACATTTTGCAACTAAACCAAGCTTAGCCTTGTGATGATCAACACATGACCCAATCACAAGCTAAAACACCAAAGCATGAGCTCTCTATTTGTAACACATGCAAATCTCTAACTCCATGCAACCACTTTAAACCAAATTGCTTGAGCTCTCTCCTTTTCCAATACATGCAAAACTTAGCTCCAAGTAATGACCACATAAACAATATTGCATAAGCTATTTCCCATTTTGCAACACATGCAAATCCATAGCTTTATGTAAAAACCAAACCAAATAAGATTCAATCAAGAAGCAAGCATGAGCTCCCTTATTTGCAACACATGCAAATACTTAGCTCATGCAAAATCCAACGCACGAGCTTCACCCATTTGCAACGCATGCCAAATGGTTAGCTCAATGCAAAAATCAAACCAAGAGAGTGAGCTAGAGTGAACCGGATCGAATTCACCAACACATGATAAAGCTCAAGCTAAAAGACTCAACCCCTCTTAATAGTACGGCAACCTAACTAGCAACCTGGTCTCCCATCCAAACACTGAGACCGGTAAAAGACTAGGAACACATCCTTAGCCCTAGCTAGTTATATCTTTGCCTCTAGCGATCCACTTGGAGCTTTTATGATTTCCAATCATCTTCTCTCCAGGATCACCTCTTCTTCTTCTTGGTCATCAACACATGATGAACCTTCTAGCTCTTCTCTTTACTTCGGGATCACCTCTTGAAGCTCATCAACACATGATGACTTCTTCTTCTTCCCGAATCTTCATTATCTTGGACTCAACCTACTTCACAACTCGTAGAAGATTGTTAGTCCAACAAATACGGTTGTCTCAATCATCACCGCACTCTATTAACACATAATGGATGCCTCCAAGATCGATTGTGCACAACCCAAATCAATTTGAATGATTAATTGTTGTCTTGAGTACTTTGATGCAACTAATGCTTCATTATACTCAAGAACTTTTCGCTTGTCTTTAATCAACAAGGAACACCATCAACACATGATGAAATGTCGTTTTATTGATTGAAAGACAATCAAACTCAATTTAAAATTCATTTTAATTGATATGAGTATATATATAACTACACAAGTTTCATATACTCAAATGATTGTTTCAAAGTCTTGATCCTTTATATGTTATTTAGCAATAAGACATGCATCGATACTTTTGAAACAACAAGTTAAATTATAAACTCCCCCTAGATGTGTGCATTCATGTAATATATGAATTAGGAACATAATGCACATATTTGGACTAAAGCAATAGAAGAGTTCATACTTTAACTTGAATCCTAAGTATGCATTAAGTCAATAGAGTGAATACAAGTGCATACTTTAGGTTTTCCATTTTCCATCCAAATATGAGACTAATAAGAATAAGGCTCAATTAAACATGTTAGTCTCATAATGATTAGATTTGTCATTAAACAATGATTAAATATTAATATTAAACCAATCATCAAAACTAATGGAGCTTGAACTTACAAAGAGGATACATCAAAAGCTAGATGTACTAGGGTCCTATTTGGGATAACTTCTAATTGTGCAGATTCTGGATTCTTCAAAAATTAAGTGGGTGACAGTTTCTGATTCTCCAAGAAGCTTCTTGAGAAGTTTATCTCACAACCAAAAGCAAATTTGTACACAAAATCAGAAGTTATCATATATCTGATTCTTAGAGAAACCAAAATCTGCACAATCAGAAATTGTCCCAGACTAGGCCTAGGTATGTTCTCGGACCTACTAGGCTCCTAGCAAGATGCATGGTACACACTTGATGCAAGATGCTAGTGCTTTTCGTATACTGAAATTTTCTAAAGGGTGTGCCTGTGGCCTAGCGCCGCTCGAGTCGTTGTTGCTTGTCAGCTCGCTGCCTTCGCCATTGCCGTCCTGCTGCTGACGCCCGAAGCCGCTTTCCACGCTCGCATGGCCGCGCATTGCCTCCGTACTGCGCCACAACCCACCCAACCACATGTCGCTGTCATACGCCGCCCCGAGCCACTTGCCGCTCGCCGCCGCCGCTTCGCGTTGCCGCCACGTAACCACTTGCCATACCGCCCACCCAACCGCCCGCAACGTCTGCCGCGCCGCTCACCTCGGGTAACTTGCTGTCAGATCCGTCTCGATGCTAGATGGATTCCGACAAGAAAATTAGGATTTGAGAGCAGAAAACGAATTGGGAAAGTAAATTTATGTGCTAGGTACTTTACTCTACTTAGGCTAAAGTTTTGCGAATCAATTCTGATTCATTTTCTTCCAACCAAAACAAGCTTTAAAGCCTTTTGTTTTTTTACATCGATGAAAAGAAGCAGTAAAATGAACATGAAAATTAACTATACTGATTACATGACTCTGAACAGTAAGACCGATATTACAGACAACCGTAATTACTACTCTCGTTTTGTGACGTCGGATCTCATTTAAGTAATATTTGTGTTTTGATCTCAACTCTTGATCTACTTTAACTGAAATCAGTCACCTGTTATGTTTATTGCCGACTTTGCTGCTGACGTCAAAATTCAAAATCTACTCTATTTCTTTAATCTGCATAGTTCTGATCCTAACACTTGCGTTCTCAAAATTTTAAGGGTGCCAAGGCATATCCACCACCCTACTAGTTCCGCCTCTGTTGAGCATATAGAACTCTATCGGAAATGACATGTAACTTAAAACAGTACTCCCATGTATATGATGCGCAGCATCTGGACAGAAGAAAACTAAATTAAACAAGAAAATTCTTTTATATATTGCTAACGATACAGCAGGATGATTGACTATAATTTGTTGGAGATTGCTTCCAATCCTGGAGACCTAGACTAAACCTAATCAACAATGTTACTCCAATTAACAACTTAAGAGAGAGAGAGAGAGAGAGGGGTACGAAAACACTTGATTCGGCTGGATTTGGATATGTAGGAATAAGTAGGATCGATCTTGAGGTTGTTATGTACTTACCCATCCCAACTACAACCTATCTTTTAATTGGAGCTATAATGAGCTAGGTTAGGTTCATGTAGTAGTAATAATCGTTTGGAAGCAGCATGGGCTGTTGAAGGTTTGGAAGAGTGTCAGTTTTAGCAATCGCTTTTCCCGTATTTATGTTGCTTAAACTTGATATATGGTGTGATGTCATAGCATTAATAAATTAAACCATCTCATGAAAGGGAAGGCGAGTAGAAAATCTGTGCCGAGTTAGTGCATGCTACGAGCTTCCTTTTCTCTCTTTTCTTTTTTTTGGTTTGGTTTCCCTCCTGCTTTTTCTTGGGCTTCTTTTTATTTGTTTATGCAAGCAGTCATCATTAAGTATCAGTCGCAATTCTCTGCTTGCTCCTGTCATCCATTACTTTAATTAGTACCAGCATTTTCATTACACACTAACTTTTTCTCGCTTTTTTTATATTTGAGATAATATATAGCTATGTATTAACTAGCTAGAATCTTGTTCGATCGTGTATTTTATATATATCGGACTTGATCTCCTTGAAAAGCTACAGTGTGTGGTTATGACAATGAGAGGAGCAGGAATGAATGATATCACGCTCCATGAGTCTATTAATCAAATAAATGATTCTTCTTAATTTTTATGGTTCGTGTTACCATCTCAACGGACGGCTTAATTGCGGCCAGCTTTCAGACACATCTACAAACTTCTAGCCTGACCTGTTCATTTGCAGCATTAACTATGGAAGTTAATTTGGCCTATTAGGGCATGTACAATAAGGTCACGTCAGCTGACTCTTAACTTGTACACATCAGCTTTGGTCTATGTGGAGGAGTGAGAAAAGAGAAGAGAGAATAGAGCTGGCTCTTATTTAGTAGCCAGCTTTGCACGGGAATATAGGTAGATCATTTATGTACAAGAGAGAAAAGATAGTTATTACACAATATCTAGAGATAACTTTTAGAGACAGTTATTGTACAAACTGGCTTTTAGTTTACTATTAGCCAGTAGTTGGCTTTGCTATTGTACTTGCTCTTACTTGATAAGACTAAGTATAATAACAAAGCCTACTATTTGCTCCATCTCTCATCCATATCATATAGAGTAAGCACTAAAGTCAGCTTATACAATAGCTATCTCTAAAGGTTGACTCTAGATGTTCTGCAATAACTAACTCTTCTCTTTTATACATAACTAATCTACATATACTCCCGTGCAATACTTACTACTAAATAAGAGTCAGCTCTTTTCTTTCTCCTCTTTTCTTATTCTTCTATATAGGATAAAGTTGATGTGGATATACTAAGAGTAAACTAAGATAACTTTATTGTATATACCCTAATTAGGTCGGTCTATACCCGTGCTGATGTGAGCAAAACCAGTGGGAGCTAGCCGGCCTGTTGCTTCTTCATGACTTTTGCAGTATGAAACCAAGAAAGCGATGCTTCACCAAAAGTCTAATTAACATGCATATATATTATATATGCAGCATCATGCTTGTTGCCAAATGCCAACTCGATCGATCTGCACATATGAACATGAAGCGGTGAAGCTAGCAGCAAGCCTGACAAGTCGACAGAAAATCCCAGCCTAACCTCGCATGGATTATTTTGGATGCATGTAGCTAGAGATCAGGAGTCGTAGTACAAGCCAATTAATGTGCCAAACTAGCTAGAGTGCTAGCTCCTGACATCCGAGCCTTATGCATCATGGAACAAACCTTATAAGCTGCTTTAGGACAAGAATATAATTGTTGGGTTTTAATTGTGATGAGTTTGAGCTGGACCTCATCGATCACAGGATGTATGTCAGCTAGCTAGCTCATCAGAACAACCTTGCCTCGCTGACACGGCCAAAGGTACACGCACTAGCTGGTAGTCCGTTAATTTGTTCGTTTTCTGTCTGTCGTGATTAATTACGAGAAAACTAGCTACCTCAGTAATTAACACCGCAAATATTTTGTAGATAAAAGAAGTAACATCCACCGTAATGCTAGCTGACAAGTGCGGCTGAATCCTCTGCATGTCAATGACACGCCGATATTATTTTCTAACCCGTATGATACGATATTGTTGACATTAATTATTGTACCTGTCAAAGAACGTGCCATCACTTTAGGGTCTGTTTGGTTCCAGAGCAAATGGTGAATGAGATAGTTCCCAAGGTCATGTTTGGTTGAAGCGATAAGAGATGAATGATATGAGCCAAAAAATTTATTTGGTTGGTGGGAAGAAAGTTGGATGACCTCGTCTAGCCAGTTTCATGGGATAGCCTCATCTAGCATCTACAAAAAAATATTTCTGAGAGTTGGCTACCCTCATCCACCTATCTATCCAACCAAACAACGTGATGGGTGAAAAAAAGATAGATAAGACCATCCCATGCACTCTTTGCCCTTGAACCAAACTGGCCTGGTTTTGCGTGGACAAACACTCTTCCTTGTTACTGGACATATAGCTAGCAATTTGGCGGTTTTTAAATTGCATGATGCACGCGTACATATATAAATTAGGAGAGTTGTTTCCATGCTTTTCTTTTTAACAGTTATATGAATATTAAAATATGAATAAATAGTAGATGATGTTTATTTATCTCTTTCTTTGCTTTAAAATTTGTGCAAATTGTATAGGGAGGAAAAGCGTTGAAGCACACCTCATAAATTAGTTAGTTGGTACTTAAACCACTTTGGTTACTAATACTTACTAGGCGTACGTAATTAAGAGTGCTTAAGTTATTGTCACAGTAAGTACGTAGTCCTGTCCATCCATCATCCATGGAAAGATCGAAATGGCCTGCTGGTACCTTAGGAGGAGGTACCAGATTCCATCTACTCTAACAGCTTACCAGCACTGTTCACAATGTACTCTCCTACAGTACACTGTACTATTGAAATTACATTGGTGTACGTACGTATTGGCTTTAATTTTATTATTGCTTTGCAACGTACTACTGATCCGATCGACATAGTACACTATGATGTAAATCGATCCGTCGGCTAACTAATCAAACCTAGCTGCTAATAGTGAGCTGCATGTCACATCCATCTCTAGCCAGCTATGAGGAAATGCATGCATGTACAGTACAGCTTCGAGTCTTTGAAAAGAAAAAAAATTAAAGAACTGTTTGATGTTTACCGCTCTCCTAATCAATATTGTACCGCACTCCCTAGCTAATCAATTTGAACTTAAGGAAACACGAAGCTTATAGATTAGTACTAATATTGTTCACCAAATTAATGTAACTAACAAATCGATATAGAAAATCCTTACTGAACAATTTTTTTTGAGACCTTACTGAACGGTTGTTGGCTAGCTTGGCTGTTGTTGCTACTGCAGATACCCTGTTCTTGATATACATATTTTCGATTGACCATGTTAATTAATTTGTTAAGCTATATTGATTTTATCATTAGTCAGAATAAGAAAAAGAAGAAAAACTTTGGATTTTCCCCCCCAAAAAAATAGTTACAAAATTACAATGCCATTACAACATGTTCAATTTAAATTCTAAACTACATTAAAATAAATTATAATGAGTATTAACAGATCATCAGAAATAGATATTTGTCAAAGTGCAACCATGCATGTGGAGACCATGCCAAAGTGTTGTCTACAGTAAGAGGGGGTGATATAACAGGGATAATACGGTCAAAATATGCTGTTTCTTTTAAGAGGTTGTTTGGAATGCGGAATTTCACAACAAACAGTTGAATTCCTACGGGAATAAAAAAAAATCAGGTGTTGTTCCAAACGGGTTCCGGTGAGGAGCAAAATATAAGAAACTAATATGGATAAGCAAATTTCTAACCCCTGCTGCGTATATTAAACTCTGCTTAACTAAGTATAAACTCCTACTTGCCATATTTATACAGGCATGACCAATACCGGCCCTACCCTTTCTCTCTCTTCCATTTCCCCACGCTTAAAGCAACCAACTGACCAAGTCAAGCTCAGCTCAGCTCAGCTCAGCTCACCTGCTTCCGCCACACGTACAGGACAGCACCCAGAACAACCGCGAGCGAGCGAGCCATGGACGTCGCCATGGCCCTCGCCGTTCTCTTCTTCTGCCTCCTCCTCCTCTCCTCTGCCGTCATCTCCTTCCTCCTCCTCTGCCACCTCCTCGCCGGCCTCCGCCGGACCACCACACCTGACGCCGAGCCCGAGGAGTCAGTACGACCACCACCGCCTCAGCAAGAACCGACCTTATTGGCGCAGCCCAAGATACCGGCAGCCAAGGAGGAACCTCGGAGGCTGACGTGGCGGGAGGTGGAGGCGCTTACCGGCGGCTTCGACGAGTCGGCGGTGGTGGGGCGGGGCGGCTCCAGCACGGTCTACCTGGCGAGGCTCAGGGATGGGTCGCCGGTGGCGGTGAAGGTGCACCGCTGGTGCGGCGGCGAGCGGCTGCTGCGCGCGTTCCGGCAGGAGCTCGACCTGCTCCGCCGCCTCCGCCACCCGCACATCGTCGCCCTCCTTGCCTACTCCGACGACCACGGTACACACACGTCGTCTTACTTTACTAGCTACCCCTCAGCATTGTCGAAACTTTTTTTTTAATACTGTTGAAGCTTAATTTGAGCCTTTGACTCTCGGCTTACGTTTATTCTTGTGGTTAAAGAAACTTTTGTCTTCCTTCTTTTTCACGTTCTTACGCCACCTGTAATTTATTTACTTAGCTTTCTTGTTCCTTTTCTTAAAATTAAATCAATTTTAGCTCGATGCATGGGTTTCATTGATGTTGGTGTTCACTTCATATATAATTAAGCAGCAACTGTAGACTAATCAAGCAGCTATTGTTACTGATTAGGGTACACATACTAAGCTAATCTGAAATAGATAATTACTTTGTTTACAAGTGTATATATAGTACAATTCTAAAGCATTTTCAAGGTCGAATAAACATGCACAGAATTGCTTGCGTACCCACCCCTCGGGGATAATGAATTGCGCGCGTGATATTAACTTACTGCCTACCTAACGATCGAGAACGTCGTCACCTCACTGTAGCCTACCGATTTCCAGTACGGTAACGACCAGTACGTTGTTAATTTCAATTCGAATTATTTCGTCAGTTTTCAACCAGAAAAAATGCTGAAGAAGCTGCAGGCAGGTTGGTCGCTGTCGTCACAACTTCGCATACAGTTCATAACTTCACACATGCTTGTAGTTGTAGAAATCGCAAACTAATCGGTAATATTCACCATGCATATGCTCCTCTTTTTCACAGTGCATTTTTTACTTCACCTAACCATGGTAATTAGTACTCATTTGCCTCTCTTGCGAGATTTTTTATTGCAGAGGAGGGAGGTGCACTGGTCCTCGAGTACCTCTCCGGCGGCACCCTCGCCGACTGCCTCCACGGCGCCACGCCCCCTCTGTCCTGGGCCCATCGCATGCGCATCGTCCACGACGTCGCCGGCGCGCTGGAACACCTCCACGACGCCCCCGGCGGCGCGCCCCACGTCGTGCACGGCGACGTGTCGGCGTCCAACGTGCTCCTCGACGGCTCCCGCGGCCTCGCCACGCGCCTCTGCGACCTGGGCTCGGCGTGCGAGGGGTTCTCCGCCGCCGTCGCGCCCACGAGGGCGGCCGTGGGCTCGCCGGGGTACGCCGACCCGTTCTTCCTCCGCACAGGCATCGTGTCCAAGAAGTCCGACGTGTACAGCTTCGGAGTGCTGCTGCTCGAGGCCATCACGGGCTCGCCGGCCGCCGGATCAGGGTCGGAAGGCAGCGAGTATCTGACGGCCATGATACTGCCGCGTGTCAGGACGGAGGGTGTGGAGGGGCTCGTGGACCGTAGGCTAGGGGAGGGGTATGACATGTCGGAGGCCGGTGACGTGGCGAGGATCGCCGTCGAGTGCGTCGCGGAGCAGCCGGGCCTACGGCCGACGATGGCGCAGGTGCGGGCGGCCATTGCGGAGAAGGCGGCGAGGTCCATTGCCATTGCCGGCGGTGATCATAAGTTGCACGACTCGGACTTCATATGAGAGATGGATTGGATTATTCTCTCCTTTTCTTTAGATGTTTTAGCTGTCTTCTTTTTGTGTGTTTTATTATTGGTAACTAGATAGGTTGTTCTTGTTAGCGTCTAGGACTAGAAAACTGTTAAGAAAATCGTCGAGTATTTGGAAGAAACTGGAAAAGGACTAGAGTGAAATGTAAATATAGATTTATGTTCTCTTTCATGACGGTGCAATTTCTCTCTGGATATTATCGTCTCAACTTTCAGCTAATGGACAAAATCAATTCTACAGGAATCAGAGTTCAATTATTCAATCATGATGGAGACCGAAAGTAGGAGCAGCTTTTGGACGACTACTCTCTCTGTTGAGAAATATATGACGTATTTTGACTTTGCAGAGGGATTAAGATTTAAGAAGGTAGTGAAATTGAGAAAGACCTGTAAGAAAATGACTTATGCTCTGTTTGTTTCGGCTTTTTCGTTGGGTTAAAAGCAAAAAAGCTAAAACCAAAACAAATGGGTGACTTTTCAGCTTGGCTTTTGAAAAAGCCAAAATCGTTATATAACTAAAAGCTATAAGCCAATGAAAAGGAACTTTTTTAACTTTTGCGGGTTAGAAATAGCCATTTGCCACTGAACTTGGTGAAAATTACCCACCAATACCATTCATATATAAATGAAAACTCTACTCTCTCTCCTCCCTTCTCCGACCCTTTCGGTTCTCCTGCGACATGGCCTAGCGTTGCCGACTCCCCTCATCGCCTCTCGTCCCAACCGCGAGTGCCGCCGTCTTTCCCCTCGTATTCCCGCGTCGCCGTCCCCTACAGTGACTCCCCGCGCCGCTGTCCTCTCCCACGGCTCTGTCCTCTGCCTCACCTTCATCCTCCACTGCCATCTTCCTCCCCTCGTCGAGCCAATCGGCGCTCCCAACATCAAGGTACAAGTTTTGCCCTAAATCCCTAGATCTCCAATCTGCATTGAAGATAATTTATGGTTTCTTAGTTGATGGTACACGTTTTGCCCTAAATCCCCAATCCTTTCCAGCTACGTTTTAACAAATTATCTTTTGTGTCAATGCTATTTCTTAATAGGAGCCATGTGAACACTCTGATTCTTGAAGGAATTTTCAACGCAGTGTAGAACGATTCAACGTGTGAACCGAATGCTCCCAAAACCATCTGAAAACATTTTAGCCACTGTGACATTCTTGGTAATTGTTTAATTATAAAGTCTGGGAAACTGATGTGCCAGTGGAGATCAATTGACCCAATTTTCCTCCCAAATCCTTAAACTTTTTCCATAACCAAGTTTTCTGTTGCAAAAGGATAAATAATGTTTTTTGACTTTCATCAAACCCTGCCAGAAGTGAGAATCTGTAGGTTTGGCTTCAACATGAGTAAGAGTGTGGTTGGCCTAGTATTTCTTCTTGATTAACGTTTGCCAACGACCATCTCTATTCTTAAGTTGCCACAGCATTTACCTAAAAGGCTCACATTCATTTGTGCTTGATTTATTTGTACCTGTTCTGTTGTCATTGTTTATTTTTAATTGATTCAACTTTGACCATTAATATGTCAAAAATATTCAAAACAGGCACATGGTAATGGTACTTTGACCATCAATTTGTGAGCTGTACTTTCCTAATACTATAACACTGTCCAATTGCAACAATGTCAACCAATTGTGATCGAAGGTAGTTATTTAAAGTAGGTTGAAAAGCAACTATCACAGCAATGTTGTTCTGGGGAGAAAAATTGAACATGTTGATACAATATGGAATCCAATTTGGTAGAAGCTAGAAGGTAGAAAGAACAACTGAACCTACTACCAGAGTTTTAAAAGATAAATGTTTCCGAGCACCACATCTCTCGATAAGCAGATTGCACAAGTTAACCAATTACAGCATTTCTTCGTACGGAAATACTTCCCATACCAGCAGAATTTTACTTATGCTTTACAAAGAAGTGACCTGGGCCCTTAAAACTCCCTGCACTTGGTACTACCTTTGATCTGTACCCATCTAAACCTGATCTGCATTATCAAATCAAATGTTGTACAGGTTTTGCAGAAAAAATAACACACCTAGTTTTGCTGTTTGCTAAAAGTGAATTGTGTCAAACAATTGACTTTGTGAACTCAGGTGAGAGAATTGAATACTGGAAAAGAGCCCATGATGCAACTCAAATTAACTGTTTCCTGTCATATCAAGCATTTCATCTAGAACCTTTAATCTCTGCAGCCCTTCACTAATTGAAAACCTAATCTTCTGTTTATCGTCACAATGGCGATTTTTGTCGGTCTCAGCCCTTACTGTCTGCACCAACTCATCTGGAAAAAAAGAATGTGGAGCATGTTCAGGTGCTCGGCGAGTCATGTGCAATGCCTGCCTATAAAGCTTCAAGACACATGCACGCAGGATGAAAGCCGGTAAGACACATGCACGCAGGATGAAAGACCACGACCCGTAAGATTTCAAGCTTTATATTCTATGCTTTGTGTTTCCTTATTATGAAATGTTGTTACCTTCTCATGTGGTCATGTTTTGCCAGTTAAATCATGTCATGCTACCATTTTCTATGATACTGTTCATTTCAATTGTTTGTAGATGAGCTCGTTAAGTCAAACTGATGGTTCAACAATTGAGAGTAATTCTAGTGAAGGTGAAGTTGACAACACAAAAAAGAGAAATATTATTTTGTTGATACGGGATATCCCAATTGAAAGGGCTATCTTGCTTCTTACTAGGGACAAAAGTACCATCTACAGAATTTCGAGGGGTCAACAACCGAGTGGAAAATACGAGGTGTTTAATCATGCTCACTCCTCCCTTTGAATGTGATTGACCGTTCCTTTGGCATACTAATGATGAAATGGCGAATCTTGTTGGCTATGCCAAGTTACAACATGCACAACCAAACACAAATTATTATTGCGTGTATAGCTCTTCACAACTTCATCCGAGATAGTTCTTTATGTGATGAACTTTTTGAGAGATGCGACGATGATGAAGACTATGATCCAAACATTACACAAGCTGAATCATTTGCAAGGGGTGGTGGTAATGGATCGGCAGTGAATGATAGAGACATATGTGCCTTTTGCGAGAGTATTGCTATTTTTTTGATGGCCGCAAGAGTATAGCAAGATTTTAAAAACAAAGTTATCATCAGGCTATTTTTTTTCATTGAGGAATCAGTTTGATTTTAGTTCTTATTTGCGTGGCGATTAGTTTAAATGTTCTACTTGTTGATATAATATTTTTTTTGAGACATTGTTAAGAGAACATTGAGTTTAATTTTTGTATCTCGTAAATGCACCGTTGACTGTTTTCTTAACTAGCTGCTTCCAATTGTTTACGAATAATCTGAATCGTGGACTGTATTGCGCGTCCTATTTTCCAATTTCAATTGGGTGTGTACGTTTTATTAAGCTGTTTTTTTTTTTCAACAGAGCGATATGACCTTGGCTATTTGCCGGTTAATTTTCACATGCACAATACAGCTAGCTTGTTCGAACAATATTCACTAGTGATCCACAAAAAATTAGAAACAAGCTGATTCCTCCACAAGGTAGTGGCTGAAACAATGTTGGACAAATTAACTAGCATCATATAAGGCAATAGAAGAGAAACACATCAATTATGTTAAAAAAAATCATGAAACATAGGTATCAAAAAAATTAGTATATAAGAAAAGTCCTCACAATTTTAAAGGTATTTCAGACTTTCCAACAATAAGCTACACCATTCAACTCATCAAAAAGCCAGATACCAAATAACCTAACTTAGCTTAAAAGCATACTGCTTATAAGCTCATTAAACCAAAAACCTAACTTTAAACCATAAGCCAAAAAGTCTAAGCCGAAATAAACAGAGCCTTAGTACTCTTTATAATAGTCTTTGGAAAGATGAGTGAGAATACATTGTATGGATGGCAATGAATAAATATATGTCAGAGAGAATAAAAAGAGGCATATAAAAAAACATCATTAAATTTACATGCAAGCTTTATATTTAACAACGAGACATTTCAAATCAAAGTCATTGTATTTCTCAACGAGTACATATGATTGGATATAATTGTTGAAAGAATTGAATAATAGCCCAACAAGAGCTACTGCAATCATAGTGATCTAGTGATTTCTATGATTTTTGCTTTGTCTGAAGTGATGCTCTCCATAATTGGCAGGTTGCAAAGGTTTCTGGCAATTTAGTTAGCTGGTAGCAGGAGAGTTTCCTGGACCACAGGATGGAATATCTTGGCAAACACAGGCTGGCCTACGCAGATTGGAAGTTCAATTAGGAGATAAGTGGAAATCAAGATGTCAACAAGAGGAGAGTAAATTGCACCACAGTTACATTTATACCTACTACCAACTAGAAAGGGGGTTGACCATTACGAGCTCCAAATTCTTTCGTGTTAGTAGTAGTACTAATTAATTAAAGACCAACAAGAAGTTGCAAGAACACAGATGAGTTAGTTCATTTGGAGAGGTGGAGTAGAGCAAACAACTGTGTTTAAAATCTCATGTAACAATAATTTCTGCCACACTAGTTTTCTAGTACATCACAGATTGCTTGGCACGATGGCATTTCCACCACCACCAGTAGAAGACAGAAAGGGAACACATGACAACAGCATTCTGAGTTCTATTCATTAAGGGTATTAATACCGATGTCATTAGCTCTAAACAAGTCTGTGAGAACATTAAATGTGTCTAAGGCTATTGACTAATGAGTACATTATCTTTCTCAATAGTTTTGGACAAGCAACAGTTAATACATAGCTTACATAAACTTGCATTTTCATCTGAGGAAAAGAGAAACTATTGTTGCAGCCGTCGTATCATGCACAGAGCATAGCATGAACTTCAATGTTATGGGACCAATTACCAAAACAGAAAATCACGAGCAGCCAAAAATGGTTTACGGATTAAAGGATTTACAAAAGAGATGGGTGTCAACAATGTTGTTTCCAGGCATGGAGTGATCATTCTTGATTATGATGCTTTTGTCAATTTTGATGCGGGCGATTTTGACCACTGTGACCATGATCCTGCCTGCACTTAGCTCTCTTCATCTTTGCTTTGAACCTCAGTTTTAAGACTAAAGTCTCCATCGTGTTGACAAAATTGCCGACTGCCATAACCACTAGCAAGATCCCACAAACTACAACCTGGCAAAGTGGAAAACGACAGTGTATTAGTCAGTTCAGGACAATTGGCTTATCAAGGATGATATCATTGATTTCAAACAATTTGACCTATAGCTTCATCACCACCTTAATTTTTTTAATCCTTTTTTTCAAATCACTGGGAAAGGCATTTTGAGTAAGGACTGAACAAAAAGCCAAACAACAATAAACTTGATCGAGAACAACAGCATAATCTAATCCTTATGAAGACCTGATACTCAACTACGAATTGTGAAAACTATTGACTTAATTCTTGCCTGCCATTCGGAGGCGAGCCCGTGCAAAGCCGTCTGAAGAAGCAATACTCCAACATATGCTTCAAAACCCTGAAAGCATGGAGTATCCAAGATGAAGTGCATTAGTGCAACATAGAAAGTATATAGTGGCTAACCAGCCATCTTTGTGCTAGTGTTCATGATTCAAAGGATTAATTCCAGTAAGGAAAAGAGATACGTGTTCAAAAACATGCAATTGAAGTATCAAGAACCAACAACACGAGACGACATTCTGGAGGGGTTAAGATTACTAACAACTACGAACTGGCATGCTTTGAGCTCACATGCCACATACCTGTAATATAAAGAGGACAGGATAAAGCAGCAACAGCTGCCCTTCCACACCAGCTGTTTCTCCAGCGACAACATCCATTCTTTTAGCCTGCAAGTAGTCAAGGGCAACAGAGTAAATAAAAATGAGGCAAATGACATATTACTCTTTAGTGATATTAGATACATCTTAATAGCAACACAAGTTAGGTTGACCTTGAGAAAGGTACATAGACGATGACAAGAGAAAACATCGATGTACCAGTTCTTCGAGTTGTACAAACAAGCATTGCCCATAAGATTTATTATAAGAAATGTCACAACTCTTATCTTTGTTATTAGTACCAGAGATGTCTCCACCTCCTAGCTAAAATGTAAACCTCAGAACAAATATCAAATGAGTTGAATTGATTTCATAAGCACCAACTAAAGATCTCCATGCATCTAGAATCGTTACATACAGGACATCTGCGGTTGATACTGGTTAAAATCTTGTTACGGAATACATCATAAGATATATTTTTTTCTTGGGATTCAGATGACAAAATTTCAACACTAAGAGTAGTTATCTATTACTTTCTTGAATCAAGACAGAACATTACCTTTCCTAGAGCTATTCGAGTGCGTAATCTTTGACGCTGGTACCTATTTTGTAGATGCATTGCAATTCCTTGCATAATTGCCCACCGCAGGAAAAGTTGTACCCCTCTCTGCAAAAAGGTCATAGTTTGAGTTCAGTGGTCAAAGATTTGGGAGTGATGCCAAAGCGATATACCTGCTTCCTCTAAAAAAAAGGTCATATACCTGCTTGCTGGAACAATCAGGCTGTCCCTTTATCTCCCATGTAAGGCTAACAAGAGCCATTAGCATTGCTAGATAGTGGTGGTACATCCACCTGAAAATATAGTAGAGCATTGTGATAAAAAAGACCTTGCTTTGTAAAAGAAAATGATTTTGCAAGATCGAGGGAACAAACTAAACATGGGCTCTATGCAACAAAATGAAGAGATGTGCTTATGCCAGATCTTTCAAATACCAACAAATTAACCGACATTTGGTTAAATTTGAGCACATTTGGCTGTCCATGCGTTAAAAATGGGCATTAATTTGCAATCAATTACTTGAATGCTACAGTTGACAATTTCCATATCTTAAGCAATGAAATTTTGGATCCTTACCAAGGGCGAATATCACTTCCATTTACAATCAAAACATTCTCCCGCAAGGCAAAACTTGTGTAGAGGAATAATAGCCAAGTCTATAAAGTGGAAAGACACTCTTTAGATAGTTTCTGTTGGACAATGAGTGATGAGAAGAGTAAATATATTCAGGGTTTATCACAGTACTCAACAAAATACCTGGTACACCTGAACTGCCAATGCTGGAAGGCATCCGTCCCACAGCCACCATCTCAGTAGGAGGAGAGTGGATGGAAACAACAGAAACGTATAGGCAGCTCTATCCTGCCAATACAAAAGTTAAACCATCAAGTTCACAAATATACAACATCAGTTCAGCTACTAAGCTGAAACAACCCAAAGAATTAATTAAGCCAGTAAAACCATTAAGCAACTAATCAATAAGATAATTGGTAATTTAGCCTAATAACAAATGTCATGCGTAAGTAGACCATAATGGGAGAGTAGCAAAAAGGTAAACATTTTCGAGAATTGCCGTCAGACTCGCAGGCGAGAGTATCGCTCACTGAGATACCTGATTCGTCTGGGGCCAAATCGGCACCTCTCACTATTTTCGGGTGTCATCACCGGCAAAAATATACAAACCTACTAGAATTGCGGGTATCCATAGCCAAACACGAATAGTAACAAAATATCCTATGGTAAACTAGTAAAAAGGGCGAAGGGTAAAAAGATAAAGGAGCCACTGTAAATGAGGACAAAACCAAGCCACTACCAAGCACAGCCATTCATCCCCCATTTCCACACACTCCAATTGAGAGCAAGAACCAGAGAAGAGCCAGGAGTCTAGCCGAAGCCTCCTCTCAACCAAACCCTTGCAACCAAAGTCTCCATCCATTTTATTCCTCTTTAAACCATCTCAACCAAAAGTAAAGACCACCAGAGTACCAGCTCCAACCGAAGACAGTTCAATTTCCTTCTCCCTTAAGTTTTCTCATACACACAAGCACAAAAGCTCCAACCAAAGCCACAAGACAAACACCGGAGCCTTCCATTCCCATCTCCTTCTCACCCACACACACACACCCCACCAAAGCTACCATCAGGAGGAGCAAGCCAACTGGAAGACAAGCAAGGAGGCTGAAGTAAGCCAAGAAAAAGGCAAAGTCGAGCAAGCCAAGGTCCACAAGGGAACCGGCCACCTCTGCATCAGTACCCCATCATCCTCCACATCACAAGAACCATCTCCATCCCCATTTTCATTCCCCAAATCCAGGTAAATCATCCCCAATCCCAGTCCTTACCAGCAATAAGGCATACTCATAGGTGAGGATTATGCTAGGTAGTATAGTAAAAGGGATCACTCTAGGTCTATGTGGGTTGAATGCAGCGGGGGTTGAGCCGTGCGTGCCCAATAACATGTTCATGCTCCCCGGCACACGGTAGATTAAGGGTATCGTTGCGGCACCTCCAAAACCCGAGCAAACAACCCTAGAATCATCATCAACCTAGGGGATTAACTCAAATCAAAAAGTTGTAGTTAAAAACAAACTAAATCCAATATCACACAATATAAGGAAAAGAGGGGTGAGGTGAGGGAGGTGCTAGGCGTGGGAGCAGCACTGGCCGGCCTGGGGCCGGAGGCGGAGGGGCCACGGGCGCAAGAAGGCCAGGGAGCGATGGCTGGACCATGGCCGGTGGCGCCAAGGCGAGGGAGGCGTCGGAGAGAGTAGTGCCGGCTAGGGAGAACCCAAGCCAAAGAGAGGGGGGAGAGAGAGAGAAGTAGAAAGAGGAGGAGGGAGGCGGCGGCCGGGCCGAAGGCCGGCAGGGAAAGGAGGAGTCAGGTCTGGAGGTGGAGAGAGAGGAGGAGAAAGGAAGAAGAATGGAGAGAGAGGAGAAGAAACTGAGAGAACCAGAGGGAGTTCGGTCCCAGGGGAGAAAAGAAGGGGAGGGGAAGAAAAGAAAAAAGGGAGAAGGGAGAAAAGAAAAAGAAAGAGAGAAAAGAGAGAAGAAAATGAGAGAAGAGAATAGAAAAGAGGGAAAAATAGAAAAATATTTCCGATCGTCGCGAAACGCATTAAATTTAATTAATCGTCTCGCAATACGCCAGAAAACTTAAAAAGAACATATCTAACCACGATTAATTAAATCAAGAACTATATAGGTTTTGCAAATGCGATAATCGCTAAAAAAGGGAATTAATGCCTTTGTTAAATTGAAATCATAACCAAGGATTTTAATAAGTCGCATAAAATAAAAATTGTGCTAAATTCAAATACCGACAATAAAATCACTGTAAATTAAAATACGCCACATCAAAATGCGACAATTAATAAATTATAACCTAAATGAGCAACACATCTTTACCAATTTTCAACCCATTTAGAAAAGGTTTGACGCCATTAAAAAATATTTATAAATTTTCAACCCATTCAGAAAAGGTTGGACGCCATTAAAAATATTTATAAATTTTCAACCCATTCAGAAAAGGTTGGACGCCATTAAAAATATTTATGAATTTATTAGTTACCTAAAATATAGTATTTTCTAATTTCAGGAGTTAAATTAAATCCAACCAGTAATCGTCTTCAGCCATCGTGTGAGGATGCCTACTTCTACAAAAATTCAGGCAAGCTTCTTTTGATCATATTTAAGAAATCGTTTTGCAATGTTTTCAGAAGTATGTGATGTCATCAGTGCATGGGGAAAATATCTTTTAAATAAAACCCTAAATCAGAAGTTGGTAAAATGAATGGATTGGTTGTGAGAATTCAGTTATGGGCTAAAGGTACTGGAATGGAGTATATATATATATGAAGTGGGTAGATGGTGCCTTGAGATGGGCATTGCCAGTGGGGCCATCTAAATAGGCTACGATACAAGGATAAACAACTACAGTCGGGTAATGAGCCGTATTTATAGTATCAACTATAGTGTGTGAAATCGGCCAGAAAAGGCTATCCTATGAAGGTATTATGATCTCCACATTGGGTATGAGTAGATAACTAGGGGTGAAAGCCGGGTAGACCGGAAGGCCCGGTGGGACCAGAGATTGTGAAATTCAGCTAAGGGCTAAGAACGTAGGACTCAACTAAGGGTTGAGAATGTAGGGCTCGACTGAGGGTCGATATATAGGACTCAACCGAGGGTTGAGAATGTAGGTCTCGACTGAGGGTCGATATGTAGGACTCAACTAAAGATTGAGATTCAGCTGAGGGCTGAGATTTTAGATAGAATTAGTTAGAGACGATAGACTTTAGCTAAGGGCTAAGAATTTAGAGGCGCTATATTTAAAGGCTTAGGTTGTGTATCAATGTTGTTGTGGTAGCACGGTACAACTGGTATGCTGAGGATAGGTGGGGGGACCAGATAAGGACACCACTACTTGTTGGCTACCAGGGTTGAAGATCTAATACTGGAATAGTGATAAACGTTCTGAGGCCTTACAGGATGGGGTCACTATAGGTAAAGTGGTACAAATCTGCGCAAGGTCAAATTATGAATTCATGCCTGTCTCCTAGATTAAAGGCTACTGAAGCTAAATCTGCCACATATAGTGTTTGTAGCTGTTTTCATAAGTTAAAATACATAACCCTTAAAGAAAACCCAAAACCTAATTTCTGTAAAACTGGAACTTGAGGGAAGATAAACATTAGTTGATTGAGAGAAAAATTAATATATTGCATTTTGCTATTAATGCTTCCTGAGTACTTTGTACTCACTCTTACTAAATCCCCCTTTTCTAGGTAATGGCTCCGGTGGTCATGCATCCGATTGGGACATGGATCCCAATGGGTTCGATTACGAGACTTGGGATGAGGATCACCCGTAGAACTACTGGAAGGAGGGTTGTCAATAGGGTTAGACTGTCAGATTGACTGTATATCAGTTCCGACAGACTTTAGGGCAATTAGTAAGTTTGTACTATATTTTGTTGTACTTGGATCCTATGTATAAATAGTTGTACTGAACCTGTAGCCCTGCGTGGCAATGGATAGTAATAAAGTTTCTATTTTAGTCTCTAATTATTGTTCTGCTGCAATACTCTAAACACGATGTACTAACTGATAAAATATCGAGTGCGCTCAATGTTTTAATTAGCTAGTATGCCGAGATTCATGTAATTATCTCGGAGTAATGGCGGTATTACTGTCGTTACCCTGGGCTAATTATGCGGTCGCCACATAAGCTCAACTATAATGGATTATTTGAATTCAATATGAAAAAACTACTTTACCGTGCTTGCAACACAATAACCAATGTATAGTCCAGCATTACATTTTCCGTATTAACTAAACTAACTGTATCACATCCAATACAGGTTTGACGTTTTATTTTGCGTGACTTTCTGAGTTTGAACATACACCACGGTTAATCTCAATAATTTGAATTTGGTTTAAAATTTTGTAAGCAGTGGCATGTTAGCAGTGATGTATGATATATGAGCATTTCTCATAGTGCCTATCACAAACCAAAACTGACGCTCTACCAATTGGAGCAATCATAGAAATTTAAAATGCTTAAGTCATCGCACTAGAACAATCAATAATTTAAGCAGATAATTCGATTAGTTAAGTTCATGATATCATATGAACCAGATAGTGTTCTAAAGGAAAAAGCATCGAAGAAACTTGTGAATTGAGAAGTTTACCCTATAATTATTGTACTCATCCTTCACTTTGAGCTTATCTTCCTTCCTTGCCACCCGCACATTCACAGGACCAAGAAACATCTTAAGGAATCTCCCTGAAAATTCAGAAAATGTATATTTAAATCATAACCCATTAATAACAACTAAACTTTGCCTGAAACAGAAGGGGAAAATGAAACAAAACATAGCAAACCATTTCCCTTGCTTGGGAGAAATGCAGCCACGTCACTCTCTGAGATTGCTACCCTGGCACGCTCCAGTTCCTCAACCTGCACATATGACAAGGAAGTACAAGTGGGAAAATGAGAACACTTTCACAGCAGATAAAAGTATAGAAGAAAACATATTAGCAAAAAAAAAAATAGAAGCAAAGGAAATTATATCATTTCTGCATGCTAAAGGAATACATGGGATACTTTGGAGATTATGTTTGGCTAGCGTATGCAGTAACCATCTAGGTTCAGGTTAACCTTTTTGGGCTTAGCAACGATAGGGCTCAAGCATTGCAAGGTGTTAGTCCATAAGCACATGATCAATTTATAGGACTAAAGCTTGTGAACCGGTAAAAAGGATCCTCCGAGTACTCATCGAAAGGCCAGATCGCGAGTTTGCAACTAAACGGAGAAGCCCCCAACCCAAGGATCAAAATCCTGGCGGAATTTCGGAAATTTCGGCTGGGGACGAGATTACAAATCCCGGTTGAATAATTTTTTTTTGAAATAAATTCAAATTAGTAATTTCGGAAATTTCAGCAAAATTTCAGGTGTTTTGACCATATTTCAAGTATTTTGGACCGGATTTAACTAGATTTGGGTCGATACCTCTTAAGAATGTCATCTTGCATGAAATTTTTGTGAAAAACCGAATATTTGAAACGTTTTATAAAAATAACTGAAGCATTGTCAGATTTTTATGAAAATGTACAAGCTTGATCATGCTCTGGAAAATTTATGGTACCATCTTTAGCAGTCTAGGATCATAAAGAAAAATTTCCAAAATAATTGAACTCATCGTTGTCACGGCACTTCAACTAGGTGCGGCGAGCTCGGACCGCCTAGGCGATGATTAGACGATGAAGCATTATCAGTTAAGCAGCAGACCAGCAATCATCAAGCATTAGCACTTAGGGGGTGTTTGGCATGGCTCCAGCTCCTAGATTCTCGTTTGGAGCAGGTAGAGCCATACCAAACGGTCTAGCTCCTAAAAAAACTGAATCCAGAGTCAGGTTAATCTAGAGCAAGTTTTAGTTCATTTTTGTAGAGCAGGGGAGAGGTTGCTCCCCACACAGATCTGTGACCTCATTACAAAAATACCCTTGGAGTTGGGGTAAAATTACCCGCAATATACCCCTAAACAAAAAGTTGGCTCGGTTCCTCGCGCAGACACAGAGCTTTTCGCCTCCGCACTCGTGGCGCCGTCGCCCTCTCTGCGTTTGCGACCTCCTTCCGCGTCGGCCTCAACCGCTTCGCCAACCTCACCAACGAGGAGTACCGCACCACGTACCTCGGTGTTAGGACCATGCCTCAGAGGGAGAGGAAGGCCAGCACCAGGTACCAGGCCACGGATAACGAGGAGCTACCGGACTCCGTCAACTTGAGGAAGAAGGGGGCGGTCGCCGAGGTCAAGAACCAGGGCAGCTGCGGTAAGCACCCATTAATTCATTGCTGTTGCTTCTCATTTCACTTCTTATTGATGGTAAACAAAGGTGCCTTTGTTACATGTTGATGGATATCTGCTCAGCAAGTGAGCATTTTTGCGACTAGTTTTATTTCCACTTGTGCCACGATCCTTGATTAGCGATAATTTGTGAATTTGCGATAGTTTTAGGATCCACATGAACATAAACTAGGGGATTTCTATCTTCTATCAGCAGCTCAAACAAAACAGTCATGCTGCTGCCCACGCTTATTTCAATCAGAAACCATTTTTTTCTTGCCTTCATCGATGCAACTAAACATGTGCCAAAATGAAGATAGTGGAGAAGGGGGCATTTATAGATCTGGTTCTAAATTCGAAGTGTAGAGAGACTCACACAGTCAAATTCTATAAAATCATTTTTTATTTTGGAAAAGTTCACTAAAATATGCGAATATTGCTTGTAACCTCCCAATATGATTAGTCTAACTAATTTCATTCATATTTCTGCTGTATGGTGTATCGCTTAGCAACCAGGACACCTTTATTTCATATCTGGAGGTGGTTCCTTAGGTTCATTGACAAATGCTGTGGTAAGCAATCACCATGAGCTGTTTTAGCCTTCAGCATTAGATTGTTCAGTTAGATTATTTCAAACTGATTCTTGACCAATAACCATGCGTCAATTTAATCATTTTGTCGTAATGCCCGTGTTTCTGATTGTTAGGTTACTTTAGGAGGCAAGGAAGAAGAAGCTAATAGTAGAAAGGTAAATGACATGATTATTGTCCCGGAGGTTGGAGCAACTTAAGTATAGAAAACAATAGGTGTTTTAATCTGTATATTTGGTCTGCTGTGCTAATTCAGTTTGTTAGCGTTGTAAGCTAAAGCCTTGTCGAGCTGCAGTTTGTTAAACCTGTGACTACCAGTCTGTATCTGGCGAATGTTAAGAGCTCTAGTGCTGCCCATTCATGTATGTATCTGGCGAATGTTGAGAGCTCTAGTGAAGCCTTGTCAAAATCGCTCTGGTGGTTTCAGAGTTTGTTTACAATTCATGTTTCTAAAGAGCTATTCTACATTTTTGCAACCCATATTAGTGTAAAACAGGAAACCAAATATGTACAAAATGATGTACAAGTGAGAAAACCAAGGGTATTGTTGACAATTTGCACACAATCCTCACATTCTAGAATATGGAGTCAACCTCCTAACCAAACACTCCCACAAACAGTTCCAGATTCTCAAAGAATCCACTCCACTGAGAATCTGAGATCTGGAGCTAAAAAACTAAAGTGCGAGCTGTGCCAAACACCCCCTTAAGCAGCATCAAGCATCAACCATCAAGTATTAGCAATTCAGTAGCAGCAAGCATCAACTATTAGTAGTTTAGCATAGTAGCAACATCAGTGCATCACCATCACCATCAGTAGTAGCACTAGCAGCAGCAGCATCACCACAACACACCAGCAGCAGCAGCATCACCACAACACACTAGCAGCATCATGCCCATCATCAGTACTAGCAGGACTAGCAGTTCAGCACGGCACACCATCAATGGCAACGCGGAGGGCATCTGGAAGGAGCAGAGGGGGATCGATCGGGAAGGAGGAGCAGTAGGGGATCGGGAAGGAGGAGCACAGGAGGATCGACTGGGAAGGGGGAGCAAAGCGGGATCCAGCTCGATCGGGAAAAAGGAGCAGAGCGGGATCCGGCTCGGGAAGGAGGAGCAAAGAGGGATCTCACCGGTGGAGGAGGCGCTGGCGATGGAGGCGACAGAGGTGGCGGCAGGCTGGTGGTCGGCGGAGCTCCCTTATCTCCTCTCTTCTGCAGACTGCGCTAGGGTTAAAAGGGTTTGCGCCTTTGAGCCTCTACAGCCGACTCAGGTTTGGCCCTTGCCCCTTATCCCTTGTCTTCCCCGTTCGGCGCCTACCAAATTGAACCACCATGACGCCTTGCTTGACCGCCGCCTCGATGCAGGCGGCACCTAACGCCTCAGCTTGAGGTGGCGATCCCGCGTGCCCTCCGCCGCCAGACGCCGACTATGCATCGCCTAGGCGACGCCATGACAACAGAGATTGAACTTCATTTGTTATGTTTGAAAAATAAAAAATAGAAGGAATATAAATGAGACAGTAACAGTGTCAGAATTTTATAAATTCGCTCGAGTGTGATCATGATCCAAAATTTTTAGGAGAGATTAAGCATTGCCTCAGCACCCTTCTCTAAAAGTTTCAAAAATTCTAAATCTTTTTTTATTGCTCAATTAAATCTATGGAAGCAATGCATGTACTCAGCCAGGTTTTTATCAGGACAATATCACTGTTAGAATTTTTGAAAATTGTTCAGGCTTGATCATCATTTGAAAATTTTATAGGAACATTAGTGATGTGTCAGGACAATTCACAAAAAAATTCAAAATTTTCTAACATGGTTTGAACCATTTTTCATTTGGTTGAAGGTAAAGCTTTTATCAGGATAGTAGCACTCTCAGAATTTTTGAAAAATACTCAGGCTTGATCATCATCTGAATATTTTATGGGAACATTATTGATGCGTTAGGACCATTCACAAAAATTTTCAAAATATTCTAACATGGTTGAACCATTTTTCATTCGGTTGAAATTTGCTGGGAAGGCTTTTATCAGGACAGTAGCACTTTTAGAATTTTTTAAAATTCTCAAGCTTGATCATAATCTGAAAATTTTATGTGAACATTAGTGATGCGTCAGGACCATCCACAAAAATTTTCAAAATTTTCTAACGTGGTTTGAACCATTTTTCACTTGGTTGAAATTTACCGAGATTCTGGCAATCTCTACCGAAATCTCAGAAATCCTGGTTCAAAAAATTCCGGATTTGAATTTTGCTTTTTGGATTTCGTCCGGATTTTGTCCGAATTTCGGTCACCTCCAACATATGATCTGAAACCAAAATTTGAAACCTTGCCCCAACCCACCCCACCAATTACTGTGAGAAACCAAATCTTCCGAGGAATATGTAAATAGCACAGTACATGATGGGGTCAGGATTATGATGAAATCTAATTCTAATTCACAAACCTGCCCAAACTGTATCGAGATTAAATCCTTTGCCAGAATCCAGAATCTCGAAGCACACATCTCAAATTCGTAGCCTGATGAACCAATAAGAAAAGCTTAATTCCGGACATCCCCGTGGAGATATCGCAAAAAATTCAGTCGACGCACACGGTCGGATCGGTGCGCAGATTTTGATGTCGTCCACAGCCAGCCACCATCTCTAAGTGCAGGCGTGAAGCAGGAATGCATAAAAATACGCATAGAAACACCCAGTCTTTTGCTTCGCAAGGTAATCGCGATCTACCGGAACTTGCATGTTCGAATCCGAGCCACCGCACGAAGAGATGAGGAGCGAGATAGATCGAATTCGAATCAAGGCCAGAGAAGAGGAAGAGAGAAGGGGCGTACCTTGTCGAGCGTGGAGGGGTCGAGGGTGGTGAGCGAGCCCTGGAGGCGACGTAGGTCCCCGTCCAGCGCCGTCGCGCGCCGCCGCAGTGCGTCCTCGTCGGCGGCGCGGCGAGCGGCGAGGGCGGCCGCCGCCTCCCGCAGCTCCCGCGCCGCCTCGGCTGCCACCGCTGCCTGCGCCTCGAGGCCGCGCGTGTCGCTGTCGCTGGCCATTGCCTGCCGCGGCTGGAGACGAGAGAATGAGACAGAGATATGAGCGGTGCGGTGCGAGATAGCGAGGGAGGTTAGCAACTTCTCTTTTGTGCAATTGTGCGTCTCTCGAAAAAAAAAAAGCTTCTTTCGTGCGGCTGTGTCCCTGTATGTTATGTACTTATGTGTGTGTTTATACTATTACACATTAGTACATATAACCCAGCGCCCTCGACTGAGCAGTGGGGCCCACAGCACGAGACGAGAGTCCCTATTTGTTTTTTTCCCCGATTACCCTGCACATGCTAGGAAAAATAGAACGTTCCGCCACGACAGAACGGCGATAACGAATAGGAAGGTGCTGTGACGGTGACGTACCGTCCGAGTGCCGCCACGGACATGGACTACTCCCAACGGATCCCCGTGACCTCAGGATGTAGAGGGAGGTTGGGAGACAGTGTTTTAGTAATGGGCGGCGACAGAGTGTGATAGGTGGTGGAAAGCGGTGAAAATATTAGGTTGGTTGAGGGAGAGACGGCGGTGTGGTGAGACAGTGAGGTAGCTGCCAGTAGTCGATAGGGGAGGAAGGGCATGGGGAGGCAGATGAGGAGCACAAAGCTATAGCCGGCACCGTAGAAAAAGGCGAGAAAGAAGACAGGTGCGGAGAAGAGAGATGTGTTGGAATTAATCTGGGGCTAACCACTTAACTAACGAATTCCGTTTTTGAGAGATGAAATCCCTTCTCTTGCGCCCTGATCGGTGGCATCAAACAGACTTTTTGGTTGAGGTCCCGAGTCATTAACGCATATATAAAAATGGGAGAGGCAGACGCCTAAATGATCAATGAAGTTCTTGATCATCTAAGAAGAAGCTAATCCCGATATTCCTCGATCCTAAGGTGTGCTAAGTGACCCGAAGATCATCTACCTTCTACTGCTGTTTTCTTCTTCCGGTAGCTAGTGCGGCGACGGTTTCCTCCTTCTACGTCACCGTCGGCGATCACTGCTTCCACCTCTCTATCACCACCGATCCATTTCTAATGGCTTCACCGAACGGTACATTTCTTCCGTATTTTGGTGTTCAAATTTTGGTTATTGATTAATGTTGTTTAATGGCTTAAGAACCTTAAGTTTATGCTAACAAGATGGTGGGGAAGGTTAAAACGGAGAAGAGGGAAACGGTGGCATCGAAGGCTGATGGAGCTATGCCGTTGCAATGGGATAGCATGCACTAGATGCTTCCTTCGTATTTCACTGATATATTGTTAAACATCATTATCTGCTACCGAATAACATTAATTTGCTGCTAAATACGGTTGTCAAGTATAAATCAGATCCTTGTCAAAATTTAGTACAAACGCACATCACGTACATATAGAATCGACGTGCAACTAACTCACCGGTTCTTTTAAGCAGAACTAGTCATTTTCTGATCAAACACAAACATGTACTACTTCCAATTCAAAATAGATGTTGATCTAGTATAGCGAATATATTATTTTTCCGGAAAAAACAAGGCATTAACTTTTGTTTCTTCCATATACATGAAGCTAAAAAGCCTAAAACGACCACTCGAAAAAGAACGGTGAGCAGTGCTTTTTGTTGCTCTTCTCTGGATCAAGTTAATTTTTTTGGAGGGTAAACTAAGAACAAAAACTGATCTACAGAGTCCAATTATTCCGAATTAGATATGCTTATGTTGCCGTGCTTCACAATCTAATGACATGAGTACCTGCTCGCATTATCTTATGCTGGGGGTGTATTGACCGGTTACGTCAACCTACCAGATGACATGGTCGATCGAATTCAGCTAGTCATATGTTGGCATCCATCTATTGCCATTATTAGTTGTTTTTGTTTGTTCTAATTCGAACCCACTTGTTGTCATGTTCAGCTATAAATGGACTGTACAAAATACAGACAGCACAAATGAAATTCTGGTTGATTGTGAAATAGACTTCCAAACGAATCCGAATACTGCAGCTATCAAGCATCTGCAGTGTGCACCACTGTCACTGTTCAAAATGAATAAGCAACTGTTCATCCACTACACTGAAAACTGTATTAAATCACTAAGACAAGAAAAATAAATTATACTCCGACAATACAAAGTTTACTCCCGGATGTGCAATTTGGTGAAAAATGACAACGTGACAGTACCAAATAGTGTGATTTTGTTGACCATTCTTGACAAAAGCAGCACATTAGAATTAAAGGTATTTTCTAAGGAGAGGGAATAGGAACCACCCAAAAAGAAAGGCAGTGAATTGAACAAAGATAGATGAGAGAGATTTTTTCTTTTGAAACAAGACGAGATAGATTTGGGAGAACATATAACTGCCCAACAAGACATTAAAATATTCCGCTTCACCCAAACGAGTTGTTACAAGGAAATACCGTCAAAAGATATACATAATTTCAAGAACAAGTACAAAATCAACGAGAACAGTTCCAGCTCGTATCAAATGCAATGCTCGAGTAAATATTCTAGTCACCGCAGTGAGCGCATCACATGCATTACAAAAGGTTAACCATTTGGAGTCCGAGCATAATGTCCACTTCAGTTGAACTGATTGCGAGGACTCCCAGAACTCCAGAAGTTAGCCTTAAAATAAAAGCAATGTCTACTGCAGCTCGTCTCACGCACATCACAGATTCAGACGCAAGAACCGTCCGGAAGAAGCAATATGCTATCAGTCAAGCTGCTTCAGAGATCCCGTAAATAACAACAGAGAATCAGCCAGCCTCACTTTAAGGAAAGTGTATTTTTATGGCAAATTGGCAATAAACAGTTCAAGAATTAGTATCATAACAAACAGATAATGCTCATACAATCAAGTTATAGCCAGGTTCATTCACCAGAGTAGTGATAGTCTTATATAATGTAGAACAGCAGTGCAACCAGAAATCAAATGTCCAAAACTGATGATGACATCGAGCAAAATATGATAATTATCAGCTTTAACATAAATCCGAGTACCAAATTTACTTCAACCCTCCATTCATCAGCAAAAGCTTTCCATAAAGATAATTGGTATTTTACCTAGTGCGATATATGAATAATGGATAAACATAGGCAAGTATTCAGATTACCAACGGTATGTTTCAAAGCCATTGGCACGTGATCAAATAAAGACACGATTGCTCATCGTACGTACCAGTGTTCTAGAACCTGACCAGGATACTATCAATAGTCTTGAGCTGCTCCATTTCCTCTAAACCAGCAATTCCAGGATCCACATAGCATAACTGAAAACATGAAAGCCATATCAGACGTGTTACAAAAATGTACCAAATGTGATGAGATAATTTGGCCTGTCATTTGATGTACCTGATATTGTGGCTTCCTGAGGGTGTGGACACCTCTTTTCACCAGACTCTGCCATCCCTTTTTGCTTCTAAGAGACCTCTCTAAATCTGCTGTTCTCTGTAACATTTAAACAAAACATAATATAAAATTTTAGAAAGAACAATACATTACAAATTGTGGAGTAAAAAGGGTTCAAAATAGTTTTTTAATAAAGTGAAGGAGTAACAGAGTTAATATGGGGCTCGGCTCATTCTACCAGTCATCATTTGGTTGAAATTGCATTCTATAAAACAAAATGTACGGAGCAAAAGATTTGCAGTTGAAGAACAGAAAATTAAGTAACAAGATCGTTTATATACAAATTGAGGAACCTTGGAGCTACACAACTTGGTAAGCTTTGAAACCAGAAAAATAAATACCATAAGCCATACTTCCAATTATCTGTTAAGTTAAATTTTAAATAACCGACAAATTGAGAGGACAATAGGTTATACGTTAACTTACATGGCCAGGGTCTAAAATCAAAAGGGTAAATCGGTCTTGAGATCCACGATAACCCTTTTGCTTTTGAATCCCAACTATGGTCCTTGAATGACCTTGATGTTGGAAATACAATGGGCTGTGAATGGAACCTCATTAGTCAGTCTACACTCTACAAAAATCTTCGCAGTTAACATGAGCTGCAGGCATTTCATATGATAAGATAGAACATTTCCCAAAACAGGAAATATAGAGCCTCTTACGTTTTATCGCTGACAATGGCACACTGTGAATTGTCCAGAATATCAGAATGCTTGCTTCCAAAGTAGTTCCACACCCAGTCGACAAGGACCTGCTGACCTCTCATGCTTTCAGCATCCTCTTGACAAAGTTCAGAAGGTGATGATCCTGGAGAAGAATTATTCTTAATCAAGAACTTGTCCATGGGCCCGCGAACTTGATTAACTACTTGTTTTCCATTCTTACTTTGGAGGCCCGACGATTCTGTGCTATCAAAATCTACAATCCTTGCACACAGACCAAAAGAGCGCAAGAGAGTAGCACATTCCGTGGTCCCTATCCATTTCTTGTCGCCATAAACTTTGTTATGAAAATGCCTCGAACCAATATTGTCAAAATTTTTATCCCAAGCAATCTCAAGCCACCTCTGAAGTGAAGGGATGTCAGGAACAAATCCACAGCCACCAAATAAAACCTCTCTTGCTTCTGGTCTTTGCTTTAACAAATGAGAGCTTAGCATCTGGATATTTCTCCATCCACATCCCCATCCCTCGTCTTCTGATGAAAGACTCTGATGGTGGTCAACATGGCCTGATATTATACTTGCTGAATGACCACCTTCAGATTCCAGGCAGCTCCTCAACAAGTTCATAATGCCACCTTCTACTTCTTGAACTTTGCTTCTAATCTGTGCTCCAATCAAGCAAGAAATTTGTTCATCCAACACCTTTCCATAAGGAGATGAGCATCTGCTGATGTTTGATGATGCCCCTTGAGCATGAGAATCACTAGTGAATGATCCCATAAAATGTTCAGGAGCATCCTGCGAAAAATGCTCATCAGCATGGGTATTTTTGCCACAAGAAGGCATGCAAAATATAAAGGACCTAAGGACTTCTATGAAGCACAAAGTAGACTAATAAGAAGAATATTTCACTAGTAGCTTAATAGAAGTGTATTTCTTATGAATAGGTAAGCAACAATAACCCCAAGCATATATCAGCATGTAGATGTGGCACATGCCCACACATGACATGTGGGCACTCTATACCTTGGAATGGACAATGGGCTACAGCTACTATTCTTAAAAAACAGAGAGAAGAATGTGAGCAGAAAACTACCATGGTATTTGTGCTTGAATCAGCCACTGCGATTTGTTTCGCCAATTCCATGTCCCTTTCGACGTCATCATCCTCAAAATGGCTATTTACATGCCTATAAATGCTCAGGAAAAACATCAGCTAAGGTACAGAGGGGTAAAGTCCAGTATCATACACTGAAGAAAAGGGCGAGCTCCATCAAATTGTAGAACCAAACACAAGAATTGGCCATTACCGTTCCAGCTCGATTGTAAGAACTTGTTTATTGCAGATGGGGCAAGATGAAATCATCTCCACAGGTAAATTCCTACAGTACAAAAGGGGGAAAGTTTCATCCACAGAACTAGAATCCAAATAGTACCAATACTCACGGTGTAACTGCTGAACCACTAGTGGTAAAGTGCTCTTAACTCAGCAATTAAGGTTGTCGTCAGTATCGCATATAAATACTTGCACAACTATGCTCTACTATTCAAGAACAGCAAAAAGGGAAGAAACTTTTGTATGAATGTGAGAATGCGATGGGAGCGCAATGGGTTTTACAGATTGATCGGGGAATAAAAAACTGACAAATATGCGCATGCCGCAGAGGTAGTTAGAAAATGTTCTCAGTTGCCAATTTCAAAAGTCGACTGTAATAAAGATTTCTCAATCCGAGTTCTGAAATTTCATAGCGAACAAGTAGAAGTAGACAATAATAAAAAAACAATTTATGGACGACAATGGTACCAACATTGGCAGGATACAGTGAAGCAATACATGATATCGGTGGTACCATGCTACCACGACTCAGACATGAGTGCTAGACACATATGGAAGTCCACATGCGCAATATGGCAAAACAAAAAAACAGGAAACAAGGGCGGGGCACCCTTATGGTTTTGCCAGTTTTCGTGCAGGAAGACTAAGCTAGAGGTGTGCCGGAAAAAAATCACAAATATATGTGCAGGTAGATTTGTCTATCTGTTTATTTTGAATCCGGGGGGAATAGCATTGCAGTATTCATTCCTAACCAGCAGTTGCAGCACTTGAGGTGTTGAGCATTTGGGCAAATAGTCCTGCCCCTCCCTTATCAAGTGTGGGAGGCGAGGATTGCCGAAATAGCATATGCGCGAATTGACGCTAGCATTGGGACACCAGTCCAAACCGACCTAGCTAGCTTTAGACTAGACAAGCGCATTATATCTGCGAATACAAGGGATTCAAAATTGGAAGGGAGAAGTGATGCTAGTAGAATTTGGCATCGCGTACAGACTACCGAGGGCGAGGCGGTGACAACGGCGGCCGGCGACGAGAAGACTCCGGTGGCGGCCGGCCTCAGCTCAACTAGTAAGCCGGGGCGGAGGGAGACAGCGAGGCCAACAGCAGTGTCTCAAGTCCACCCCGTTTCTCCGGCCTGCGAGAGGAGACGTGGGGCTCCGACCAAGTCGTGGGAGAGAAGAAGAGCGACAAGTCGGCGAATAGAATAGGAGCGCGTACCGGAGACGGCGACGGCGGCCGAGGGGCGGGGCGGCGTTGGCGCTGCCTCCAGAATCCAAATGAGGTTTGGGAATTGGGATCGGTGGTTTCGTTTTCGCACCTTCGACGGGGATGTAACACGAGACATGACACGTCACCGCGAAAGGGAAGTGGGCCTTGGCCTGTGGGCTGCATCCTTCCCTTTGGGCCTCTAAAGCAATTGGAGGCCCAATACGTAAGATAATCTCTACTACTTCTAATTAGGAGTTGGTAACGGTCATCCGTTCTTCACCTTCTCACGTTTTTTATGTGCTTACGTTCAAAAGGAAAAAAGCGGAATGCGCTCACCTTCCAAAAAAATCGAATCTAACCCCTCTCCTTTGTTGCGCTCGTGCTCCTCAGCTTTGACGGCGGCGACGCGTGCGTGGGGCTCGTGGTGGATGGCGCCGTTGACGTGCTCTCCGCCACGGTGTCTAGCGGCGGCGCGGCCGCCGCTCTCGTGGCCACGGCGCTAACGAGCCTCGCCACCGTCGAGAGATCTCATTTGATTCCCCACTTCATTTCCTTCCCAAAATCTCGCAAGATCGAGAGTTCTCACCTGAATCCGGTGCTCGCTGTCCCCACCCAGGCTGGATCTCCGAGCTTAAGTCGTCTTGATGGTTCTTGGGATTCGGAGGACAAGTTCGTGACGATGAGCAGACTGGCGTTGGGGCTCCACCGGCTGCGAAGATCGCCACGGGAGTTGTTGTGGTCAGCATTGGTCTCCTTGGCCATGGCGCTGACGAGCCTCGCCACCGTCGAGAGATCTCACCTGATTCCCCACTTCATTTCCTTCTCAGAATCCCGCAAGATCGAGAGATCTCACCTGAATCCGCGCGCTCGTCGTCCCCAGCCGGGCTGGATCTTTAGGCTTGAGTCGTCTTGATGGTTCTTGGGATTCAGAGGACAAGTTCGCGGCAATGTGCAAACTAGCGTCGGGGCTCCACCGGCTGCGAAGATCGCCATGGGAGGTGCTGTGTTCAGCGGTGATCTCCTGCGGCTTGATGCTCTTCTCGCAGCTCGCTGTGGCCATGGTGCCCCGCCTCTTCCCCTCCATTTCCCTCTACGCCATGCTCCCCATCGCAGGTCAGTCCTAGCTCGCTTTGCTTTCCTATCTCTCTTTTAGCACAATTGATCTTGCTTTGGTTGTGTACTGTGCAGGTTTGGAGTATCTAGCGGTTGTTGTGGTGGGCAGGTTCTGTAGGAGGTTCATCGAGGTGGCGGCGTCGGCGCCGTTGTTCGTGCTGTTCAACATCCTCTTCTTGTGGGTGTCTACATATTCGTCATCCAGACAAGTGAAATCTTGGCGCATTGCATCGGTTGGATTTTCCAGATTGTGCATGGGTAGGTCTTTCGTGTTAGAAATTGCATCGGTTGGACTTTGCAGATTGCGCCATTTGGGAGCAGGACATTATAGGTAAATGAGTGTATCTAGCTTCTGTTATAGTTTTGTAATTAGTTTTATGTTTTGCAGACATCTTCTCTGCTAGATATGCTGATTAATACTGAGTGTGCATTGCTTCTATGGGGACTTTACAGGTTAGCTCTTCTTCTTGAACATGTCTTTTCACAATGCACTTAAGGTGAGTCTAAGCTAGAAGTAGTCACTTTACATTATTGTTGTGCAAATCCTAAGCTTAAGAATGAATGTTCTTAGCATACTACCATGTTTGGGATGGAGGGTTTAGTTTGAATTTCTTATTGCAGGATTTTTTCTGGTGATCCTGACATTGTTGCATATGAATCTTCATTTTTAGAAGAAGTTGGCCGCAAGGATTTCTTGGATGCTATATGCCCGAGTGAGGTGTCGAGGAAGTAGATATTATTGTGTCTTTTCAAATTTGCTTCCTGTGACAGAAGTGAAGGGAATTTAAAGAAATTATGATGTAGCTATGATGAATATGGATCACATGCTCTCCTCACGTGCCCTAAGTCCATTTAAAATGATAATCCTCATATATTGATCTTATATATATTCAATTTCAATACTGTATACTTTTTAGTGGTATAGTCCTTATCTTCGTAGTACTATATGCTTTTGACCAAAATCTCTTAACTATCAGCAAGCAATGTTATGTTAGGCTCGTTTGGGGACAATGAATTTTATAGGATTCTTTTGTGAATTACATTGTTTCACATGAAAAAAAATCATGCATTTCAAATGAGATATTTTTATATAATCTTGTCTACTATTTATTGTGTTTGTACATAAGCAGTACTTATGTGCATCTAAAATCTTGTCTACTTCATTTGTTATGTTTGAAAAATAAAAAAACAGAAGAAATATAAATAAGATAGTAACAGTGTCATAATTTTATAAATTCGCTCCAGTGTGATCATGATCCAAAAATTTTAGGAGAGCTTAAGTATTACCTCAGCGCACTTCTCTAAAAGTTTCAAAAATTCTAAACCTTTTTGGTTGCTCAATTAAATATATAGAAGCAATGCATGTACTCAGTTAGGCTTTTATAAGGACAATAGCACTGTCAGAAATTTTGAAAATTCCTCAGACGTGATCATCATCTGAAAAATTTATGGGAATATTAGTGATGCATTAGGACAATTCACAAAAAAATTTAAAATTCTCTAACGTGGTTTGAACCCTTTTTCATTCGGTTGAAGGTAAGGCTTTTATCTGGACAGTAGCACTCTAAGAATTTTTAAAAATTACTCAAGCTTGATCAACATCTGAAAATTTTATGGAATATTATTGATGCGTTAAGACCATTCAATTTTTTTAAAAAAAGTTCTAACGTGGTTTGAACTATTTTTCATTCGGTTGAAATTTACCGGAAAGGTTTTTATCGGGACAGTAGCACTGTTAGAATTTTTAAAATTCTTTAGTCTTTATCATCATCTGAAAAATTTATGGGAAGATTAGTGATGCGTCAGGACCACCCACAAAAAAAATTCAAAATCTAATGTGGTTTGAACTATTTTTCCCTCGGTTGAAATTTACCGAGATTCCGGCAATTTCAGGCGAAAACTCAAAAATCCTGGTTCAAAAAATTTCAGATTTAAATTTTGCTTTTTGAATTTCGTCAAGATTTTATTCGAGATTTCGGTCACCTCTAATATATCCTTATATATATATTTTTTGAAACCAAAATTTGAAACCTTAGCCCTGACCCACCCCACCCCACCAATTACCATGAGAAACCAAATCTTTCGAGGAATATGTAAATAGCGCAGTACATGATGGGGATCAAGATTCTGATGAAATCTAATTCTAATTCCCAAACCTGTATCGTGTTTGGTAAGACTTCAGCTCCACCAGATCCGTGAATCTGGTGGAGCTAGGTATTTTCAAATTTTAGATCAAAATTATAAATTTAATTCACTTTATTTTAGCCTACAAGATTCAGATCTCAGGTGAAACTGAAATTTAAAACTGAAGCACTACCAAACAGACCTTAAATCCTTGGCCAGAATCCAGAATCTCGAAGCACACATCTCAAATTCGTAGCCTGATGAACCAATAAGAAAAGCTTAATTCCGGACATCCCCGTGGAGATATCGCAAAAAATTCAGTCGACGCACACGGTCGGATCGGTGCGCAGATTTTGATGTCGTCCACAGCCAGCCACCATCTCTAAGTGCAGGCGTGAAGCAGGAATGCATAAAAATACGCATAGAAACACCCAGTCTTTTGCTTCGCAAGGTAATCGCGATCTACCGGAACTTGCATGTTCGAATCCGAGCCACCGCACGAAGAGATGAGGAGCGAGATAGATCGAATTCGAATCAAGGCCAGAGAAGAGGAAGAGAGAAGGGGCGTACCTTGTCGAGCGTGGAGGGGTCGAGGGTGGTGAGCGAGCCCTGGAGGCGACGTAGGTCCCCGTCCAGCGCCGTCGCGCGCCGCCGCAGTGCGTCCTCGTCGGCGGCGCGGCGAGCGGCGAGGGCGGCCGCCGCCTCCCGCAGCTCCCGCGCTGCCTCGGCTGCCACCGCTGCCTGCGCCTCGAGGCCGCGCGTGTCGCTGTCGCTGGCCATTGCCTGCCGCGGCTGGAGACGAGAGAGAGAGATGTGCGGTGCGAGATAGCGCGAGAGGGAGGTTTGCAACTTCTCTTTTGTGCACTTGTGCGTCTCTCGAAATTTTTTTTCCCTTTGTGCGGCTGTCCCTGACTCCCTGTATGTTATGTACTTATGTGTTTGTTTATACTGCTACACATCGTACATATATTATGTCGCCTGGGATTGCCGAGCGCCGGGCGATGCCACGTCATCCGCGCGCTAACCCTGCATCGTTTTGTCCGCGCCGGCTGTTCCGTTCCTCGCCGTTGCAGCTCCGTTCCTCGCCGTTGCAGCTCCGTTCTCGCCGTGGCGCTTCCCTGCCGGTCCGCCGTTGCGATGGCTGGTAACGCCGCCTGGATTTGCGCCACGCGTGCGCTCGCGGCTCGAATGTTCCGCCCCTTTTGCCTTCCTCTTCCGCAGCCTCGCGCGATCGCCCGGCCATCGCTTCGCTCGCTCCCGGTCTCCTCCGGAGCTCCGACGTCTCTCGCCGCTTTCCTTCGGGGCCAGCCATACCCGCGCCGCTTCGCCGCGTCCTCCCGCTCCCGTCATGCGAGCCCATCGGACGCCTTCCGCGTCACCTACGCTTAGCCGGGTGGCGGCTCGGTCCCCACTCCTGCCGTTCCTTCTGGCGATTTTCTCCCATTGTGGCTCGTGGCTGTGTGTTTGATCTTTGGGCCCCGCCTCTTGCTACCCGACGTTTCTGCGCTTATCCTCTCGCTTTCTTCCATGCGTCATGTACTTTTTCTAACTTGCTTTTGTTGTTCATTGCGTGTTGGAATTCATCGCGTCGAGTTGCGTTTCATTGCGTGTTTGGCCTTCGCCAGTGCCGTCTGTCAGTGGGATATATAGTGCGATTCGTCGCTCAAGATTCCTCTTTCGCTTACTGTCTCGTAAGTTCTCCTTGCATCCGCCGGTTTGCTCGTTGGAATTCGCCGCTGCAAGCTATTGCGACTTGGTAGATTCAGTGTTGACATGATTCCATACCGGCCCTGCTTAGTTATGGCCTATAGATTTTTTAGCTGTTTTACGCAGACAAACCGTTTTCCTACGAATAGCAAGATGTGTATCTTATTTTGTCAAAACGATATTCGGATAGCAGGTGGTGGAATAGGGCCTATTCGGATTGGTTCGCTCATGTAGTGCGGCGCTATTCTTCAGCTTGTTTGCGTGTCCGCTCTCTCCTTGTGTTGTTTGTTCGGTCGTTAGTTTCGATGACAGTATCCTGCCTTTGTGTTGTTGGCGTTGGTTCGCTTATGTGGTGCAGAGCTGCTATTCAGTTTATTTGCATGTCCTCTCCCTCGTCGTCGTGTTTATCCGATTATTAGTTTTAGCGATAGTATCTTTGTTTAGTGCTTGGTCATCTCGTTCGTAACTTTGATGTGGCCTCAGAATTTTAGTCCCTTGCTCTTTTTGTTCATCTGTGTGTAGAAGCCTAGCATGAAGGAACAACACAGCAGGGATTGTGTTGATGACGTTGGTTCACTCACGTAGTGGGGCGCTATTCTTCAGCTGGTTTGCGTGTCCTCTCTCTCCCTGTGTTGTCTGTTCGGTCGTTAGTTTCAGCGACAGTATCTTCACTTTCTGTTGTTGGTGATGGTTCGCTTATGTAGTATGGAGCTGCTATTCAGCTTATTTACATGTCCACTCCCTCGCCAAGCTGTTTTCATCCCTACCACAACCTGTGCTCTCCAACTGGATAAGATGGTGTTTTGCTGGTTGAACCACTCACAGTTATTTGGTGTTATAGGATTTAAATTTTAAACTGTGCAAAGTCAAAATGCCATCATGTTTTTTTTGGACCAAAAGGGGTATTGAATAAAAAATTGTTCTTGATAAGAATTAGACGTTAAATTTCCTTTCAAAATAAATGGCCATATTATTTGGAGCTCCGATCCATTTATTCGTGTAAAAGCTCATAGAACACGACAAACACCAGCCCAAGATAGGCCAAAAACTAATGGAACGAGAGATGTAGAATTTTACCTGAATGTGATTGAATGGAATTGATCGCATATTGACTGAGAAGTGAGAACACGATATGGTAAGTCTCAAAATTCCCGAATGTCTCTATTTGTATGACTACTGTAACAGGCACAATTTAGTTTGAGATAAATAAAATTGTTCATGCCAATATTTTGTATGGTCGATGGGTGCAAATCAACATATCCTACATATTTTAAGCCCGTTTAACATTTTCTTGTTTGAGTAGTTAGCAGAGTTAATGTAGTTCATAGCTTTCTGCAAGCACCTTTATGTTCTGTTTGAACTTAGTGATTCTAATCTACCCCCCCTATTCATTGCTAGCGTTGTCTCGTTAATGCTTATGTGTTCCTGCGCCTTCTTTGTGTATTGTTCCTCAGGAGACTTTGGGAGGATTCAATCAGGCAACCAACGTTATTCTGGACGAGTCCTATGAGAAGTTGTGCTCTACAAAAGTTAGGCTACCTCCAAACTCACGGACTTCTTTGTGCTCTTCTTTACTTGATATTGGAAACACGTGTTTTTTGGCCAACATGGAAAATTCCGCATTACCCTGTAGAAACAATTTTCAATGATGCACACGTTAAGTAAAATCACTAAAAGAAATGGTGTGTAAATATCAATGGGTCGCCTTAAATAATACATTAAGGAATATAAGGCGCCATCAAGTAACAACAGCATGAGCTACTAAAGTGATTTTATAATGAATAGTGCATGTCTAAAATCAGCTGTTACTCCACGAAACTTCATAGCTGAGTACTAAAATCAGCTGTTACTCCACGAAACTTCATAGCTGAGTAATTCGAAGCAGCTGGTAAAATGGACACAAATGCAAAAAAGGAAGTGTAATTATTAAGGGCTGAGGTTTAGACAACACTTCAACCTATGTTCTCTCCCTTCCATATTCATTTGGGCCACAACCTATCCAATACCCTACATTGAACAATAATCAAATTATATGCTGCAGCACTTAATTTGAATTACATGTCTGTTCCTTTCGCCCCTTTTTTTGGCAGAGGATTCAAGCAAATCTTTGAAGCTTAATTGCATTCTGATCATATCAGATTGCTACCAATAGATTTTGTGGGAATGAAGATTCTGAGGTTCTGCCTGGCAAAAGAGATATCAGAGAGTCATGTTACCACCAGCATTCCCTGTGGATAGCACACTGGACTAGAGCAAGCAGTGGTGCAGAACCTCAGAATGGCAAGAAATGTAATCCTTTCAACGAAATCGATGATATTGCCTATTCAGAAGATTGTGGGGCTTTACCTTTCGAGCTCATGAGAACTGAAGTAGCTAAAAGATTGATTGTGGGTGTGACATCTGCTAAGATTTTTGTTCAACAAAGACTTTGAAGGGTAAACATGTCTACATCTAATGTGATGACATTTTCATCAAAAGTATATCGCTTCCATACGCGTCGTATTAGTTTTAATCTACCCACCGCTTGTTTTAGTTTCCACCTTAGTTATTGTTAAGATTGATTTAAAGATGGAGTTATACTATTAGCCGTGAATATTTTATTAGAATATTACTCTCAGCCGAAGAATTTTTCAAGGGGTTATTATGTTCTGAATTATGTATTGCCTGGATGAGGGATTAAGCTATTTCATAATTTTAGTTAGCTTATCGGGAGTAGCCTGCTGTATTATTTCGTTTATTGCTAGAAAATGCATGACGTTACATATCCCCTAATAGGTAATCGGGCAAATTATGAACCTGATGCAGATAAGGCAATTGTTCTCTACAGGGTGTGATTATATGGATATTCCCTGTTTTCTTCGTTTATATGTATCATGGCCTAACACTATGATTTCACCGAGATTCTTAATTGGTAACAGCTTGGATCGCAGCCTACACCGCAAGTACAGGATGGCACTACAGCATAGGAGGAGAATTCAAAGCGCTGGCACATCTAAGAATATTTTTTTATATAGGTTGTTATTTCGAAGCTTTCACATCTCTCGCAACAAAATTGTATAGAGTCGCACTTTACAAAATAAAATATGTATTTGCAACATATAGTGGAGAAATACACAGACATTAATCTTCGTTTACTTTTCTATTGTTTCATCTCTATTACAAGTAGCATATATACTCTTAAGATATATACTCTAAGATCGCATTTAGTTTCTTTTGTTACTTACTATTGTCCTACATTAGGAGGTAGTTAGAATAATTTGTTTTATTGTGCACTATAATTTTGCAGAGTCCAACTACTCGTAGTTCTTGAGACCCGTAAAAATATCTTACGAAAAGAGCAAAGCTATGGTCTTTGCTCCTGTTGTTGTTGTCATTACCGGATTTGACACTAAGAACACGGGTTACTTGATTGCGCTTTGGTGCTTCACGCTTGATGTAAGTATAGTCTTATCATTACTTAGTTTTTCATAGGCTAAATTGAATTACTTATCATAATGCCTTGTGTGCTTTTAATATGACTTAAAGGCTGCTAATTTCCCTTGAAGATTGCATCATTCCTGTCTTCTATTGTATAGGATGCTCTAAAGTTCCCGAGAAATCAAAATTGCATTTAGATCTTTCTACCGTTTTTTGCAAAAAGAACCTGAGGCCAAAGTTCGCACGGGCGCGGCATCGCGCGCAACTCAACCTAGTCTATGTTACATATCATAGAGCGCCAAGGATTGGAGGCACCAGAGCGCTCCGCCGTACGACTCGCCGCCTGCGTTCGGCCACCTACCCCTTCTCTTCCGTCCGGCGTCCGTTGCGTGCTTCCTGGCCTCCCATCCAGCCGATGGGTCTTTGGTCGCCGTGGATTCGCGCCACGGCTGTTCTTCGCGTTGCCGCGTGGCTCGCCTCGGCCCCTATACGCGTTCTGGCATAGCTTGCCTCGGTCGGGGCTCCATCGATTCTGTCTCTCTTCGTCTCGGGTGCTCCGTCGCTATTCCTCCGAGGGCTCCGCAGCCTCTCTACATCCGTCGGCCCCGCGTTTGCCTGTGTCATGCTGGATCCTTCCCCTTCCGTCTTCCCTCTTGCGTTGTCCGCCGCTTCTTCCCTCACCCTGGGTCGTGCGCCGCTTCTCCTGTCGCCTGCCTCGTGCGCTCCGTCGATGCTCGCACTTCCGTCTTCCCTCTCGCGTCCAACGCCGCTTCTCCACTCACCCGCTGTTAGTTAAGCCTTGACACATGCATTTTCCATTCATGCTTTTTGCATACATGGCAAGATTAGATCGTGCATGCCTTACTTCACGATTGACGCAGAAATCACTACGATTCCTTTCCTTTGTAAGCTTCCTTTCCTTTGTAAGCTTTCTTTCCTTTGCATGCAAGCTCGTTTTCCCTCCTATAAATAGAGGAGAAGAAGAATAGAAAAGCATCAAGTATTGCAGCACAAATTCAGTGTGTTCAAGTGTCCAGTACATGTGCATGTCTGTGATCTAGTGCATAGGAGTTCATCCCAGCGCCAGCGCTCACCTGGGCGATCCAACAAGTGGTATCAGAGCCCGTTATCGACGTTGGTCGCGTGATCGTGCGTCGAAATGCCTCGAGCACGAACAGCTTCGCCACCACCCTCTGGCTCCGGCAGTCGCTCCACAGGAGGTGGAGACGATGGGGGCGACCGCGGGCTGGTCGTGTACCGCGTGGTCAAGGAAGGGGGAGGCGGGCCGGTGAACTACCCCACGCTGACCAAGACAAACTACAACGACTGGGCCTTGTTGATGAAGATCAAGCTGCAGGCTCGGAACCTCTGGTGCGCCATCGATCCCGGCAACGACATCGACGTGCACGAGGATCGGATGGCACTCGACGCCATCTGCAACGCAGTGCCACCGGAGATGATCTCCACTGTCGCGGTCAAGCCGTCCGCGAAGGAGGCGTGGGAGTGTCTCCGAGTCATGCGGATCGGTGACGACCGCATCCGAAAGACGAGCGCACAGCGACTGCGGCGCCAGTACGAGCACCTGGCGTTCCGGGACAGCGAGGGCGTCGAGGACTTCGCTCTGCGCCTCACGGGCCTCGTCAATCAACTTGCCACCCTCGGCGATCCAGAGCCCCCATCAAGGTCGCCGAAGTACCTCCGATCGCACGTGGCGGTATAAACAATTGGTTATTTCCATGGAAACCCCGCCGACATCTCCACCTCTCCGCCGAGGAGATCATTGGCCGACCGGCGTCGGAGGACGATCCCGAGTCACCTCGGCCACCAGCGGCGGGCAAGTCAGACCTCACGGAGGAGCAATGGTCGAGCGGTACAAGCGTAAGAGCAGGAGAGCCCTCGAATCGGCGGCGGCTCCTACAATCACGCAAGCGCCGCGGTCCAAAAGGGAAACCGCGGTGGTGGGGGAACGCGGACGCTACCGGAAGGGTCCACCGGCGTCGGCCCGCAACGGCGACAAATGTCGCTATTGCGGCAAAATTGGCCACTGGGCCAAGGAATGCAGGAGCGGGAAGAGGGCGAGCAGCCCACGTGGCCCACGTGGCCCGAGACGACGAGCCCAGCCTCCTCTTGATCCAAGACGGCGCCATCCTCACCAAATCGCCGCCACCGCTACCAGAGCTCACCGTGCAGGCCCCGACAGGCCATGCAGGCCAAGCTGCCCTCAATCCGGGGGCACCTGCACCTCATGCGGCACCTCATCCACAGCCACTGTCGAAGCATGTCGAGCTGGTGGAGAGCAAGGTGTTCGCGGCGCTCGACGGTGAGGAGGACCGCGACTCCAAGCGATGGATCTTCGACACTGGGGCCACCAACCACATGACAGGGTCCCGAGCGGCGTTCTCCGACCTCGACACAGGCATCATCGGCTCTGTGTGATCCGGAGACGGATCTATAGTCTGGATCGAGGGATGCGGAACCGTGCTCTTCGCATGCAAGAACGGCGAGCACCGGACCCTTCCCAATACCTACTTCATCCCGCCTCACCGCCAACATCGCTACCGCGGTCAATCGGACGGGAAGTGGGTTCCAAATCCCGATTGAGGACGGATATCTGCGGTGCGTGATGACCAGCGCGCTCCTCGCCAAGATCCACCAGAGCGTGGGTCGACTGTACGTGCTCGACATCAACATTGCACGGCCAGTCGCTTTGCCTCGCGTGCCGGTGAGGACGCCTGGCGTTGGCACGCTAGGTTCGGCCATGTCAACTTCACCGCATTGCGCAAGATGGGGCGCGAAGGCCTCGTCCGTGGCCTTCCCTCGCCGTCCCAAGTGGAGCGGTGTGCGAGGCTTGTCTCACCGGCAAGCATCGTCGCGCGACCGCTCCCGCACCAAGCACAGCATTGTTCCACCAAGTACTCGCCGATCCACGGTGATCTCTGCGGCCGATCGGCCGGCGACACCGAAGCGGAACCGCTACTTCCTCCTCCTCGTCGACAACTACAGCCGGTTCATGTGGGTGGTGTTGTCGCCACCAAAGACGCCGCACGAGACGCCATCAAGCGCATCCAAGCGGCGGCGAGCGCAAGAGCGGCAGCGGTGCGCGCTCTCACGCACGGATCGCGGGGGAGAGTTCACGGCGGCAGACTTCAACAGATACTGCGCCGAGGTCGGAGTATGGCGTGAGGTGACCGCGCCGTACGCACCACAGCAAAACGGCGTCGTCGAGCGGCGGAACCAGACGGTGGTCGGGACCGCCAGAAGCATGCTTAAGGCGAAGGGGCTCCCGGGCAAATTTTGGGGGGAGGCAATCACCACGGCGGTGTACATCCTCAACCGAACGACGACGAAGGGTATCGGCGGCAAGACCCCGTACGAGCTCTGGAACGGGAGTACGCCGGCAGTACATCACCTACGCACGTTCGGATGCGTCGCCCATGTCAAGGTTGTCAAGCCCAACCTCAAGAAGCTGGACGACCGCAGTCGACCAATGATCTTCGTCAGCTACGAACCCGGCTCCAAGGCATATCGGGTATACGACCTGGTGGCGAGGCGAGTCCACATCAGCCGCGACGTCGTCTTTGACGAAGAGGCTCGGTGGGAGTGGAGCAGTGATCAAGCGGCGGACGGCGACAGTGAGTTCGTCATCGAGTACACCACTGTGGTCTAGCCTGAGGTGGTGACCACGTTTCAGCAGCAGCCTCAAGCAGGGACTACGACGCCCTCCAACTCATATGCGACGCCATCATCGCCACGATCACCAACACGCGCGCCAAGCCCGGAGGCAGGGTCGTCCACACCGGCACCGGCACACGCTCCGATCGAGTTCGCTTCACCGTCAGCTAATGTGGAGGAGGCCCTGGATGCTGAACACGACGATGACGTTCCGCTTCGTTTTTACACCATCGACAACATTCTCGGTCCAACGACACCACCTAGGATGGAGCGCCGGGATCTGGACGAGGATCTGCTCCTGGCGAGCATCGACGAACCAACCACATTCGAGCAGGCTCAAGCGCACGAGTGCTGGAGGACGGCCATGCTCGACGAAATGACATCGATTGAGTCGAACGGTACCTGGGAGCTCGTCGACCCACCACCGCGTCAGCACCCAATTGGGCTCAAGTGGGTCTTCAAGACGAAGAAGGACGCCACGGGCATCGTCATCAAGCACAAAGCCCGGCTTGTGGCAAAGGGGTACGTGCAACGTCAAGGGATCTACTACGACGAGGTTTTCGCGCGGTGGCAAGGCTCGAAGTCTGTCCGACTCTGTTGGCACTTCGCGCGGCGAGGGTCGCCATCCATCACATGGACGTTAAATCGACCTTCCTCAACGGGGAGCTGCGGGAGGAAGTCTATGTCGCCCAGCCACCGGGGTTCGTGGTCGCCGGCAAGGAGCAGAAGGTGCTGCGTCTGATCAAGGCTCTCTACGGCCACGCTCAAGCCCGCGCGCATGGTACGCCAAGGTGACGGCTCTCGGTGTCGCCGGGTTCCAGCCGGCGATCCGAGCATCTGCGTGTATGTCCGCGAGCGGCACACACCGATTACTCGTGGCGTTTACGTCGACGACCTCGCTATCATCGGCGGTGACAACATCGAGCTCAAGCGGTTCAAGAAGGAGATGATGAACACATTTGGATGAGCGACACGGGTCGCTCCACTACTACCTCGGCACCGAGGTGAACCGCATGAAGCGAGCATCACCATCGGTCGGTGCCTACGCGAGAAGATCTTGGAGGCGCAGGTCGGCAAACCGCAATGTCGACATCACACCCATGGAGTCACGCCTCAAACTCGGTAAGTTGAGTTCGATCCACCGATTGATGCTATCGAATATAGGCGGATCGTGGGGCGCTCGCTACCGTGAACACGAGACCGATTTGGCGACGCAGATGGGCTATGTCTCCGGTTCATGGAGAAGCCCACCACCGAGCACCTAGTGGCCGTTAAGCGATATCGATGCGTCGTCGGGGACGATGCACTATGGTCGCCACTAACGGAGAAAGGAAGGAGGTGTTGCTCTTCTTGGCTACAAATGGCAATGATCATGGCGCAGAACCGACGGTCGCAAAGAGCACCACCGAATCGTGTTCTTCCTGTGACAACATCATCACCGGCGATCCCGCGAAGGTGGTGGCTCTGTCTAGCTGCGGTTGAGTACATTGCCACTGCGATTGTCGCTTGTCGTGGATTTATCGGGCGCGCCTCCTTACAGAGCTCAGGGGAGAGGAGGCCGACGCTGTCAAACTCAAGATCGACAACCATTCCGCGATCCAGCTGAGTAAAAACCCTGTCTTTCACGACCGCAGTAAACACATCGACGTTAAATACCACTATATCAGAGAGTGCGTCGAAGAAGGCAGGGTGAAGGTCGAGCCAATCAGCACCAAAGTTCAGCTGGCGGACATCCTGACAAAAGCTCTTGGGCGAGATCAGTTCGTGCAGCTGCGGTCCAAGCTCGGCCTCGTCGACATCAAGCAGGTGTGCAGGGCTTAGGGGGAGATTTGTTAGTTAAGCCTTGACACATGCATTTTTCATTCATGCTTTTTGCATACATGGCAAGATTAGATCGTGCATGCCTTAATTCACGATTGACGCAAAAATCACTAAGATTTCTTTCCTTTGTAAGCTTCCTTTCCTTTGTATGCAAGCTCGTTTTCCCTCCTATAAATAGAGGAGAAGAATAATAGAAAAGCATCAAGTATTGTAGCACAAATTTAGTGTGTTCAAGTGTCCAGTACGTGTGCATGTCTGTGATCTAGTGCAGAGAAGTTCATCTCAGCGCCAGCGCTCACCTGGGAGATCCAACACCCGCCTCGGCCGCTCTGCCGGTGCTCCCCTTTTCGGCTCTTGCGTCACGCTCCCAGAACCCTGGACCCCTGGTGTTCACTTCCTTCTCCGATGGGCTTGCTGCAGATGGGGACGGCCACATCACTGGTGTTGACGACACCAGGTTCTTCGCCATGTCTGGCCTCTCCCACGCCGACCTCAAGCGAGTGAGCCGGCCGCGCGCCCGCCGCCACCCAGTCATCGAGTCCCTCAAGTGTCGCAGCTGGTTGGTTGATGTAGTATATGTAATCCCTTTGTTTTTTTTGGAAGATCTGTGTGCATCCAAGGTCTGGGCGATCGCGGATTCCAAACGGCAGGGGTTCCTTGGCTTCGTCGAGTTCGCCACAGCGATGCATGTATGGTCTATTACTTTTTCCCTCTCATCTCGTGTCGTGTTTATGTATCAATCGTAGCTTGTGCCGCTGGTAAGGAAAGATGCAGATGTGCTTGTGCGTTACTGATTATTGGGTTTGTTCCAAATTGCAGATTGCAGCTCGTGTCTCTGCCGCAATCGGAATGAGGTCACGCAGGATAGTATGAAGCGTGAAGGTAAACTGAGCTACATCTGTTTTCCTTTTTTTTTTGTTCTGTGAGTTCAATTGTGTGTGGCTGTGTGAACTAGATATTTTATAGTGGTTCTTGCAGACCTGAGTAGCTCGGATCTGCCTGTGATGGAAGGTCTCGATGAACTGCTTACTGCAAGTCTATATTTATCTATAGCTTATGTGTGATCAGATCACATTTTCCACTTCTCGCTATGATGCTGAGACGGATGATTTCTTTTCAGAGATCAAAGGCCATGGTAAAGAGAGTTCACCTAGAAGACAATGGTAAGAGATATGCTCCCGCCTGGTGAATCATGTATTGGTCAGTCGGCTGTGATGCTAACCATTTCTTTCTTGCAGGAAACCCTCAGGTCCTAGCACCTTCTACCATTCGCTGGTTCAGTTCAAAATCTGCAAAAAAAAGGTACCAGACTTGTGCCATATTTCAAGATCTTGTACATGCGAGCTTAATTTACATCATGTGTGTTATCAGAGTGAATATCATTTTGCTCTCTTGTCTAAGTCTATGAACTCTTATACTAGCCTGTTGTTGAGTCATTGAAATTGTCATAGTTTCCTCTAATGCCAGGATTGTTGATTTTTGTTTCTACATCACGAGCCTGTAGATTAATCCGCCTTTTGATCTTTTGGCTGTGACACGGGAGTAAGGGACCTTTGATATCTGACGTCTCGAGTGTTTTCGCTGCAACCATGGCGGCTTTTGTGAAGCCTTCGAGTTAGCTTTGAGATTGGATCCTAATTTTTCTTTCTTTGCGATTTGTGCAGGTGTACCCTAATGATTCGTTCTGAGATCATGTCCCAGGATCTCACGTTGATAGCTGCTATCTTCGGAATTATATTATTCAGAACGCATGTGCTAGCAATGATTTGTTCCACGGTATGATGGTCATCCTTGTTTTACCCTTAAGGCCTTAACTAATATATTAAAGATTCACAAACATTTTACTAAAGGTGGAGAACTCAAATAAAGCCTTATAGGATAATGTGTGTTGAATCAGAGTGTTTTTTTCACTAATCACACATGCAGTATCCATCTGGCATGGTAAATTGTTGATATATTTATTTGATGTTTCTATCAGAGACCAACATTAGGAAAACAAATCTTTTCCTGCTACTTAGTCATTCATTTACTTGCCTCCCACTTAGTTTGCATAGCTATTTCCTACTATTCGTGATTTTTTCCTGACTTTTCGGAAGTTCTTGCAGATGTTTGTTTGGTCTCTTGTTTTGCTTGAGTCTATGTAACTATATCCTAAGCTTCTGTGAGTGCCCTGATCTTGCTGGTTTTTACAGGCTGAGCTCGAGGAGAAAGCAAGAAGTGTACATGGGGACATAATGAGTCATGTAAGTTTGTTAAGAACTTAGATCAGCTCTGCACATTATCTGGTACATGCTGCAAGTGTTTGCATGTAGATTTGATACCTTGAGTCTCATGTTTTGGTTCTTGTATAAGAGTTTAAATTCAATATTTCTGTGACATGTTAGTAAATTATGGATTCTCCCATTTTAAGTTTACCTATTCATTCTATTTGAAACGTTAACCAAGTTGTCCATTTTTCCACTTTCAATGGATCCATAAAGAACTTCAGAGACTGGAAAAACTAATTGAAATGGCAAATGAGAAAGGTTGACGCAATGAATATCCTTACCAGATTGAGCTCTTTTGATCATTTCATGATGTTTGCTACAAACAAATTATGTCTTGTTTTCCTGTTTTATAGTTGCAATCCTGTCTTAGGACTTTCGACTTACGAGTTGCCTTTGTGCAGTCATATCCTTGGCTGAATTTTACGATGCATGAATACATTGATAAGAGACAGCTATTACGTACACTGACTGAAAGACAGCACCTTCTTGAAGAGGTCCCTCAAGTTATTCCATATACATAAGATAGTAAAGACACCAAATTTGTAGTTGCAGTAGCAGACAAGTCTTTCCAGAATAATACAGCTGCTTTTCAAGGTCATGCTCACACTCCTATAGTTGTTGCTTGGGCTGCTTTATTTGCTAAAGTCCAATTAGTGTCATATCAAGCCTCTGCAGAGAAATCTCTGAAAACAAATGGGTGGATAGACTCAGTATTCTCTTTCATGATTAGTTTACCTTTGTGGGATCTTTTTTTTGTGCGTTTACATTTAGAGCAGTGCTTCAATACTTTCCCTTTCAATACAAGTTACACAAATCTTGAAGCAAACGAAGGGGTAAGTAATCTTCATCTACCCTTCATTCATGCTTTAGTATTTGTGCAACTGTAAAAAAGAAGAGCATTGAAGCACCTCTCTTACATTTATTATACTCAACATAATTTATTTACAGCAGGCCTCTCATATACTGCTTTTCATCAATAGAAAGACACAAGGTGTAGAATATTAGATATACTACAGTTTTTGTTGTTATGCATTCTATTCAAAATAGAGCCTCTTATTTGTCCATTTGATTCAGGGGGAGTATGGCCAATGGAGGTTGGCCGGAGCGAAGTGCATGGAGGTGCTTCGACAGGGTTAGTGGCATAGGTAGCCTAGGTCGCAAATTTAATTCTGTAACAGGAGCGGTTAGATTTCTTGGTGGGTCGTTCCCGTGGCTATGTTTGCAGGTTTAATCCGTCACACATGCCCATTGATTTGTGTGGAACTTTTTCCTGATCTTAATGCAATGACACACAGTTCTCCTGCATGTTCTAAAAAAAAGGTGCTTTGCTCTTTGGCATTTACCACTAGCAGATAATATTCACCTGAATTGATTATATGGTTTCTACTGATCATGCGGTTGAAGATATTGATCACTATATTTACTCGTGTCCTGGCTTATGATCATATAACCATTATCAGTAGATTCTAAAATTACGTTTGGGTCATTGTACCGGTTATTTTGCAAAGGAGACCAGTGGTTCCGTAATTCGCCGACGGGTCTTTCACTAGTTTTTGGCGAAAAAACATTCACGAACGGGTCATCTATTGTTTTTTTCGCAAAAAAAGGACTCGTGGTTAACATAAGCCGCATGGAATGGGAGCTCAGGCAGCCCCACTTTTTTTTTTGCAAAAACATCATCCGCAAATTCTAAAATTACATTTGGGGTCCTTTTATTGGTTATTTTGCAAAAGAGGCCTGTGGTTCTGTAAATTCGCTGACGGGTCCACTAAGTTTTGGCGGAAAAACATATTCGTGTCCTCCATTGTTTTTTCGCAAAAAAGAACTTGTGGTTACATAAATTTACCGACGGCTCCTAGCCAGCCTATTTAAAAAAAACCTCGAGAAAATCGAAATTACGTTCAGGTTCTATCGAGTTTTTTTTGCAAAAAAGACCCATGGTTCCACATATTTGCGAACGAATCCTAAAGACCTATGGTTACGCAAAATCGACTATATGCAAAATCGCCGATAGCTCCTAGTCAGCCTATTTTAAATCGAAATTAGTTCTAGGTTCCACGGATCCTAAGAACATGTGGTTACGCAAATTCGCCTACGACTCATACCCATCATATTTTTAAAAAAGCCCTCGAGAAAACCGAAATTGCATTTATGTCCTCCTACCTTTTTTTTGCAAAAAAGAACACTAAGCCAAATTTCGTATGGCTCGGCATTGCGCGCGACTCTGCCTAGTTGAAACCAATTCTCGTGAGTTTTCCAGCCAAATCTCTCTTAGTAAGTACTCCCTCCATCTAAGTTTATAAGGTGTATTTTTTTAATGATCTTGTTTTTTAATATAGTACATTTTTTATATTTCAATATAAAATTAGTACGATATTCTATCTGTGCCCCTAATAAATATACATCTTTATTTTATATTTTCTACCTATATACATTAGGTACAGTAGTTATGGATAATAATTATGGTAATCTAGTTACTTGTATGGCTCCTAGCCTCCTACGCCTTTGTCTGTCCGTTTGTCAGCCTGTCCTTATAGTAGTAGGACGAATTTATTTAACCGGCTCGCGGTCGCAGACTGTTAGCCCTCGTTTCGCACGGATCTCAGGCTGTCTCGGCTCGGAGGTCAGCCTTAGAAACCGAGAGGCGCTTTTGGCTGGATTTCGAGGGAAATTACCCATGTGTCATTGGTGTTGAGGAACCTCGCTATCGAATAGTCCGGGATTCCCGAACAGATCTGAAGTGGAGAACAGAAAGAGAGAGAGACACGTGTTTAGGAAGAGCGAAAGCGGAAATTCTTTATTGCTAATGAATTACATACATAGGGGACCCCTCCTTCTATATAGCGCTCTCTAGGGTTTCGGCATAAGGGACCACATGGACCTTGGTGGGCTTTCGGGGTTTCTCAACACTCCCTTGGGCCCTTTGCGAGATGCATATGCCTCATTAAAACTCGGAAAAACCAAAGGGAAAAATACTTGGAGAAAGAGTACATAGCATACGCTATTATGTTGCACGAATTGCCTCGTTAAAACCTTATGCAAGAAAACTTCATGAAAACTTGCTAAGGAAAAAGAGTACAATTCTCCCAACTTCAATTGCTAATCTTCGAGATTTATGTTGGGTATTCATAATTCATGTTCAGGATTCATGAGGGAGTATGTGACATATCTCCCCCTGAAATCTGCACTTCTCTAAGTCTCATCATCCCAATTCCTTTCACGCACCTTTCAAAGGTAGATGCTGGGAGTGATTTAGTGAACAAATCTGCAAGATTTTCACATGACTTAGTATGCAATATCTTAATCTCGTTCATCTTATGCAATTCGTGAGCATAGAAGAACTTGGGGTTGATATGCTTCGTGAGATTACTCTTCACATAACCCATCTGTGCTTGGGCAACACAAGCTGCATTATCTTCATAGATTATCGTGGGAGTTTGCTCAATGTTCAAACCACATGACTTCTGGATGTGGTGAACCACTCTTCTGAGCCATGCACATTCACGCGATGCTTTATACAAAGCGATGATTTCCGAGTGGTTTGTCGACGTCGAGACGAGAGTCTGCTTAGACGACTTCCAAGAAATTGCTGTTCCTCCACATAGGAAAACATAACCAGTTTGGGACTTGCCAGTATGCGGGTCTGATAGGTACCCAGCATCAGCATAGCCAACCAAATTCAATTCATTATTTCTTCTAAAGAACAGACCAAGGTCTTTGCTTCCTTGGAGGTAACGGAAGATGTCCTTGATCCCTTTCCAATGCCTTTTGGTGGGTTCTGCACTGTACCGAGCTAGCAAATTCACAGCGAACGCGATGTCCGGTCTAGTGCTATTTGCAAGGTACATGAGCGCTCCAATTGCACTCAAAAATGGGAATTCTGCTCCCAAGACTTCCTCCCCCTCTTCTCTGGTCTCAGATGGGTCTAGGTGCGCTTGGAGTGACCTTCCACCATTGGAGTCTTTGCAGGATATGATTTTTCAAAGCTAAATCTTTCCAACACATTCTGCGTGTAGGTTGATTGGTGTACCAGGATTCCTCCTTGGACATATTCAAGCTGCAAGCCTAAATAAAACTTGGTTTTACCCAAATCTTTCATTTCAAACTCAGACTTCAAGTATGAGCATGCCTCTTCAATTTCTTCATCCGTCCTAATGATGTTCAAGTCATCTACATAGACGGAGATTATACTGAGAATCTATTCGGGATCATCAGATAAACACACATGGACAATCTTATTTGTTTGTGTAGCCTTTCTTGCAGAGAAAGTCACTCAGCGATTGTACCACATTCTTCCCGATCGCTTGATCCATACAGTGATTTCTCCAATTTCACATCGTCATGTGTTTCTATTTGCTCCATCTTGGTTCGGATAGGAATTCCTTCCTGTACTTTCATGTATATCTCGAATCCAAGTTTCCATACTGTATCTTTGTGACAACATCCATTAGCTTCATTCTCAACTTCAAGTTGATCGCCATTGAGATCAAATATCTAAAGGTAATTCCTCCCATTCTGGAGAATAGGTTTCTTCATAATCAACTCCGGACGTTGAGTAAAACCTTGAGCTACAAGCCTTGCTTTGTACCTTACAACCGTTGTTTTCATTTCTCTTCCGAACAAAGACCCATTTGTGACCTCACGGGTTTACATGGGGAGGTGTGCGGCATACGGCCCAAACACCTCTTTCTTGTTCGGAGAGACTAACTCTGCGATGATTGCCTTTTTCCATTCTTCCCAATCTAGCCTTTTCTTGCACTCTGCGAGATGCAGCTCGGAATCATGATCAATGATCGAGGCAATCTTCTTTGCAGTAGGCATCAACGTTGGTCGTTGCTCTATTCGAGGATTCTCCGTTATTACAAAGTTTATGGCCATTTCTTCATGGGGTGCTTTATGCACTTCTACTTGCTCTTCATTGCTTTTCCCTATCGCAGAGCAAGTTCCTTTAGCTTTTCATCGCCTATGTGTGCGCACACATTATTTCCTATGGCTTCTGCAGTGGAAGATTCAAGTCTGGAATTGCATTTCTGTTGGCTTCTTTCCAGTGCAGTGTCTCAACTGCTCCCCTTCTTTCCTTGGGGCATTTTCGTGATTGGTTGTGGTAAGTCCTCTGCCAGCTTTTCTCAGGGCGTCTCCGGGTACTTTGGGTTTGAGGAGCAGATTACTGCTCTTTTCCTTTGAGGCCTCTGAACAGGTTGAGGATACCTTCTATTTTCTTTGGTATTTCCACCTCTCTCGTGCATTCCTTGCGGTACATGCGACTTAACCACGCCTTTCGGATCACAAAATGATCAGCAGTTCATTTGCTAAATTCGCAAATCAATTATCTTCGGACTTCTTGATTTGCTTCATTAGTTCGGGGTCATGTGCGGGATCCCAAAGGTGGAATGCCATATGATTTCTGGCATTTTTCATCCAAAGGTTGATTTCTCCCTAATGACGGAAACGATCCTCGTCAAAGATGCAATCGTGAACCGGTCAGTATGCAAGTCTCCATCATGGGTTCCAAATACGATTATGGATGCACTCTCATAACCAACGATATCCCGGACTTGCGGAGAGGGCCCATTGCGATCAATGAGGGGTGGTATAGGTACATATACCATACACCCAAATTTTCTAAGATGGGAGATCTTCGGGATGATCCTGCACAAGCCGCATAGGAGAATGGATGTTGTAGGCCGACGATCCGAAATTGATAAGAGCTGCTGCGTGCAGATCGCGTGTCCCCAACAAGTGTTGGGCAAGTTACAACTCTGCAAAAGCGGTCCGGCAATGAACTTAATCCTCTTTATTAGTGCTTCGCTAATCCGCTCTGCGTATGGACGTGCGACGGAGTGCTCAATCGCTATCCCATTTGTGTGCAATAATCATCAAATGCCTTTGAAGTAAATTCTCGGCATTGTCCATTCTAATGGACTTCACGCGATGATCGTGGAAAGCATTCTTAATTCTTATGATCTGCGAGATCGACTTTGCAAAAGCATGGTTTCTTGTTGACAACAAGCATACATGCGACCATTTCGAGGAAGCATCGATGAGCACCATAAAGTATCGAAACGGCCCCGACAGGCTGAATCGGACCGCAAATATCCCCTGGATGCGTTCGAGAATGCAGGATTTCACTTTGCACTTTCATGACAGAGGGTCTAGTTATTAATTTCCGTGGCACATGCAGGCACACAAAATCTTCATGATTCGGGAAATTCTTAACGTTAATGCCATGACCTTGTGAGTTGTTCACTATATTTCTCATCATTCTAAGACCAGATGACCTAATCTACCATGCCATAAAGAAAATAATTGAGCATCTAAAAGCAGTCTTCAAGGAAGTATACACTTGGTGCATGAATATTCGTGTAGTACAACCCGATTCATATGAGGACATTTTTCTAATACCATTTTTCCACATACCGCGTGCTTCACAATGCACAAGTATTCTTTGCCATTTTCTTCATTGGTTTCTACGTGAAAACCATTGGCGCGGATGTCTTTAAAGCTTAGGAGAGTACGTGTTGATTCGAGGTACAAAGGGCTTCTTCAATTACCAAAGTTGTACCCATAGGCGATATAATAGTGGCTCTTCCCGAGCCGATTACATATGAGTCGCTTCTGCGATCGTAGTAATCTTTCCAGCGTTCTTCGTGATCGACTGGAAATACTTAGACTCTCTTAAGATGGTATTTGTTGTGCCACTATCAACAATGCATATCTCTTCCATTTGGGCGCTACACGATTTCTTTCAATCTGAACTCCGGTAGAGCTTCGTGCTGATAACGTGTTGAGGAACCTCGCTATCGAATAGTCCGGTTCCCGAACAGATCTGAAGTGGAGAATGCGAAGAGAGAGACACGTGTTTAGGGAGAGCGAAGGAAATTCTTTATTGCTAATGAATTCTGTACATAGGGGGGGACCCCCTCCTTCTTTTATAGCGCTCTCTAGGGTTTCGGCATAAGGGACCACATGGGCCTTCGGTGGGCTTTCAGGGTTTCTCAACAATTGGTAAGTGATATACCTCTCGTTGAGTTGAGCAAATAAAAAAGAATCGGTACATCGCCATCGCGCGCGGACACGCACAAAGCCGCTCACGCCTCCCCATCCCGAGCTCGGTGCTGGCGGCACGCAGCTCGCCTACTGCCCCGACCGCCTCGACGCCGCCTCCACGTAACACTTCCGGCGTCTCCCACCCCCGAGCTTGGCGTCGACGGAGTAGATTTCCTCCGAAATTCGATTGGTTTGCTCTCAATCCGATTGTCATTATATTTAACAGAAAAAGTAACGTACGATATACCGTTTGTACGGTATACCATTTTGCCGTCGGTGAAACCTATGAAACCTGCTCTAAAATCTCTGAAACCTGCTATACCATTGAAATCAATTCCAACAGTATAGGATCCAGTAGTAGCGCTCTATATTTAATTGGGCGCGTTTGTGTGTGTATATATATATATATAGGAAAATAGATCTATATTCCTAGGAGTACGTACTCCCACTCTAAGTATACCGCTTAAATGATGTTGTTATACCTCTTTATCCTTTTGAGCATACTCTAATACCGATTATAAGATACTCCAAAGTGAATTCCATAAAAAAAAATTCTTCATGGTCCACTTTTTATAGTATAATTTATTAATTTGTGTGTACAGTCCTTTTACATATAGAGAAGGCTATATACCAAAAATAAAGGGCTTCGATGAATTTTTTTCAACAATATCAATTTGGAGTATCTTAGAATTATTATTGAACTATACTGAAAGAAATAAAGGGGTATAAGATGTTTATTTATGTAGTATATTAGAGGTTGGAGTATGTACTCTTAGGAGTAATACATACATACATACATACATACATATACATATACATATATATATCAAAGGAATCAAATTGGGAATGAAGCTGTGAACAATTTGATAGATTCAAAAATCAATTCCCAATTTCTTAAAAATGTTATTTCTTCCAAAGAAAAATTTATGTTCATCGGGTTGTCATTACGTTCAATTGAATATGTCTGCATAGAAATAAAATCAATTTGGGAACGAGATTGTGACTAGCTCAAGTGGAAAATGGCAATGTTACGTCGGCTGTTTATTTGCTACTTGGCTTCTTGAGACAGCTGTTTTTGCATAAGCTGTGCCAAACGGCATGGACTTTGACTTCTTTAGGCAGCAGCTCTTTGGAAAGCTAGTTAGAAGCTAGCTTTTCCGTAAGCACAAGCCATGACAAAGGGGGCTTGGTGCGAGTACTCCATATAGTAGCGTGCGCGCGCGCGCGCATATATACCCTCAAAGTATATACTTCCTTTGTTCTTTTTTATTTAACGTTTTTATTTTTTACGATATTTGAGATACAACTTTGATCGTTATTTTTTTATAAATTTACATTAAAATATAATAATAAAATTTAATATTATAAAAGCATTTATAATAATAAATCTAATGATATAACTTTATACAGCCACTCTATATAGTTTTAAACCTGTTAACGATCAAACTTTATAAAGTTTGAGGTCATATATTTTAGAATGGGAGTGTCTAGGTTTCATCCGGATGTTTTGTTTCTTACAAACATCTAAATTTTAGACCTTTAGATCAAAGTATCAAACCATACATCAAAACACAATTCCACATCCCTTCACGTCTCACGGATCTCACCGCAGATCCAATGATCCAAAATTTGAATGTTTTTTTCTAAGAAAACATCCGGGTGATGTTTATCAAAACCCTTTTAGAATATAAGTAGAAAAGAAGCACTCCCAGCTACATAACTTTAGAGAGAGAGAGCGCGCGCACTCCAAGCTAATAGTATACAGCTATATACTCGTACGGGAGTACGTATGTATAGTAGAGGAGGTCACTGTTTGCCGGCACCCACTCGATCGTATACATGGTTGGAGAGTATCTCTACTATTTCTAATTAAGAGTTGGTGGTGGTCCGTTCTCCTCTAGAGTACCTGATTCGTTGGATCTGACGTGAACGGTTGAGATAAAAGAGGATTTAATCCGATAGTCCCACCCCTTCTTCTGATCTTCTCACACGCTCACGTAACCCGAACCACTTCAGTCATAATATCTTTCATCTCAAACCATTTTGACCCCACAACACCTCTCCCTCCCTAGATCCAGCGCGCTCAGCTCTCCCTCTTAAATCTCTTCAGAGGAACAAGTATTTCCTACTATTGAAACATAACAAAAGTTAGTACTCTTTACAAATAATTTTTTTATCGCAAATTGAGTTTCTGTTGCAATCGCACGGCACATGATTAGTATATATATATATATATATATATATATATATATATATATATATATATATATATATATATATATATATATATATATATATATATATATATATGCATGTGTGTGTGGAATAGTTTACAGGCTGCAGGCCGGTTACTACTAAGAAAAAATTAAGATACGAGTATGTATAGTAGAGGAGGTCACTGTCTGCCGGCACCCACTCGATCGTATACATGGTTGGAGAGTATATATATATATGCATGTGTGTGTGAAATACAGTTTACAGGCTGCAGGCCGGTTACTACTAAGAAATTAAGATCGATGGTTGGAGGCAGCAGCGAGGAAGAGATTGATGTGCCTGTGCCGGTGGCTGTGGCTGCAGCCAAAAGCAGGGGCAACAAGAAGGCACAAGGATGGAAGTGCATGCCCTTCATCATAGGTAGGTAGGCTGCATGGTTGGTTGCTGGCCATATATTACTCTCTCCGCAGCTTAATCATTGCTTGATGAATGATGATGATCGCCGGCGGGAAGGCAACGAGACATTCGAGAGGGCGGCCTCGTTCGGCGTGGCGGCGAACCTGACGGTGTATCTGGTGAGCCGCTTCAAGGTCGGGCAGCTGCAGGCCGCCAACATCACCAACATCTTCTTCGGCAGCAGCAACTTCGCGCCGCTGCTCGGCGCCTTCGTCTCCGACGCCTACCTCGGCAGGTTCCGCACCCTCGCATACGGATCATTCGCAACGCTGCTCGTACGTATGCCCATCAGTTCTTCTTCTTCTTCTTCTTGGACATTCCCCGATCCTTCTATGTGCATGCAGGGCCTGCTGGGTATGACCCTGTCCGCGTCGGTCCCGGCGCTGCGGCCCGCAGGGGAATCGCCGTCGCCGGCGCAGCAGGGTGTGCTGTACCTGTCCCTGGGCCTCCTGACGGTCGGCGCCGGGGCCATCCGCCCGTGCAGCCTGCCCTTCGGCGTGGACCAGTTCGACCAGACCGACGAGGACAGCCTCCGCGGCCTCAACAGCTACTTCAACTGGTACTACGGCACCACCACCGCCGCGATCGTCTTCTCCATGACCGTTCTCGTCTACATCCAGAACAACATCAGCTGGGTCGTCGGCTTCGCCATCCCCACCGCGCTCATGCTGCTCTCCATCGCCCTCTTCTTCGCCGGCGTCGGCCTCTACGTGCACGTGCCGCCGGAGGGCAGCATCATCTCCGGCATCGCCCGGGTCTTGATGGCGGCCTTCAGGAACAGACGCCTCGAGCTTCCTGATGACCATCGGCTCTACTACAATCCGCCCACCAAGAGCAACCGCGTCTTCAGGCTGCCTCTCACCGCCCAGTTCGTCTTCCTCAACAAGGCCGCCATCGTCGTCAGCGTATCGGAGCCGGACGAGGACAAGAACAGCAGGATCAAGAGCAACGATGATCTGTGCAGCGTCCAGCAGATCGAGGAGGTCAAGTGCCTGATCCGCATCGTGCCCATATGGGTCTCGGGCGTCCTGTGCTTCGTGGCGCTGACGCAGCAATTCACCTTCGTCATCCTGCAGACCATGACCATGGACCGCCACCTCGGGCCCCGCTTCGAGATCCCCCCGAGCTCCATCCTCTCCATCTCCTTCCTCGCCCTCACCCTCTTCATCCCCGTCTACGACCGCCTCCTCGTGCCCGCGGCGCGCAGGCTCACCGGGGTGGAGAGTGGTATTACGCTGCTTCAGAGGCAGGGCATAGGGCTGGCGATCGCCCCCATGTCGATGGTGGTGGCGGGGTTCGTGGAGCGCAGGAGGAGGAACTCGGCGCTGGTCCATGGAGGGGTCTCGCCCATGTCGGCGGTGATGTGGCTCGCGCCGCAGCTGGCGCTGATGGGCGTCGCCGAGGCCTTCAACGCGGTGGGGCAGATCGAGTTCTACAACAAGCAATTCCCGGAGCACATGCAGACGCTGGCGGGCTCTCTCTTCTTCTGCAGCCTGGCCGGCTCCAGCTACCTCAGCACCGCCCTCGTCAGCGTCACCAACAAGCTCACCGGCTCCGGCACCGGCTGGCTAACTGACAACATAAACGATTCCAAGGTGGACAACTACTTTTACGTCATTGCCATCATGGGGCTCCTCAACCTCTTCTACTTTCTTGTTTGCTCCCACTATTACCGTTACAAGGGCCATGCCCATCCATGCCTTTGCTCATCAACAGAATGACCCCCTCATCCAGACTCATCAAGATACATGCTGCCGCTGCTAACACTACTACTGCTGATCATGACGAGCAAGATGAGGAGGCCGCGGTTACCAATACAAGGATGGACAAAGATGCAAGCACAAAGCAAAGTGATCATCTGGTGTGATCAAGATCGAAAAGGAGCTAGCAACAGAGCCCTTCAGTCTGGGGTTATCATGCATAGAGCTAGCAATAATGCAATACACTTATAGCATGATCTGCATGCTCAATTCCTTGGGCTGCTTATGTACCTATACCCTTTATAATGCATCTAAACATTCTTTTCTACGTTTACCCTAAATAGTACATTCCACTAGAGATGGCTTAACCTTCGTGCACCCAGCGAAATGTCCCCAAAACTTGCCTCCATCAAAATTAACCTCTCAGATCTTTTCTCAGCTTTACTCACCCACATCCGATGGTCATTATTTAGTGTGTCTAATCATCCCTATGGCCCACAACAGACCTCCTCCCCGCACCTCCATCCAGCATCTTTATTGAAAAGGAAACAATCAAGGAAAAGCAAACAAATGTTTTGAAAAAGGAAATGACCGATACATACGTGCTAGGAAAAGTAAATCAAGGAAAAGGAAACAATCAAGGAAAAAGAAACAAACTTTCTGGAAAAGAAAATGACCGATACATACGTGCTGGGAAAAGGAAATGGGGAGACGGGGCAGCGCGGCTAGGAGATTGCACGCGGCGGTCGGGCGCGCGCAGGAGGAGATCCACGCGGCGTCCAGGGCGCATGGAAGAGGAGATCGACGCGGCTGTCGAGACGAGCGGCGGAGAGCCCGCGCAGCCCTCGGCAGCGATCGGAGGAGAGCTCGCGTGGCCCTCGGCGGTGATCAGAGGAGAGCTCGCTGGCGATCGGCGGCAAGACGCTGCGAACAGCGACGCTTAGGCCGCGCTCGGCGGAGACGGGCGCGTGGTGGGAGATTGCACACGACGACGAGGGCGGCCGGGCGCTACGCGGAGGAGGAGATCGATGCGGCGGCCGGGGCGAGCGGAGGAGGCCCGCACGGCCCTCGACGGCGATCGGAGGAGAGCCCATTCTGAAGCTGTGTGGCGAAGCATCACTCGCAGGGTTCACTCAGTGGCGAGGCATATTCGGCCATCGCCGGCGGCGACCAAGTCCACCGGAGGGTGCGCGTCAGCGAGCTGGTGCTAATGGTGCCCTCGGCCGGGCCCATCCGTGACCGTAGCTCCGCCGACGGCCACCCTAGCCGGTCCTGTTTTGCTCTTCCGACAAAGCGGCCCCAAGGTCGATGGCTCACGGCGATGTAAAGCGCGCGCGCGCCATCGAGGAAAGACACTTTCTATTCTGCGAAAGCGTATTTTCTATTTTTTTTAGAATTTCCATTACCCGAGAGCATACAAGTATTTGTAACTTTTACATTATATGTCTAAATAAAATAAAACAAAATTCTAAAATCAATTTCTTCCTTAATATGCAAAAATATTTTGAGAAATAGTACCGGGTGAATTTCAAATTCAAATTTAGAGAAAAGGTCCAAAGATATGCTACATATAAAAATATTGCAAAAGAACTGAGAATTGAATGAAACTAATTTTATTAGAATCCTTATACTTCTCGGAACTCAAATATATATAATATTTAGATTTCAACTTTGTTTGAATCATTTTTCATTAGAGATTGTTCTCAATTTACGATGAATTTGCGATTATAGCTTAGAGTCGAAAAAATTCAACGCAGAGGTGCTGAAATTTTTTCCCCACGTCTGAAATTATCCAGCGGACGATGAGAAATTTCAGGCACGAAAAAAAATAAAAATCAAGCTTTGCCCGGCCGCTGGATAATTTCGGGCATGGGAAAAAAATTACAGTGCTTCTCAACCGCGGAAAAAAATTTCCCAACACCTCTCTGCTGATTTTTTCTGTCTCGAGGCTACAATCGTAAAGTCATCACCGCGAGAGCCTGATTCGGAAAAAATTATAACGATGATACTAATATAGTAAAAAATTCGAGCCTGGGCGGTGGTAAATAATACCGCGCCACCGCTCCGTTGAATTTTTTCGGCTCGAGGCTACAATCGCAAATTCATCGTCGCGAGAGTTGATTCAGAAAAAATTATAACGATGATGCCAATACAGTAAAAAATTCCCGAAAAATAAAAAAACAATCAAGCGGTGCCCGTCCGCTTGATAATTTTGGCAAAAAAGAAGAAGAAATGCTCGGCAGCCGCTGAAAAATTCAAGCTTAGAAGAAAAAATGAAAAAAAATCAAGTGGTGCCCGTCCATTGAATAATTCTGGTAAAATATGGAAAAATAAACTACGCTCGCTGACCGCTGGATCCGCAGGAAAAAAAGATAAAAATTAAACAGTGCTCGCCGATCGCTGGTTCCGCGGGAAAAAATTGAAAAATTTTAAGTAGCACTCACAGACCGCTGGTTCTGTGGATAAAAAATTAAAAAAATTCAGCGCTCTCCGTGAGCTGAAATTAGGCTTTATGGGGCTAGATCCCTAAAAAGTCTCCAGAAGGGTCATATTCGGGGGAAAAAATGATCACGAGGTCAGGATAGTAAAAAATTCAGATCTGATTTTCTTGCATGCGGATCCACCCTGTTTATTTCCTTATTTGATTGGCTCTCCTTCCAAATATGTGATACATACACAACCCTTAATCCTTTATCATACACACCATCTTCTCTTCTCTGGTTAATCTTCTCACGTATTGGTTCCTCTTCCATGCGTCAAACGGGAGTTCTATTATTGTAATAGAATCCTCTAAAAAAACACAAACTAAATCCATACCTTCCTTTCCCGTGTTCCTTGCGCAGGTCCCGGGAATTCCTAACTAAAGAACGCCCAAACGCTGGGACGGAGGTGCCATACCTCCAGCTGTTCAGCCATTCGGCGAGGCCGCGAGGTTTTTAAGTGCGGCAACAGCGACCGGCGACGTCGGCGTACATACATACGTGAACAAGTCTTAAGAGCATACGAGAAACGTTTAGCGAAAAATATTATTGAGTGTTATATCTTCATTTTTGTACTTGCATACGGGCACTGCGATTATTTATTATTAAGTGCTATATTCATACTTATCTTATCATTTAATTGATAAACGGGTGTACTGCTGTCGTAGCGTTAGCACGGACACTATACTAATTGAATTAGTTGCCATATTGTAATATAACGTAATGTAATGCAGTACTACTATTTACCCGTCTAGTACTTCACCAGTGCTCTGACTGCTCCTACGTTTGGTTTCTGTTCAGTCCTACGGGCTCACTTATCACTTGTAGTTGTGTGCTTTACTTCAATTCAATCCAATCAGTGATCAGTTGTTGAGTGAATGGCCCAGCATTAGCATGCAACATCGTTCGGATATCCGACTGCCCGCCCAGCAAGATATACGAGTAACAAAGATAACCAATTCCCACCTATGTGTATTCGACCTAACAGTAACAGAACCAAACTATACAATCGAAGTCTCTCCAGGGAAAAAAGCTTATCAATTCAATCACTCTCAATGAACTTACTAATTAATTAAGAGATAAGGTAAAATGCAAATAGAAAATTTAGGAAAAGACGCAACCGTTCGCTTAAGTCTGTTCAGATAGACACATAGTTCAGTGCATAAACCTCCAAATTGAAGTATCCCCACAGAGATGCCAATGATTTTGGAGGGAACAACCATAACAAATTAAGGCGGAGACAAAGGCAAATAGACAAATTCAGAGCAAAGGCTGTTCAGGTTGCCACAATGAATTAATCATACGGGAAGCATCATAAGCACGCATGCATGTCCTTACCTCTAACCTAAACATGTTACTATTAGGCTGGCCAATCCTTCCTAGTCTCAAAGCAACAGCTCATGTCCAAGCACAAACTGGAAACAAAATTCACACAAATGTATTACACAAGTGAGCTAGTAAGTACATATAACCCATCGCCCCCGCATCGTCATCGACTGAGCAGTGGGGCCCACAGCACGAGACGAGAGTCCCCTCTTTTTTTTGTGATTACTCTGATCATCATGCTAGGAACAGTAGAACGTCCCGCCACGACAGAACGGCGATGACGAATAAGAAGGTGCTGTGACGGCGGCGAACGGTTGTACCGTCCGAGTGCCGCCACGGCCATGGACTACTCCCAACGGATTCTCCGTGACCCCGGGTTGTAGAGGGAGGCTGGGAGACGGTGGTTTAGTAATGGGCGGCAATAGAGTGTGATAGGTGTTGGTGGACAGCTGCGGAGGACGGCACAACAAAGCAACGGTGTGGTGAATATTAGGCTGGAAGAGGGAGAGACGGCAGTACGGTGAGACAGTGAGGTAGCTGTCAATAGCCGATGGGGGAGGAAGGGCACGGGGAGGCAGATGAGGAGCATAGAGCTGTAACCGGCACCGCAGAAGAAGGCGAGAAAGACGACAGGTGCGGAGAAGAGAGATGGAGGAGAAGGTTAAAACGAAGAAGAGGGAAACGGTGGCATCGAAGGCTGATGGAGCTATCCCGTTGCAATGGGATATAGCATGCACTAGAGGCTTCATTCGTATTCCACTGATACATTGTTAAACATCATTATCTGCTACTGGATAACACTAATTTGCTTCTAAATACGATTGTTAAGTATAAATCAGATCCTTGTCAAAATTTAGTACAAACCCACATCATGTAATTCGCCGGTTCTTTTAAGGAGAACTAATCATTTTCTGATTAAACACAAACATGTACTACTTCCAATTCAAAATAGATGTCGATCTAGTATAGCGAATATATTATTTTTCCGGAAAAAACAAGGCATTAACTTTTGTTTCTTCCATATACATGAAGCTAAAAAAGCCTCAAACGACCACTCGAAAAAGAACGGTGAGCAGTACTTTTTGTTGCTGTTCTATGGATCAAGTTCATTTTTTTAGGGTAAACTAAGAACAAAAACTGATCTACATAGTTCAATTATTTCGAATTAGATATGCTTATGTTGCCGTGCTTCACAATCTAATGACATGAGTACCTGCTCGCATTATCTTAAGCTGGGGGTGTATTGACCAGTTACGCCAACCAACCAGATGACATGGTCGATCGAATTCAGCTAGTCATATGTTGGCATCCATCTATTGCTATTATTATTTGTTTTTGTTGGTTCTAATTCGAACCCAATTGTTGTCATCTTCAGCTATAAACGGACTGTACAAAATACAGACACCACAAATGAAATTCAGGTTGATTGTGAAATAGACTTTCAAATGAACCGAATACTACAGCTATCAAGCATCTGCATTCTACAGTGTGCACCACTGTCCACTACTACAGAAAGGCTTATATTAGACGCCTCATCACAGACGGTTAAAAAAACCCATCTGTGATGAGGAATATCACTGACGTTTCTATACTAAAACCGTCAGTGATATAATCACAGACGGTACTCTTCATGAACCGTCACTGATATCATAGACGGTTTTAATTAAAAACCGTCTGTGATCATATCACAGACAGTTTTAATTACAAACCATCTATGATAAGTTAATATCACAGACGGTTCTAACTAGGAACCGTTTATGATATGACCTCACACCCCTATATAACCATACCAATAGAGATTCGTAGCGTAGACCCATGCGTTTCGTTTCTCGCAAACCCTAGCCCCCCGGTAATCCTCCTCCCCGGCGACCTCCTCCGCGAGCACCTTCTCCTAGATCGGCTACCTCTGAGAGCACCTTCTCTCCGTCGGCTACCTCCTCCTCCGCGAGCACATTCCCCGTTGGCTACCTCCCCGTCGATGAGTTGTGTATGAACCGATAATCTTCATTTTGAGTTTGTGAATGATGATTGGCCATTCATAGTTGCTTGTATGTATGTTGTAATCTAGCTTCACTGATCTTAGCTCTGGACTCTGAAATGAGCACATGTCATGGAGATCTTTATTTATCCATCTAATGAGCAATTCACCATTCTGTTATCATTGCTTTGTATATAGACTTTGGCACCATCAAGGCAACCTTGAGCAATTGTCTCCACTTCACAGTGAATAACCAAGTTTCTTCATTCTCAGAAGTATAATTTTGTATGTCCTAATGTAATGGTAGTCAGTAAGAACTAAGCTATACCCAAGTGTAAAGTAGCTAGGTAATACCATTTTTCTGTAGCAGAAGCTTACATCCTTTATTGATTGACTAGACTGGATGTGGTAATTGTGGCAACCTAATCATTAGATTGTATCAAATTGTATGTTTTATATTTGCTGCAACCAATATGTGTCATTGGTAAAAAAAATGTTAATTAAAACGCCCGTCGTTCTGACTGTAAATTAATGCATGATGATGTCTGTATATGCATATTCTAGATTGCTATTAAAGAGAATGCTTGAGATGCTTGTTTGTCTATTATTAGTTCATGAAAAGACTCATTGAAGCTGAACACTAATTCACTATAAAATATTTGTGGTAAGGACATGAAAAAACTGTTAGAAGCTAAACAAAAACTTGAGATGAAGATCGAACAACTGAAGGGGAAATATGAGATAACAGAAAAGATTTATGAGATGAAAAAAGAACTGAAACACATAGATGATCGCTTGCAAGATATCGAATCTCTTAACACGGTACTCATCAGTAAGGACATTAGGGCGAATGCAGAGCTGAAAGAAGCCAAAGCTGAGCTTATAGAGGTAATATAAAGGCCCCCTTTGACATAGCTGGAGCTTGTGTAAAAGCCTACTTTTGGCTGGCTGTCTTGAGAAGCAGCTGGCTAGAGAAGCTGCTGTCGGGAAAAGCCTGCCGTTTGGTAGTTTGGCTAGGTTGAATGTCTGTTCTGAGTTGTATGTGATGATTGAAAAGTTTGAAATACATTTGAGGAGTCTGATGTCTTGTTCGTCTGCTGATTAAGAGTGAATAGCTCATTGGATCACTTCTTAGAAGCAAGATAAAAGATCCTCACTAACTCCCAAATCCTAGTACCAGTAATATAGCAGGATCATGCCCAGAAGCAATGCAACGTAGCAACTCATGTACTCTTCTTACTCATCCATGATGAACCATCGTCTAGTCTATTAGCCTGATTTTCTTCTCACTATTGTTAATCTCTTATTTTTAGCCTGATTTTCTTCTCACTGTTGTTAATCTCTTATTTTTCTTCCAGAGTTTAGAGTTTGTTTTGATAAAAAAATAGTTACGTAGATTGTAACATCTCTTGCTAATTTTTAACAAGTTGACCGTTGAAAATGATGCGCATAGCCATAGATGCGTTTTTTTCAGTGTACACCTGATGATAAAACAAGAGCAAATACAAAATCATCAGAGGCTATTGCATAAGCAATTAATGGTGATGGCACATATCAGTAACATTAACGGTAGTACATATATACATCTGCAGTAGCCCAAGTATTTCGATGGTACAGTACAAGCCAAAGGTGACATTGAACGATGAAGGCGTGCCCAGTATAGAAATGTCAACTCAACATATTACATCAAGCACTCCCTTTCAGTTATTGAACTCCAATGATCAGACGGTTGTATAATGTTGCTGTTTTGGTTAAAAATAGATAAGTGTGACGTTGGACGCATCTAGCTTCCGCATGCCAAGCACTCTTCCCGGTTGTTGAAGGAACAAACGACTTGCGCCATTTTAGCTTCAACATCCTCTTTCACTGTAGGCTTGGTGTTACTATCCTACAGGGTTAACAAAATTGTCGAAAACCGCTCGGTTTTCGCGGTTTTCGACCGTACCACGCCGGCTCGAGATCGCTCGGTAAACCGGTCTAATTTAAAAAAATTCAAAAAAAATTGAAAAACTTTATGCGTTGAAAAACACTCGAAAACCGTTCAAAAACCGTGGTTTTCGCAATAAACCGTTCAAAAACCATTTTTTAAGAACATTCAATTGGTCGGCTGGTTTTTCGTGAAAAACCGTGGTAAATCGCGAAAACTGAACGGTTTTCGATTTTTTGAATTTTTTTCAAATTTTTTTGCTTTCTTAACCCTCGGTTTCTGACTGTCTTCAAGCGGTTTTTCGAGCGATTTTTACGGTTTTTCGCAATTTCGGTTCTGTGAACCCTGCTATCCTGCACATGAAGTGTGTTTTTCGTGGTGAGTTGTGTTTAAGCAGTTGACTGGGAAAAAGTGTAGAATAAATATGGAATCAAGGGCTCTGATCAATATAACATCCACGATCAACAGCCATGTCAGCTAGAGTTTTCTGCTTGATCTCCCAAACAGTTCTGACGCAATAATTGAGTACAATAGGAGGATGAACTACATACTTGTAAATTGCTTTAAGATCATCTAGGATTTCTGTCATCTTTTTCACTCGAGGAGGATGAGGATGAAAATGGACTGCGTATGGTATTCTCATTCGGGGATGAGGATGGAATGAAAAATAAATCAGAGCATGAACTTTCAGGACGAACTGTTCATGGAATTGGATTTTGCGTTGGAATCCATCAACATTAGAATAAGAAAAGTGATGAAAGTATTACAAATATTCATATTTTAAGACCATCCTCATCAGATAAGCTGTTGCCTCCATACATCTAGGATGTTTTGATATTCAATTGTGAAATCTATAACTGATTGTGTCTTGTAAATGTCGTTGCATAAATATCTAAGGAGAATAAAACTTCGAACAATAGATACTAATTATGGAAGTTCTGCAAAAAGAGTTAGGAAAAAAACATATCACAGACGATTCTATTTAAAAATCGTCTGTGATAATCTCATATCACAAACGATTCTAACTATGAACCGTCTGTGATTACTCGTCATCAGAGACGGTTCTATCATAGAACCGTCTAAGATATTCCCTCATCACAGACGGTTTGTAGATAAAATCGTCTCTGATATTAGTTTTTACTGACAATTCGGAAAATGTTTGTGATGTGCCTTCTTATCACTGATACAGGTTTACAGACGATTCACAAAATCGCCAGGGATAAAATTTTCGAACTGTCTGTGATGAGTTTTTATATAGTAGTGATCGTACTGTTCGAAATGAATAAGCAACTGTTCATCCACTACACTTAAAACTATATTAAATCACTAAGACAAGAACATTAAATTATACTCCGACAATAACAAAGTTTACTCCGGATGTACAATTTGGTGAGAAAATGACAACGTGACAGTACCAAATAGTGTGATTTTGTTGACCATTCTTGACAAAAGCAGCACATTAGAATTAAGGCCCTCTTAAATATAGCTAGAGCTTATACAAAAAACCTGCTTTTGGCTAAGCTACTCTGAAAAGTAGCTGGCTAAAAAATTTGTTATCTAAAAAAACCTGTCGTTTAGTAGTTTGGCTTCTGACTGAATGGCTATTATGAGTTGCATATGATGATTGAAATATCTAAAATACCCTTGAGCAAGATATATTATAGAGTAGTTTTTCTACATAACTAAATAAACATCTCGGTCAGGCGTTGCTCGGCCTAGCGTCAAATTTTGCATTACTGAATTACACACAGCACTTCTATTTTGATTCATAAACTATAGCAAATTAACGAAATGTATTAGCATGTTCACATTGTTATTCTCCAAAACTTATATTTTTGCACCTACCTCAGCTCCCAAACTAGAGTTAGAAAAAAGGCATTTCCCATTGCTCCACGTCTGGCTCGAAAGCCTTATTCCAGCACAAAACACCAGGCAGGGTTACAAACATGAGAACTTGCACACAAGGTTCAAAATTTCGGATTTCGGACAATCCCGAAATCTCAAGTACCGGCCGGGGAAAAAAATTTGAAATTGCTACAGTAAAATCCGAAATTTCATGTTTTTTGGCCGGTTTTGGAAGTTTTAGGGCTGGATTTGGTCCAATAACCCTTAGGAAAGTCATCTCCTATGAAAATTTGTTGAAAAACCTAATTTTTTAAACATTTTAAAATTTTGGCAGAAATACTGTCACATTTTTATAACATTGCAAAAGATTGATAATATTCTGAAAATTTTATGGTACTATCCTTAGTAGTTTAGGATCATACATAAAAAATTTAAAAATAATTTAACTTCATTTGTTACCTTTAAGAAATCAAAAACAGAATGAACATAATTGGGACAGTTATATTGTCAGAATTTTATAAATTTTCTTGAGTGTGATTATGATCTAAACTTTTTTTGAGAGATTAATAATTTACTCAGTACCATTATATAATTTTTTCAAAAAATTTAAACTTTGTTTGTTTGGTCAATAAAATCTATGTAAGTATTGAACTTCGTTTGTTATATTATATTTTAAAAATCAGAAACAAAAGAACATAAATGGTACTGTGCCTTGTAAGAATTTTATAAATTCATTGGAGTGTGATCATGAATCATTTATGGGATATTAAGAACTTCCTTATCACCATTTTTTAAAATTTTAAAAAAAAATTATGCTTTACATAACTTTTCATTTTGTTCAAGTTTGCCGGTAAGCCTTTTAACATGACAGTAGTATTGTTCGAATTTTTAAAAATTTATACAGTTTGATAATCATCTAAAAATTTTATGAGAGAATTATAGATACATAATAACCATGCACAAATTTTTTTAACAGTTTCTAACTTCATTTGTACTATTTTCCATTCGGATCAAACTTGTCGGTCAGTGTTCTATCAGGACAGCGCCACTCTCCGAACTTTTAAAAATTCCTTACATGTGATAATCAGATGAAATTTTTATGAGAACATTATTTATGGATCATAACCATGCACAAAAAATTTCAATAGTTTATAACTTGATTTGTACCATTTTCCATTCCGATCAAACTTGTCGGTCAGTGTTTTATCAGGACAGTATCACTCTCCGAATTTTTAAAAATTCCTCAGATGTGATAATAATCTGAAATTTTTGTGAGAACATCATCATTGTGTCAGGAACCTCCAAAAAAATTTTAAAAAAATTTAGATAAGGTTTAGCTCACTTTTCAGCCAGTGCAAAAAAACCCAAAATTTCGAGTTTTTTCACCGAATTTCGGTTTTTGTTTTCCGGATTGGACCGGATTTGAATTTTCAAATTCAAATTTCGTCCGAAATAATTCCGAAATTTGGTTATCCGGCCCGGGACGAAATTCATTCCGAAACGAAATTTGAAACCTTGCTTGCATGCACCTAGTCAAGTTACAAGGCAACCAGCATATCATATCACAGTTGCTGCTCCAGGTGGAATTCTTGTCCACCGTTGTATCAGCTGTTAAAGTTCTTTCTACTCACTTGGCGACGACACCATTGGCGACGGCGGAGACGGCGACAACAAGGTGGTCGAAGTGTCCAAATTCAGAATGTCTCACTCCTGCTGCTATACATGGGATGGATTTTAGCACTTGTCAGGTTTGGTGTTGATTCTATTTTCTAACACAACAATTGTTTTGTCTGATATTTGTTATAGAGGAGCTAATTCAGAAGAGGGATTTGTGTTGTGAAGAAAAATATGTTCAGTATTTCTTCAATTACCAAAGAGTCAGAATATTTCTTATGGTGCCAAGAGTTCTTGTGTTGAGCCATACATAAACTTAGCAGAACAAACTTGTGCATTTGAGCCAATAGTAAGTCCAACTATTTGATTCAGCCTTCATTCATTACTTAATACGAAACACATTCTAAATAATTTTACTCTGGCTAATCCTTGTGAAATGTCTACAAACAGCTTGTGATAGTCACAGTGAAGTATCATTTTTCCTCTGCAATTCTGAAAACAAGAGTTGAAGAAAGTACCCAAATTTCACATCAACAAAGTTCAGACTACCTACAAACAGGGGATTCATTTACAAATTTGAATGCTCAGTGTAAGTCAGATCTATTTATTGCTAATAGCATGACACAACAAAGAATCCAAAAGTAGTACCTCTTCAATGAAATGCTGATCTTGGTTACGCCACAAATATACAGAATACACCAACACCTCTGCCCATGGTTGCAAATCTTGTCTAAAACCACAAAATGCTTTCCCAAAATTTCAGTGATTTTCAACCAGCTATGAAATGGTTCCCGAAACTAGAAAAAATTGGGAAGAAATATAAAAAAATCATGCAAGCATTTATCTACATTTCCTATCTGTTTGAATGCAAAATACTAAGTATTTGTACATAAAATTCCCAAGTTAGGGTTTAGATCGAAATACAATTTAAGACTGAAATACATCATGTAATACCGAAATACATCATTTAAAGGTCGAAATCCAATTTAGGGTTTAGGGTTAGGGTTATATAATTTGTATATGTATTTTTTGCAATTTTTCACATGTATTCCTCATAAAAAGCATTACAATTCTCTACAAAAAATTGGTATGAAATCCGGTCCAAAGTACGGGAATTTCGGTCGAAATCATCGAGGTTTCACCAAATTTTATCTATCAAAAATATTGTAGCAACCCTAATTTAAAAAAACATCCTACCGGGGTTTTAAATCTCATCCCGACCGAAATCCAATAATTCGCGGAAATTTTAAACGCTACTTGAACCTATATATTTCGCTCTCCTAGACATGCAGAAACGTTGATGTTGATGTAAATGTGAATTTCGGACAAGAATTGGCCAAAATTTGAATTTTCAGACATATTTTGATTTTTCGACAAATTCGACCGAAATTTGAATTTCCGGACAGAATTTTACTTTTGGACAAATTTGGCCGAGATTTTAATTTTCGGACAAAATTTGAATTTTTAAATACAATTTGACCGGAATTTGAATTTTTGAACAAAATTTGACTACAATTTAACCGAGTAAACTTCGGTGAAATTTGAATTTGACCGAGTATACCTCTTCATGCAACAAATTGCGTGAGCCCATCTGGTCTTTTTTTGAGATAACTCTATCTAGCATCTTGAAAAAATATTACAAGAAACTAGATGAGCATATCTCATCGATCCACTTATCCAAATAAATAGATAACTTCAAATCTATAAATGATCCTATCTTATCTACCTCACCTAACCAACCAAACGGCACACATAAGGGCAATCTCAACCCATAGTTTCTATGAGCAGTGTCTAGAGGGGAGAAGAGCAATAAATATCTTTTAAGACCTAGTCTCTCCAATGCATAGTTTCCATAAGCAGTTTCTATAGAGTAAATTTTAATGCTTCATGTACCACAAACACAGCTATAGAGTAAAATTTAATGACTTCATGCATGTACTACAAACCCAACGCTGATTTTTATCGTTTCTCCTGTCTTGGTATCCGTGTCGACCCAGTTTCTTGCATGAGACAGTTTCTTTGTTTTTTTCTTCTCTCCCTTCCTTAATTCATATGCCACATCAGACTTTTGCTTAGTTGGCAGTGTAATTAATTCTATAGACACCGGCTGAGGTAGAGGGTTGGGACTACCCTAAGACTCTCAACGTAAGAGCATTCTGAGAATCTGCGCCAACGATCCGTATCGTGTGTCATGCCGCATATAATACGTACATGCAGGGAGTCAGGGATGCAGCTATACGAATGTACTCTCCAGTCCATTGTTACATCTGGCTCGGCTCACAACTTCGAGGGCAGTTTCGTCAGTTCACACCAAACCAGAGCCACGGGCCCAACGCCCAAACCAACACGGTACCACCTGAGAAGTGAAGCGACCCGTTGTACAGCAGCCAGCACCTTCTGACAGGTGGGCCCCGCAGATACGTGCAGAACACACATGGACCCACCTGACAGTTACCTGTCCGTACACAGTGCAACCTCGATTTTTTTTATTTTTTTACAGCGCGGAGCACCTGCTCGTCCGCGCCAATACCACGTCGTGCCCCCACCCCCACGCCTCGTCCGCCTCGCTGACTTCCGGGGCCCATAGGGAGCCACCAATCCACCAAGGCGATAAGATCGCCTCGCCCCGTGCACCACCGGCAGGTGCCCGTGGCCACCACGGGTTCCCCCGGTAAAAGAAGGAACGGGGTCGCGGCCGCATATAACGGACGGTGGGATTGGACCGGAAGTGCTGCTGTTGCGCGATCGTGCGGACGGATGCGAGGTCGCGGCAACTGCTGATAGGCGGTTGCTCTGCGCCGCGCGGGGCCCTAGGATTTTGGGGAAGCTGCGCCGCGCCTTTTAAAAAAATCGGGAGAACTGATGATTTCCTCCTCTTGCACCCCTCGTGAAATCGTGATATTGCATCCGATCCGGAGTCCTCGTCGTAAAACCGCGGGCATTTCTTGTTGCGAATGTCCACGGTGTTCTTTATAACCGGTGGCACGATCTTATCGAGAATAGAAGATTTTGTTAGTTGCAACGCGATCCTAATCCCTCTAAAACTCTTGACAGGAAGCTGGAAAGTTTCGCTAAAAATTGTCACCGCTAGCTTAAAGCAAACGATTGCATACCTCACAATACAAATTGTTGATTTCTATCAATACAACACGTATACTAGAGGTTTGGCATAGTAACTACCAAGGGTTTAGATGTGCTCTAGCCTTACATGCTTGGGGCATAATCATAAACGTATTGTTTGTATTCTTTCATATTTGTAGAGGTAAGCACTATGTTAGATGGTTTACTTGATAATTTCAGTTTAAACTTCCAGCTTCATCACCTTTACACTAGATTACCCCTCTTTTGTTCGTTCCAATGCAACCAAGAGTGAACACAACAACACAATCCACGTGTGTTGCAACTTCAAGTTTCAACAGGATGACTAATATTTGCTAAATTCCTGACATTACAACTCATGTTTAGAGTGCCGTTGGATCGAGAGAAGGGGAGGTGAGAACCAATAGTCATAAGCAACATTGTAATCAAGAGTTCAAGACCAAATAAATATTAGACAAGGGCAAATAGTCATATTTTTTGCACATCGGCTTGTATACAAAGTTATAACGACAAAAGTGATGCCACAACCAAGATTTTTGGCACAATAACTCATACACTCAATGCCATTGCAACCAAATTTAGGTGGAAAATAAAATGTAAGTCCAAAACGTTCCTTTTGATTGGACTGCTCATGCATTTAGTGCCATTGCAACCGAACTTATGTGAAAGATATACGTGAATCCACAACGTTCGACCTTTGATTGGATTGCTGATACACTTCAAATGCCGCTAGAGCTATGACCAGTAGATGAATGTAATCATCCGATTCTTAGTAAAAGAACTCTTTTACGGTGGATTAAAATCAATATAAGCCGTTCATTCTATTAAATCTAATGGTTGAAATCAATTTAGATCTAGTTATACTATCACCTGTAGTATTGATAGTAAAATTCAGAGAAGGGTAAAAAATTATATCATACTATTTGTCCTTTACGGTAAAATACGTCATGTGATCCTGATGAATGGTGGATGAATGGATAAGAAGCCTCTGAAGATCACCAAGTATTCGATAAATCTAAAACTATGAACGAATTAGGAAAAATCTAAAATACCTCTGATGAATGGATAAAAAAATCTAAAATATCCTTAAGGAATGGATAATTATATTTAGTTTCTACTACCATTATTTACTATCTATGTTATCTACCGTAAAATTTCTCAAGTAAAAACATCTCATATTATAACGGTACAGCTCATTCGATGGAAGTGAGGTTGGAGCTGAATTTACATGCCCTGGTGTGAGAAAAGATGGAAAGCAAAGGACCATTCCGAGAAATCGCTCCAAAAAAAGTGCAGGGGAAATGCAAAAGAAGTTGGTGAGGACTGTGCGTGCCTCTATAAGCTCTCCTCCAGAAGCCCACCCCACCCCACCCCCACCACCTTCTCCATCCCTTCCGTTTTCTTCTGCCCTGGACACCAAACCCTAACAACAAACCACCCGGAGGAAGGGAGAGGGAGCTAAAACCCTAGCTCGCCATGAAGACGCTGTGCCCGAAGCCCGGCAAGGGCGGCAAGATCCACCCGTCGCCCCCCAGCGTTGACGTCGACCCGACCGCGACAGCGCTCCGGATCCTCCCTGCTGCCATCCTCGCGCTCACCGCCGCCCTCCGCCCCGAGGACCAGCAGGTGCTGGCGTACCTGGTCACCCGCTCCCTCCAGGGCGGCGCCGCCCCGCAACCGGAGCAGCCGCCGGTGCGCGGGCGCCGCCGCCGCGCCCACCCTCCGGCCATCGGCTGCGGGTGCTTCGACTGCTACACCAGCTTCTGGTCGCGCTGGGACTGCTCCCCCGACCGAGAACTCATCCACGACGCCATCGACGCCTTCGAGGACCACCTCGCCGCCGCCGAGTCCTCGTCCTCGTCCTCCGCCGCCTCCACCCCTTCATCCTCCTCCAAGCGCCGCGACAAGGGCAAGCGCAGGGCCCCACCGACGCCGCCGCCGATGCCCCCCAAGTCCCCGGAGCCCCAGGTGGAGAAGGTCCAAGAACCCACGCCTGCCCCAGCCTCCCCTCCTCCTCCTCCGCCGCCCCCCGCCCCAGCGGCGAGCACCGTGGAGAGCGACGAGGAGGAGAAGGTTCCAGAAGTTTCCCCGGAGGCGGAGGCGGTGGAGAATGCGGAGGTGGAGGGGGAGGGGGAGGAGGAGGAGCGAAAGCGGGGGTGGGCGGACGTGATGGGGATGCTTAACCTGCGGTTGTGGGGGATTTGGAGTCCGGCCGTGGAGAGCGCCACCTAGAACAGCCACCACCTTACGCTAGTAGAAGCAAGCAACAAGAGGTTAGAGAGGCAGTGCAAGGGACATTTCTGTAGTTTCTGGGCTTCTTTTGGGGTGGAATTGGGATGCCAAAGGAGCAAGTGATAGGTTGTAGTAGTTTCCTTTCTTGGGGAGAAGCAGGTGATGACTAGTTACTAGTACTACTAGCTCTAGTATGGAATGCATGATCGGCGATGGTTGGTGATGATGGTGTTTTGGTACATGTAGGAAGAAGAAGAAGAACATCTGATGTTTGATGTTGATTAGGGTGTTTTCTGACATGGGGACTGTGAAAGCTTGCATCTGCCCTTGCTTCATTTCCTAGCTTTGTGATTATGGCTTATGGGATGGTTTGATAATGATCATATAGCTTCTATTTGGCCATCTTGGTATACGTTCTGCAGAATTGCATTGCGTTGTGTTTCTGTGTTTGGAGCGGTCGGGGTTCTTCTTTTGCTTAGCCTCCCTGGTCGTATACTCGTATGTGCTGTGTTTTGTGACCTTAAACAAGGGACAAATTGTAGCTTGTTTAATGACCGCTAAGGAGCTCGGAAACGTGAGGATTTTCCAAAGAAGATTTAGCGGGCTACTTGTCCGACCGATTGCAGGCATTGCTCGAGGTGAGCCATATCCACAGCTAATTCGCCATGCGTACACTGCGATTACTGGTGAATCATAGGCTTTGCTGGCTTTGTTCTGACTTGTGAGAAGTCATGTTGGCGAATCTTAGTTTCGTTGTTGCGTTGACCAAATTTCTACTTTCCGAGCTGATGCGCTATTAGTGAAGTCCTTTGCCTTGTCATCTCTTCCCAAAATTCTCTGTTCTCTCATCGCACATTTCAATCCTACCTGTTAGAACAGATAAAGTAGCGCGGTAGTTTTCGCTAAGATGCTGAAGTTGTACTGGAAGAGGACAGAGATGGAGTGGTGGGGACGGGGAAATGGGAGCATGGCGTTGTTCACTTCGGAGGGGAGAGCTATCGGACGCCTTTGGCACTGTAACTTCAGCGGTCTTTAAAGGACAGTTCAGCGGTCTTTAAAGGACAGTTCGATCTAGAGAGTGGACAGTTCGGATCGACCCAAAAAAAAATACTATATGGATTTTTTTCTGTATAAAAAATGCTGTTCATACTAATGTAGTAAAACGTTGTTTATCATGGTTTTGACCTATCTGAACCGTTCGTCGTCTCGATCGGATGATCTAAGACTATAGGAACCACTTAAATTGCAATCCCGTAAAAACTGGATCTAATCTCTGTCCAGAGCTATCAGCCATGTATGGTACGGTAGGGATAAGGACACTGTTGCTCTTTTTCTTGTCTATATGATTCTGACTAATGTTTGGGCCTCACAAGGATTAATTGTCCACAAATAGGCCACAGGTAATTTCATAGTACCACCTACGTTTCATTTTATAAGGTTGTATGTACTAGCACTTGTTGCCTTTACCTTGATTTCGAAGAAAGTAGAAGGAAAAAAAGCATTGTACATTGGTTCCTTTACCTATATATCCAAGTAATAATGATTGACTAATTGTACTCCATCTAGTACTCTAATGTTCTTTTGGCAGTGACAAATGGACTGAACCTCCTACTTTGGCCCATGATTGATTTGACATAGGACTATCTATGCTTGGCAGTTGGCACTCGGTGGGAACAGGTAAAGAACCTAAAAGTGGACTAAATGGTCTCTGAAATTCCTGTGGAACGAGGCCTATTTGAAACGTGTTAAATTTAATGAGAATTTTGTAGGAATTTCTAGTGAAACTGGTCAATTCTCCTAGGAATCATGAACCATACATTTGTTCCATACTGGACCAAACATTTAGGTTATGCTCCAATTCATATTCATAGAAATTTTATAGAAAACAATTCAATCTCTATAGTCCCAAGAAGGCATTACCTTTTTCTTTTTTCTTTTTTGCCGTCATAGCATTGCCATAACAAAGTTATCGGATGATGAGGCCCATGAGGGATACTTTGCTTTGGTTCAACATGAGTTTCAGCATTACTACAGCATTACCTCAGAAGAAGACAAATTATGCAGGAATTGTGCCAATTTGAGAGCGTTAAGCTTCATACGTGCTTCGATCAAATGACATCCAGATGATGGGTCGTCGTTCCCGTGTAGACAAAGATTCTGTCTTTAAGAAGTTGCATCATCGCCTGCGCCGTCCTGCGCTATCTATCGTCAACGATTCTCTACTACAGTAGATCATCACATTGCGTCGTTGGAGGTAGAGTTCACTGCAATTGAGGCTGTTGTGCCTATTATCGGTGGCATTCATACGCGATTAATTATCGACGATTTCTTCGATGATTTGTCGTCTTCTACGAGTTATTGTGGTAAGATCCATTGGATCCTTTCTTCGCAATTATTGGAATACATTCAAGATGCTATTAGTCCGTCGTTGCTATTGGGTTAATTTTGGTTACAAGGAGACTTTGATTAAAATAAATAAATATTAGTTGTGAGGACAATTGAATTTGGTGTTTCGTTCACCGTTTGGATATGTTGCTAATTGGATCGCTTTTAAGGTGATCGTTATGGAGGTTTTCAACAGCAATTTTAGATGTTCAACAACACCATGATTGTCACGGAGGTTTTGATCGGTGATACAAACATTCTGGTCAGCAAAGTTTCAAATTTCGTTTTCGGAGCACATCTCGGAGATAGCCGAAATCCGAAATTTTTGCAAGATTTTAGAATTTGGCCGAAATCCAGACGAAATTCAAAAGGCAAATTTGAAACCGGGAAAACCAAATTTTTGGTGAAATTGACCGAATTTTTGGTGATTTTCAACCCCTGTGAATTTTTCTCCCGAGGCTAGAAAAACATGGAAAAAAATATGAAAAAAAATTCATGCAAGCATTTATCTACATTTCCTATATGTTCGAATGCAAAATACTAAGTATTTGAACATAAAATTCCCAAGTTAGGGTTTAAGATTTAGGCCAAAATACAATTTAATACCGAAATACATCATGTAAGGCTGAAATCTAAGTTATGGTTTAGACCAAAATACATTATTTAAGGTCGAAATCCAAGTTAGAGTTTAGGATTAAGTTATATAGTTTGTATATGTATTTTTTGCAAATTTTTCACGTGCATTCATCATAAAATGCATTACAATTCTCCAAAATAAATGTTTCGAAATCCGATCAAAAAGCCGAAATCTCAGCAAAATAATTTTTCAAATTACGGCAGCAAACTAATTTTCAATTTGTTTTTTATTTCGCCGAGATTTGTAATCTCGGCTATTGCCAAAGCCCGAAATTTCGTCGAGAGTTCGAACCTCCTGGTCAGCATCAGCTCTCTCTTGTCAATTAAGGATAATCCAAAAGACTACATGCGACTTGCGACACCACGGTCAACTCCCTGTACACTCGAATTGGTACTGGGCCATCCGCCTATCGTTCGTGCGTAAGCTGCTGCTCCTGCTCCTAGGGTGGGATCAGCTGGGCGGCGGGCCGTGCATGCTGAGCGTTGACTGGCCAGGAGTAGTAGAAGAGAGGACCTGAGCTGTGCGGCTGGGGCCTGGGTGCGGCTGCGAAAGCCTGCCTCTGCGCGCCCAGTAGTCATGACACGGCCACGACGCGTTGCCTCGCGCTCGTCATCCGCCTGCGTCTCTAGCTGTACCGGTCGGTGCGGAATCCGTGGAATGTGCTCCGTCCGCATGGGCCGGCTAACGTGCTCGTCGCTGCCCGAAACGGCGCCCATTCGCCGCGGCTGGCTTTGTTCCTTGCGCGTACACGCGCGTAGGGCAAGGGCCATATGCGACATCCATGTTCCGTAGGAGCTGAGGCCGTGGTACGCTGCACGTAAGAGTTGCTTGTCCCAGTGCGCAAGCTGATCTTCACTCTTTTTGGCCTTGAGATCTCGGGTAGGCACGCAATTGGGTAACCACTGCATCGTCTCAACCAAAACGAAATGCCAGCATATAAACTATCTCTGGGTCTGTGAGCAACTGAGTTGCCACCCCAACACCGGAGTAGATGTTGATGACACCGAGACTTTCTTCACGCTGGATAGAGCCAAAAGAATGGCGGAAGTAGTCATCGGAGCTCGCCGAGCATCCAACGCAACTCTCGAATGAGAACGTCGACTCTACATTTAGGACTAACGCTAGTGGGTGACTCTACATCTAGGACTAAGGTCCCCTCCCGCTCGCCGACGGTGAAGTCACTGAGGAGATCATAGCAGAGGACGGCCCGATGCGAGGAAGGAGAGCCCCCTTGTACGTACTAGGAGGGATTGATGAGGCGGCGAAGGAGAGTCGAGGGTTGTGCTTGTGCCTTGCCCGTGCTCTGCCGTGTCGGCATGTGACGCACGCTACTAATCTAGTCTGGGGCGCATTGGTTGCTTTGTGGTTATAACGTCAAAATCCAATGGTCTTGGCAGTTTCCCTATCTTGATCATAACCTTTTCATGATGGGTCCGAGTCATGGTGCTAAATTGGGACAGGGCCAGCCTCACAAATCACCAAATCACGTATTATATATTACTCTGTAGGGAGTATGTCTTCTTTTGCATCATTGCAATTGCATACATTATTGACGATGGACGTGGCATCTCTTTGATGCGTTGGCCTCCTTTGTTTCGTGGCCCACGGTTACGCTACGACCTACCGCCGGGGGGGAGGTGTGTGGGTTTGGGTTCGTCGTCGTCGCTCAGGTGTGTGTCTAACGTGTGGTTGCGTCTGGTTTAGAGAAAACCGAGTACGACCTGCCCTAGATGTGACTGATTTTCAGGCCCACCCCCGTGGACAGTTGCATGGATCCGAGCCTGTCCTCGCGCTTCACTGCTGCTGCTGGTGCTTCAGATAAGCCGAGTGACGCATCGTTTGCTAGCTGTTGTTCATCTGAGGAGCCAGAGAAAGGAAAGCAAACGATGTGCTTGCGGAGAAGCTCGTCGGTAACAGTCCAGCAGCCTCGATCGGAAGCAAATTCGATCGCTGAAAGCCGAAGCATGCACCTATCGTACACAACCAGCTGAAACCATATACGTGCAGTTCGTTCATCCCAAATCAGATGATGGGGGGGGGGGGGTCCTCGTTGATTGGGTCCTACAAGCTGCAGTAAATATAGAGTAGAAATAAGCAGCAGCCAAACATGAATGCTTCCAACCAAGCTATAAATTTCGCGCTGCGAGATGAGATCCAAAGTGTTACATACTGGCTTTACAGTTTACTTGCACTTTGTTACTACAGCGTGGTACGGACGCCGCGTGCGTGTTGGAAGTGAAGCGATCGATCTCCGTGGCTTGGTTGCGTCGCTGCCGGCAATGCGAGTGGGAGTGTGATGCGAGGGGGCTGCGCTGGCTGTCTGCTGACGGAAGGGAGTTCACGGGCAGGGAAGCGAGTCTGCCACCGAGGACCACCGCATTGATTGACTGAACCTCAAACTTCACTACTGTTGGCAGTGGGACGAGGAGACGCGCTTCTGTCCGTACGTGCCAGATCCGCCTCCTCTCCAACAGCTTGTTGCGGTTGGGCTGGCCTTTCTAGGCCGCCGGAGCCGGACTAGAGGTGCATGCCGAGTTCACCGGAATATACCCCTTAAAGGTACCAAGGTGGGACCCACGTACGGGGGGGTTTAATTTAGCATGAACTGGTCCAACGTTTAGTACCCGTTGTTGGGCCCACACGTAAGTTAAAAAAAAACTCTCCGTCTCTCGTCTCCTCTCACTCTCTCTCTCTATTTTTCACCTGCATCTCCATGTCCATCTCTCCCCTCCGTTCGCTTTGCGCACCAACGGCGGTGGCTGGCGTCCACGCCACTCCGATGAGCCTCCTTAGTTCAACGTGGATGATTTGGAGCCGTAGAAGGCGAAGCAAAATCATGGCGGCAGAAGGCGGATCGAGGTGTTCCTAACGACACCTTCCCATGGCGACGATCGTCGAATTCGAAGTCGCGGCAACATCGCCAAAGGCGAATGTAGCAGATCTCAGCGACGGCATTGACGTGGCACCTTTAATTGGTGGTGGCGATGCAGCTTTGCATGGTGATGGATCTAGGCGCTGATGGGTCCTAGAGGCGACGACGACTAGCTACCGATTCGATCCACGCGGCGGCAACGAGTGTTCAAATCCGACAGTCAGGGGCCCTAGTGGTGTTAGTGACGACGATTCGTCCTTAGACCCGACTTCCTCGACCTCGTCCCCATGGCGCACAACTTGCTCCAGCTACATTCAGCGGAGGCAGTGCGGCGGAGCAAGTGACAACGTCCCACACGTGCCAGCTGATAGCGGATGCCACCGCGTTTTTTTTCTTTGGTACTGGTACCTTGGTCCCCCACTGTATTTTGGTACAATGTGAAATACTAGGTCCATCCCCCCATATCTCTATTCTAACTCTGTACATTACAAGAGATCACATGGATTGTACCGATCATCAACCTATATGTTCAATCGCTTATACACAAAATCCTCCTTACTACACATGCCTACTGTGGAGAGGTGGAACTAGAAAACATTAATCAGGGATACACACTCGCATGCACTTCTAAAGCCCCTCTTGTTTGCGGCTTGTGGAGCTTGCCCGTAGGCTACAGTTTGCCTATGGCTTGTCTGTCTCCTGTTGTCGTACCATGCCACGCCATTGTATGCTCGGCCCTCCGCACACCGTGCAGCACACTCGATCCTATACGACTGCACTTGGCCACAATGCACCGTACCAGGTCGCCAGTACGCTCTCTCTCCTGTCGCGGCCACATGTCTAGCATCTAGGCTTATGTCGAGTCGAGTTGTTGTCTCACCGTTCAAGTACTCGAGTCATTGTCTCGGTCGTCTAATGCCTAAAGGCAGAGACAGCTGAGTAGGCTAGCAGTTCAAAGTCATTCGGCCAGCATCCCATTTAGTCCGCTAAGATATGAAATGGCCCAGGAGGAGGATGGAGCATATGTACGAAAAGGTCTTCCTCCTCCTCAAGGCTGTAGCCACATATTCATTTCTTCCTTCACCTTGCCATGCATTGAAGAAGAGGTCTATACGACTTTTTTTTTTGAATTTAGGGGTGGAACTAGTAGGGAGTCGAGTATGCATCAGTAGCTCTTAATGCACCAATTAATTTATCAAAAAAACTTGAACTGACGAGAAAATTTGGGCAATATATATAACACAAAAGAAAAAATAATTAATCTACTGGGGAAGAAAGGGGAAGCTAGCATTCGGCAGAGGGGTAGATTGGCACCCACGAGATGAGACGGAGCTGACTTTCTAGAAGGAATGGCTCCAGGCGAGATCTGGATTTGGCAAAGCTGGAGGCGCAGGCATATCTCGAGCTCGATTTTCTTGGCAAATAGAAACCACAGAAAAATATATTCCCTAGAGAACTAATCCCCAGCATCATTTTGAAGAAGAATTGGGGATAAAATCCCATGCACTAATGAAATTCAAACTAGTATAGTGCCCTCTCTTCCGATTTCCTTTTCCCAGCACGTAATATATGGTCTTTTCCTTTTCTAGAATGTTTGTTTTCTTTTTCTTAATTCCAGGATATTTGTTTCCTTTTCCTTGAGATGATCTTTGGAGGTGAGGGAGATCAGTTGTGGGTCACAGGGATGAGTTAGACACATTAAACAATGGCTATCGGATGTGGGTGAGTAAAGCTGAGGAAAGATCTGAGAGGTTAATTTTGATGGAGGCAAGTTTCTAGAGACGTTTCGCTGGCTGCATGAAGGTTGAGCCATCTCTAGTGGGGCGTATTATTTGAGGTGGATGTAGAAAAGAATGCTTAGGTGCATTATAAAAGGGTATAGATAACAAAAAAAAACCAACAAAAAAAATAGGAAAAAATCTTAGAAACAAAAAGAAGAAGAAGAAAGCGGCATGGTGGCGGCGCAGGCTGACCGGGTTGGCAGCCCGTACGCATGTTCGTCTGAGGCGGCAAACAGCGATGCGAGCACAGACTCGGCAAAGGTGGTGGTTCGTTGGCAACTGGAACGATGGCCTGTTCAGTGGTGGCGCGCATACAGTTGGGGTGGTAGTCTGGCAGCGGCGCGTGGAGGTCGCACCATATCTAGAGCTAGCAGGGGAGGCGGCTTCTGAGCGCAGGATAACAAAGCTCGATCGCTGATGGCCGGTGACCATGGAGGCAATGTGGAGCACCACTACCCTCGCCACCGCGACCGGTCGGTGAGGTTCCCACCTTCACCTTCCTCATCAGCCACCAGATGGAGGTGGAGGCGATGTGCGGTGGAGATGGAGGCAGCGCGATGAAGACTTGCAAGTCGCGAGTGACGTTGGCCGCATTTATGTGTCCTTCACGAGCACAACCCATTTATCCACAGTTGAACGAACGTCAATTATAACTTCTCAGATACATGTTTTCCCAATGGCACACGGCGAATTTTCCCAACGAGAAAATACAGACAAAATGAAAGAAACACGGTGAATGCACGCTGTGGAACAAGGTACAAAGACACAATTCCTGTAAGCTTGTCCCAGTTCACAATCACCATGAACAAAAATTTCACAACGTAACAGATCGACCCAAAGTACAAGTTAGATTTAGTACAAAACATCTAGTAATTGGGCTGCTTTATTTCCTCATTCATTTAGCTGGGAGAGGGGAAAACATAATCTTACAGAGGAATCGAAAATGACTTCTTCAACTTTTCTACCTCCAAATAAGCAGTAGAGTATGGGAGGAACTCTGAGAAATGGCTTTGCATCAGATCATTGATGGCCACAGCGAGCTTTGGAATCTCCATGATTTCTTCATTGGTCAGCTTCCGAACAAACCTAGCCGGGTTGCCAGCCCAGAGTTCACCGGTGGGAATCCTCCTTCCTGGGGGCAGGATGGAGCCAGCTTCAAGGATTGAGTTGGTTTCAACCAAAGAACCTTCCATCAGGATGGAATGCTGACCAATGATGCACTCAGGTTCAATAGTGCACGAGCGCAGCAGACAGTATGCACCGACCGTCACGTACCGGTCAACAAGGGTCTCAGCTGGAAGTCCTGTAAACAACACAAACTAGAAATGAGATGAACCCAATAAGACCCAACGGACCGTATCTATCACAAATTTATCGGTTACATACATAGGTCAAGGACATGAAAAATGAAAACACAAGAAACTGAAAGCCCCCAACTGTCCCTCTAAAACATAGGGCAAGTTTGTCACCAAAGGCTTAAGTGGGGAAAAGGCAAAATTATTATCCTATTTTCCTGAAGGTCAACAAGGCAAAAATGCTATCTTCAGGTTGAAAATTGAATGGTCAAGCCGATGATGGGTAACTGAGATGAACAATTACAATCCTATTTTCCGGAAGGTCAACAAGGCAAAAATGCTGTTGTCAGGTTGAAAATTGAATGGTCAAGCCGATGATGGGTAACTGAGATGCACAACTTCTAACAGGAAATTCGAATATCTCACAGTACCAAATTGCAGGTGCAGATTTTTAATCAAGCAGCGGTGCTTAGGTTGCTCCTCATGCAGTTTGAATTATATGGCAAAGGATGTGATAAATCATTAACAAAATTAAACGATTCGGAAACCAAGTTCAATAAACATCAACGCTGGAATTTAAGGATCTGAAAGTAACAACTAAAAGGAGTATGCATAGTTACAGTACATCAGCCATGTGTTGGAATCCTGTAACAGTATCATCGGAAATGAAGGATCACGCAGATCCAACCAGTGTTTACTAGCCCAGTTTATAATAGAAGTCAAATCATATTATCGTTGACACATAAACAACAATCAGCAATATGATCACTAAAGAGATTCCTAATTGTACAATCAATTATGCATATAAACATGACACTTGGCAGGAGACATGGACATGCCCATGTAACAACCGACCGCAACTTCGGTAGACAACTAGACATGGTTAAGAGCAACGAAATCTTCAGTTCATGGACGTACATGACTTAGCATTTTATTCTAAATATATCGAACAAATATGCGTCCATGAAAAAGATACATATCACAGAAATTTTCTAGGCTGGTAGTGCCAAGAATTTAAGAGCTCAACCAACATGTGCAAATAAGTACTAAGGCACCGATGAATCTGCTAATTTGCAAAGATTCTTTCTAACCAATTATTACTCTAAGATGTGTTCCAGATACCAATTCGGTAAATCTCAGTTCAAAACCACTCAGCAGCCAGCACAGGTTTCGGGCTGGTGGCAGTAACCAGTCCCGTGCTGAAACTATAGCTAGGGCTGTTGACACCTGGTAACTCGACAGGAAACTGCCTGGTATTGGCTGGTTCGTGGTGGTACTTGGTAACTTGGCAGAAATGGGGGTTTTATGTGACTATGGGTTTAATTCTTTTATCCAGACATGCAAAAAGACAATATGAAAATTGGTACAGATTAGCAAAACTTGCAAATAAGTCATCCTAGTTCAAGCCCAATAGCACTTACTCTCATACTCTACTGTTCACTTTTCCTATGGTATAGCCCATGCTAGGATTCTCAAATTATCAGTGATAACTGTTTGGTAACCATCTGGATACCAAATGTTTGGTAAAACCTAGCAATGTAGCATACAAGAACCAACCCCCCTTTTTTTGTCAAAGATAAACTTGAATGAAGTACTTTAAGTTGCCTGTTGAGGTTTGGCCTCATGGTAACAAACAAGCAACGAAGCAAAAAACAGAGTTATCGAATATCTTACCACCTCAAAAGCTGTTATTCTATTTATATTAAAGAAATTCCAGTAAAGTGTAAAAACAAGGGCATGCATTTCTCAAACCCAACCATAATAGATTAAATTCCAAACAATTCAATGTGCCTTACAAGATTTCTCTATTAAATTGTTAACTAGTACATTTTCACCAAGCTACGCAAACTTTTTTGTGAGTTACGAGAGGAGTTGGCTAAAAACAATAAATATATAGACTAACCAAATTTGAGGTGGCACCATGAACGAACATGAGAGCAGAACTGCATAAACACCACACTTCACACTCTTAAGCAACTTTGAATATGGACCATGCTGCTTGTAATTGGATCAAAGTGTGAGTTATGACTACTACAATTGGACTGCTCCAAGACCAATTCTGTACTTACAATTCTGGTAAGAAAATTGAACATGGTAGTATGTTCAAAGCACTCGGTCATATATATCCCTAAATGGGTACTGCTAAGCCAGTCAATATTGATTGTGCCACTGCACCAATTCTAAGAGCAATCCTTCAACAAAATGGGCACATCATTCAGGATTTCTCCGATAAATCCAGTACTCCAAAGATGCACAATATAATGCAAACAACAGAAATACAGAATAAACAGAACGTTACTCATCCCATGAACGCCATGCAGAGATATCCAAAATGTCACAGCTAGTTGCATCCTTCTGTGCTCTCAATTAAAATTATCCTCCATTATTCGTAACATCTCCATTAGAGAAGGGTGCATACAATGGGTCAGGTCAACTCTCAAGCTGCGCAAGACACCATCAAACGACTAGAGATGCCGATTTCTCACCGCAGCCATCAAAACGGAAACATATAAACCACCGCAACGCATACTAGCTAGCTCATCCGAGAATATTTCGGAAGCAGTCACAGTTGGTCAGATCTGGGTACTGGAGAAGGTTGCAGAAGCGAATCGTGGTGGAGGGTGGGGGGTGACCTGTGGGGGCCGACCAGGCGGCGTGGAGGACGCACCGCTCCTGGACATTGGCGCAGAACCCGAGGGTGATCTTGTTGAGGTCGCCCCGCAGCACGGCGCCGCTCCAGACGGAGGCGCCGTCCTGGACGGTGACCTGCCCGGCGAGCACGGCCTCGGGGGCCACGTACGCGTCGACGGCCACCTTAGGCATCCACTGCCCCAGTGGCACCAGCTGCCGCTGCCCTCGGTAGTCCCACCGCACCCGATCCGCCCCCGCCGCCGCGGCCGCTGCCGACGCGGCTGGGGGCTGCGGAGGCTGCGCCGCGGCGGGGGAGCTGGAAGCGGTGGCGGAGAGTAGGCGGCGGAGGTAGGGCGCCGCGGCGGCGGAGGAGCGGCGGGAGAGGCGCGAGAGGGAGGGGGCGGCCATGGTGGTGGTTGTGGCGGTGGTTGGGGAGAGGGAGTGGGCCGATGGGGTGTGTGATGTACTGATGTGTTCGTGGTGTCTAGGAGAAGAAGTGGATTTGGGCTGGACTCCTGGGCTTTTTCTACATAGCTTGAAGACCACACAACTCAACTCTATACACTGGTGGCGGGCGGATGACTACTCTTGGGCTCTTGGCTTAGGGCCACTTGTAATTGCTCAAGCCGAAAGGGAAATTTGTAATTTCTCAGGCTAAAATTTTTTTCCCCTCAAAAGTGAACAGTATAAAATCTTGAATGCACTTCATGGGTCTAATTTGCATTCACCAATAATCACCTAGTACTGCAATGCTTCAAGATTCGTGGGATTTTGTATTTTACGGAGCATAGAACTGTGCAAATACCACTCGTATCAATTTGTTACACACTCCAAGCACCCTAGTACTGTCATACTGTGCAGTGCACAGAATGAACAGCTTGACAGCCGCGTGGTAGCATGAAGTGCAATTTTGGTTGGATCAAACAAGTTGAATCCACATGGATGTTTGTGTGGCATGCAGAACCGGTCAGTTTTCACGAAAACTGATCTTACCGAGCCGGTTGGGCAACAAAAACCAAACGGTAAACCGTAGAGTTCAAATGTAAATTTAAAAAATTTGAAGAAATTTAGAAAAATGTGTTAAAATTTTTGATTTTTTTTGTGAGGTCCTAAGGCAATACTAATGATGCTATAAAATTTTTAGATGATTATCAGTTTAAAAATCCTGACAGTGATACTGTCATAATATATGCTCTTCAGTTTTTTATTTTCTAGGGGCATAAAATGAAGTCTAATATTTATTAAACTTTTTGTGTGATGTTATAACATAATTACAATTATGTTGTAAAATTTTCAGATGATGATCAGATATGTGTATTTTTTTAAAATTCTGAAAGTGCTATTATCATTGTATATGCTCTTCTGTTTTTGATTTTATATGGGTACTAAATGAAGTCTAATATTTATGAAAATTTTATTAAATAATCCCTTGGCATTATTTATGATTACATTAAAATTTAGAATATAAAAAATCTTTAATATTTATAAAAATATGATAGTGTCTTTGCTCCTTTTCATTAATTGTTGTTTTGGATTTTTTAGAAGAAATAAATGATTTCAAAAAAAAATTCTCTGATGTGTTTGATAGATTAATTGGGATATTTTGTCAAGACTAACCTTGTTTCAGATGAAGTCGAGTTAGGTTAGTGTTTGATATTGACTTTGAGTGTTCTTGGTATTCATAGATCCTTGTATTGGTGCAAATGATGCCTAAGCATAAAGATTAAGGATCTTACGTCTATAAATGATATGAGAAGTCAATTTGGATCGTTTTAGTATTGGTTTTGTTTTTGTTTCGGCCCAGCCATACTACTAAGGTGGGTTTAAAGCAGTAGCTTGAATTTAATGAGGTTGGGTAGCTAGTTGTCATACAAACTAGGTCTCTCTAGCTCATGTCTTACCAGTGAAAAGCCAAGAAACCATGTGAAAATGTAGTATTAATAATACCTATTCAATTTTAGTTTTGGGTAGAAAATTTTGCACCGAGACGAATAATCCGATTGAGTCAGACTACAGGACGAATCAATTTTCTAGAGCGCGTGTCCAAGTAAGTTCAACGGGAGTCGGATGATTTGAGTCACAAGAAACATGGGTTGGATCAATTTTTCAAAGCACATTGTTTTGAAACTCAATAGGAGTTGGATGATTCAAATCATCGAGAACATTGGTCGGGCTAATTTTCTAGAGAAGTGTGTTTTTGAAGTCCAATGTGATCCAGATGATCCGAGGTAGTTGAAGCTTAGGTTGAAGCAGTTTTACAGAGATATAGTCTTAAATGAATTTCAACTAAGCCCGATAATCCGAGTGGGTCAGAGCATATGACCAAATCAAGTTTCCAAAGAAGGTGCACTTGAAAGTTCAAGCTCCATTAATTTGGTTTTGGTGTTAATCACAAATCTAATATTGAGACCAACTCTTGTGATAATCATAATATTGATTACTCTCAATTGTAAATTAATGATAAATCCTTTTATGAGACTAACTCTTTTATTGAGCTTAACTCTTATTAGTCTATTTTGGATGAAAGGATGAAACTATAAAAGGTATGCATTCGTTAACACATAGTATATATATTGTTGCATTCCTTGATGTCAAATACGTTATGATTTTATTGATAAATATAAATGTGAGACTAACGTGCATATTGAGTACATTTTTGAATAGTCTTATGAAAATGAAAAAGAAAAATCCAAAAGGTATGTATCCAAAGCAAATTTATTATTTCTAGATACATTCATTGGATTCAAGATAAATAGTGAACTATACCATTGTTTTAACCTTAAGATGTTCATTTTGTTTCCGACTCCATATATACATGAATGCACACATTTAGGAGGAGTTCATGCTTAATCTTGAAGTTTCAAAGTATTGATCTAATTCATCTTTCTATATCAAGGATCATTACTTTGAAATAACCCCTTGAGTATATTTAACTTGTGTAGTTGTAGTATACTCATGGTAATATAGGATAAACTCAAAAGCAATCAAAAATTGAATATATGCATATTGATTCAAGTTCAATTATATGTATGCACACATTTAACGGGAGTTTATTCTATAATTAATGGTCTTATGAGCATTGATCCTTTTCCACCTCTCCATATAAATTGGATCATTACTTTTAGATTCATCGAATTGAGTATATGAAACTTGTGTAGTTAATATATACTCATGACAATTTAAATTCAATTTAAATTATGTTTGGTTGCCATTCAATCAACAAAGAACTAATCATGTGTTGATGGTTCACGTTGTTGATCCTAGGGCAATTGAAAGTTCTTGAGTATACGAAGCATTGGTTGCATTAGTATACTCAAGACACAGTTAATCTTTCAATCAATTTGTCTTTGGGTTGTGGTCAATCATCAAAGGATAAGATCAAAGGATCTTAGGAACGTCTATTATGTGTTAATGGAGTGCATCGGTGATTGAGACAACCATATGTTTTGGACTAACACTTTCAATTAGTTTGAAATAGGTTATGTCCAAGGTTGAGATGGATAAAAGGGACAAGTACGTCATCATGTGTTGATGAGTGTCAAGAGAGGATCTCGAAGCTAAGACAAGGGGAGTTCATCATATGTTGATGAACTAGATGAAAATCCCGACTTAGAGAGAAGATGATCGGTCATCATAAAAGCTCCAAGTGGTTGCGAGAGGCAAAGGTATAACTAGCTAGGGCTAAGGATGTGTTCCTAGTCTTTTACCGGTCTCGGTGTTTCGATGGGAGACCGGGTTGCTAGTATAGGTTGCCGTACTATTAAGAGAGGTCGAGTCTTATAGCTTGAGCTTCATCATGTGCTGATGAACTCAATCCGGTTCACTTTTACTCGCTCTCTTGGTTGATTCTTACATGAGTTAAGTATTTGCATGTGTTGCAAATAAGGGAGCTCATGCTTGCTTCTTATTGAATCTTAATCGATTTGGTTTTTACATGGAGCTATGAATTTGTATGTTTTGCGAAAGGTGAGAGCTCATGCATCGGTGTTTTAACTTGTGATTTGATCATGTATTGATCATCACAAGGCTAAGTAAAGTTTATACTTTGTGTTTGCAAAATGTTGATTTGTTATTTGCAAATGTGTTTTGCAAATAAGCTAGAGGTTATGGGTTTCAATCCTAGAGCATGTGTTGGCATTTACAAATGTGTTTTGCAAAGTGTCGGGATCATGTGTTGATCCTTACATAGCTAGAGGATTGACCTAATAGGTTCTCGGTTTATTTGCAAATGTGTTTTGCAGAATATTGGTGTTCATGCATTTGATTTTAGAGCATGTGATTAGAATTTGCAAATGTGATTTGCAAAAATTGTTTTGATCATGAGTTGATCATCACATAGCTCAAGATTTGATCTTATTGACTCTTACTAGCTTGTAGTCACACTCTTGATCAAGTCTATGTGAGGGATTTCGAGAAATCTGATTTTAGACTTAAATGACTACATTGGAGTTTTTGTTTTGTGATATTTAAAAATATATATGATTCCTTAAATCTTGAAAAAGGGTGGAAATTATAGCCCTCGTGACAAGCTTCGCATAGAGTCCAAGATCACCTAAATCAGAGTTTGGAGTAAAAAGTTATGAGCTTTTTGGTAGCTATAGCAGTGGTATGATTGGACCCACTCTGGTCATACCGACCGGTGGTATGACCTGGGTCACTTCGATGTGTTTTTTACAGAGAAGGGGTATTTCAGTTGAAGGGCAATTTTTAGAGCCTGGTATGACCGAACCTACTCCGGAATGACCAGATTTTCTGATTAACGCCTAATTTTTTCTAGCCGTTGGACCAGAGGCCAGTGCTACCGGCCCAAGGACGGTAGCACCGGGTTTCCTGTGTATTTTTGCCTATTCCCTCCCAACGACTAGTTTTTCTTGTGGATGCTATAAAAGGAGCCTTGGGGCTGGCATTTGGGTTTGCTGTGGTTTTAGAGAGTTCATTGCTCTTTGTGGTTGAGTTGTGCATATGTTGCACTCTTCAATTTGGTTTTTGAGCTAAGAGTGGGCTCTAATTGCATGTGTTGCAATTAAGAGAGCATTGAGAGCCTCTTGTGTATGTATTACACTTGAGGGGAGCCTTGTGCATGTGTTGCACTCGGTGATCACCATTGTATATGTGTTGTACTTAGTGGTGCTCAAGCTAGAGAGCTTAACTTATTACTCTTGGTGTTTGTCGACACCTAGACGATGTGTGGAGGCGTCGTGCGCGGTAACCTTCTCAAGGAGATTGTGAGAAGGCCCGACAAAGTTGTAAAGGTCGGAGCCAACCTACCCGGAGAGGGAAGAGCTACCACTAGTGGAATCGAGGTGGTTGGCTTAATTCGTAGAGCCGGTCCAATTCGTTTGGGCTTACCTCAACGTGGATTAGAGAGACCGGCAAGTCTCCGAACACCATGGTAAAACATCAGTGTTTGTTTGTGTTTGCTTGCAATTCTTATTTATATTGTTGCAATTTACATTTCTAGAATTAAATTGCTTATTAGTCTTTATGATTGCATATTCTTGTTAGTGACATAATTAGCTAGTGCACTTAGTGAGCCTAATTGACTTAGGCATTAATTGTCAAAACCTTAGTTTATCGCTTCCACATCTATTATAATTTAGGTTTTGACATAAGGATACTTAGGCAAGATTTTAATTAATCGTAGAAGAATTTTTATAGCAGCCTATTCACCCCCCTCTAGTCGGCATTCTCGATCTCACAACACTTCAGGTTTTGCACTAGCACGAATAATCCGAGCCAGGTGGAATCGGATAATCTGACTTGAGTCAGACAATCCGAGTGAGTGCAACATATATAGTTTTGACTGTTACAAGCGTGTAAGTCGAATGATCTAAGTGGGTTGGATAATATGACTTGAAACATTATTTTGAATCTTTTGCCTATTAGCTAGTTTCTGAGGATAGGAGCTACATGTAGACCCTATGGGCATTCAAGTGAACCCTCTCTTATGACTCAAAAACAATGGCTTGCATATTGAGGAGTTCAAGGGCACTCAAAGAGCTTCAAGTTGAGATTTAAAGTGTGAGAAAGTAGATTAGGTCTTAGTTTGCATCACTTCTAGTTGCTTGACTTAGTGGGTTCAAGTGAAATCTTTGTGCTTAGTACTCTTAGAACCCGATGATTCCTAGATGATTTCGAGGCGTGCTCTTGTTGACCTTCCAAGGAGGAGGTTGTGGGAAGCACCGAGAGGGTTGTGAATGTTTGGAGTCCATCTATCTTGAGTGAAAAAAGACTACCATGAGTTGATTTCTTGGATCCTTGAGTGGGTTTAAGTAGGAGCTATACTCTTATAAGAGTATACCAACGAGGATTAGGGGAGGGAGATCGCCGAATCTCTTGGTTGTATCTTGTCCCTTTTACGTTTTCACATTTAAATTCTTATTCATTCAATTCCTAGATTACTAAACTTGTGTAAGATTGGAGCTTATATTACAAAATTTCACTAGTATGTTTAGAGTAGTTTAAGCACACTAGCTAACCATAGACAATTAGGTCGGGTGTAATTTGTAGGTTGCTTTAAATTTGATAATATTGGCCTAGTTCGAAAAAGATACCCAATTCATCGTTCCTTTCTTGGACATCTGATTCACTTCAACTCCTATTAAATGACATACTACAACCACTGAACATATTTTAAAACTTGTGTAAGATTGAAACTTTTACATTTTCACATTTAAATTCTTATTCATTCAATTCCTAGATTACTAAACTTGTGTAAGATTGGAACTTATATTACAAAATTTGACTTGTATTTTTAGAGTAGTTTGAGCACACTAGCAAACTATAGACAATTAGGTCGGGTGTAATTTGTAAGTTGCTTTAAATTCGATAATATTAGCCTAGTTCGAAAAAGATATCAAATTCACCGTTCCTTTCTTGGACATCTGATTCACTTCAACTCCTATTAAATGACATACTACAACCACTTAACATATTTTAAAACATTTAAATAGGGGTTAATTCCCTCAATAGGCAAACATATTGAAATGACAATGAAGGCTCATCTGTTCTACGAGTGTATTGCACATTTTTACTACACTGTTTGCCATCAATCGTGCCAAAGCAAACGTGCCTCATCGTTGTCACCGGTGACAAAGTCAGGTGTTGCTAATATGGAGGTACTCAATCTTCTCAATGTAGGATCAAAGATAACTTGTACGGGATACTCGGCGAGTTGTAGCTACTCACCCACTGTTAGACGTAATGAACTTGTAACTCTTTAATTTGCCCAGTCACATGTGTGATGTTATCCACCGAGACCATCAAGTGGATGATATCAAACTCTCAATTTACAATGGAAAAGTAAGAACAATGTTTGGTAGAAGCAACAAAGAACGATCTTTGGTAGAAGCAACACCCAATTCTTCTCCAAAAGTTGGTTGTGCCGAATAACTAAAAACATAGGAGAAGCAAATAGCAATATGAAATCATCAATAAACATGGCCCAAGTTACATGGACATAATAAAATGGCTTATATAGCCTTCTTAAGTTGTCTAAAACAGAGTTGGACTCCAATACAAACAAAAAGGAAACACAAATTTTACAAACATCGGTTTGTTTCTGTTATAGCGGCATATACGTACATAATCTGATGTCTGAACTTCATTTATCACGTGAGCCTCATAATAAGCTTTTCAACAAATACTCACACGTTCAAAATGGACTCCATTTGTAAAAGTTACGAACTTTTTCATGCGGTTTCCTGCTGAGTGCGATCAGAATCCGAATTGAATCAAATTCTTCTTATCTTCAATTTCTTTCTTTGAAATTACTTAAATTCGTGAGAGACGTGCAAAAGAAAGCCCTTTTTACCTTAAGAAAGTTTTGGGATAGTAAGGAGATCACCCATAGGTGCCCCACAAGCCACGAACCCCTCTCCTCCAGCAATCCTCACACGACGCAATGACAGCTTGTGCAGCTTCCAATCAACTCACCATAACTTTGTGTAGAAAGCTCCAATTCTCGTGTTCTTTGATCTGTTGGAAAGTAAACTTCATAAGCTTTCCAAATAGATGTATTATGCACACTATATCCTTCTGAGTTTCTGCAGATATCAGCCTGAACTTCATGCACAATAGCGTACCATTTGTTGTTCCTCTCGCAGGCCCTTGCCTTCCACACCACACCTCCCACGGCTGCATGTTATGTTTGTGAGCATCAAAAGGCACCGAGCAACATCGCATTCTTGATCTTTCCATGAACTGTCTCCTTCAAAGCTAATAAAAAACAACAACCCGTTATTTGGTAGTATAAAATTCTCATTAGAGTCAACAATAATTTCATTAAGGAACCGATTCACCCGTTGGTTAAGCATATTTGCATAAGCTTCACCTACAAGCTTCTCCTACCTTTGAGCTTTTTTGATAAGCTCGTATTATTCTGAGGTACATGATGAATTGAAAACAATATATGATACAACATAGCTAAGGATCCCTATAGCACTCACTGGATGGCAAATCAATATTCTTATTCTATGTTCTACAGAGGAAGAAGGGGCGTGCTTTTGGCGAAGCGATGTTTGGTGTCTTTAGCAAGGTCGCCGTAGACAAGAATGGCGATGGCAGCGGTGCCGTACAAATCTCAGAGCGTACTAAACAACGAAGAAGCCTCCTAAATCCTCCAAAATCTCGGTTGAATGACAGTACTAGCACAAATGTTTAAGCATACCGAGGGTCTGATTTGCTTGCAACCATCCATTGCTCTACTGTACTGCTAACCTTGCTTAAGATCTGCGCAATTTAGACAAGGACAGCATAAAAGAAGCGCCACTTGTCAACTAATCTTTCCCCACGTAGAAAGTGTCGCTTCGGAACAGTAGTAGTAGCCGTGTCCATGGCACTGACGAGTGATCGGCGGAGAAACAGGAACACCGTTTTGGGCTTGCGTGTTTTTCTATTCTTTTTCTTTTTGGCCGAAATCGTTCGAAGAAAAGAAATCAATCAGGATTTATCCCCGATCGCGATTTCATTTTCACCGCCCCTGTTGCTGTTGGGCGCAATTTCGTTTGCTCCTTTTCAAGAAAATCAATCATCATTAATCAGGTCGTGATATTCACCAGTAGTACACAAGTGGACAACACTACACATGCATCATTCAGTACAAACAGAGAAAATTCGGGGATCAAGAACGAAGAAAAACAAAAACAGGCCCAAACTTAATAGAGGAGAAATCAGAACAGCTACACGATCATGCTGTCCATTAGTCCATACATCCATCCCAACTGGATTTAACCCCGGCCAAACAGATAAACATTTCAGGTTCTGATATTTCTCTACTGAAAAGAAGGAGAGAAGAAGCTACAACACCAATAACAATAGACTAGGTGGTAGTAGTAGTAGTAGGTGCTAACCAAGCACAGGGAGGCATGACATATTTCAGAACGATGGAGCCGATGGGGCTAGGCTAGCCGGCGAAGATGTGGACCCCGATTGCGATGAGGAAGATGGTGACGAGGGCGAAGTAGAGGACGGCGTGGACGAGGATGGAGATGCCGCTGGTGTGCAGGTTGCCGAAGGCGATGATCCGGCCGTGCGCTGGCAGCTGGAACAGCAGGCCCGGCGTCAGCAGCACGAACAGCACCGTCGCGATCACCACAGGGCCCCAGTCCGCCATCTCCGGCGATCTACGATCAACTCTCTCTTCTCGATCTCTACCCCCCAAAGTTTCAAATTTTGGTGCTCTCTCTCTCTCTCTCTCTCTCTCTGTGATGGAAGGTGGCGAGTGATGAATGAATGCAGAGCAGGGGCGGAGTAACGTTGCTAAATGTTAGTAGGGTGTGCGCTAGCTAGTGTAAACGGTCAGCGAGGGGAGCCCCGGCCCCCGGGCAACTGACGTCCCGGACCCGCTAGAGAGGGAGGATACGCGGAGTAGACACGCGGCGAGTCATGCGGGCTTCTCACCGATAGGTTACGACGCCCACTTGTCAGGTGGGCTCGTGGAGCCCACGGTTTGCATCGGACCCCACCTGTCATCGTAATGGTGTGTGTGTTTGGTTTGGGCTACGAGGGAGACAAAGTAATACTGGCTGGGCGTGCCACATGAGCTGTCGCCCTCTCCCTTTGGCCCTGATTCTTTACGCTTCCGCGACTTTTCAATCCAAACCCTTCCGAATTCCGATGGCTTGATACATTTTTATATATAAATACGAGTCGGTGTTAGTTCTAATTATTCTCTTCTTTAAGAAAAGTAATATGCTAATATATAAGTCACAGGCTACGATAGGTTCTTTCCAAATCTCGTGAATAAAAAGAAAATCAACTATTGACGAATACTCATAAAACAGGGGTGCACCAACGGCCCAATTGCAACAAGCAAAGCCCAGAGCAGCAAGCAGGCGGCCTCGAATACGGCCCACCTAAACAGCCGTCCCCTACCGCTACCCAAATGCCTACGAGACCATTCAGGAGACCATTCCCGACCGGTCCGACTCAGACTCAAAGAGGTTCCCGACCCCGCAATGGATCGGATCCCCGACCGACTCAGCGGGGTTCCCGACCCCGCAGCGGGGCGGGATCCCCGACCGACTCAGCGAGGTTCCCGACCCCGCAGCGGGGCGGATCCCGCGGCTCCGACTTCAGCGAGGTTCCCGACCCGCGCAATGGCGGGATCCCGCGACTCCGACTTCGAGCCGCGTCGCGCGCCGAGTCCGTGTCAACCTAAGGCCACGTGCCCCACGAACGGTCATTCGGCGGATCGAGCGAGGCGGTGGTCCTTCCCAAGACGATTTGATAAGGCTGCTGAAGCCACGCCTCTCGTCCCATCAACCACCCACCCACAAGGCAAGGACACGCTCTCTCCGAGGCAACTCCAACGTCACACGCGACTCGCCAAGACCCACATGGATCACGAGAGCGACTCGCCACTTCCCGGAGGATTACCTAACCACTCGACCAACTAGACCACCGACCCAAAGATAGGCTCAGCAGCGGCGACCGGTCGGCGAGCAAGCGACCGATCGGCGAACGATTGGCGACGGCGGGCAAGACCGGCCCCTAGAAGTAGCTCGCCTGCACTTCGCCAATTCTCGATGTAACCTGCCCTTCAGATCGAATAAAAGGAGGCGGAACCTCCTAACAGGCGGGGAGTAAGAGCTACAGAGAGCTTTTTCCTCTTCTTCCTCTTCTTCTTTTCTTCTCCTTCCGAGAGCTAAGTTTAGGTCATTCTAGTGTTGAGGCTCCACCTCTCGCTTGTAAAAAACTTCGTGCGATCATCCGCACCCAGATGAGTACAATACCAACGCACGAATCGGGTAGGACCTTCGCCCGAACCAAGATACATCTTGGACCTGTGGTCTAACCATTCGAGGAGCGGAACGCGCAGCCCTTAGACTTACAAATTTACTTGCCGCGCTCCAAACGCCGGCGGTTGGCGCGCCAGCTGTAGGGGCTTCGCGTCTTCAGCAAAGATCTCCGATTCCCATTCGTCTCCTTGATGGCATTCTTCTCCAACGACGCATGATCGTGTTCGGAGCCGATCCGCCGGCTCCCTCGGCTTCACCGTCACCTCGGAGGAGAGCTCACGCCATCCCAGCACGCCGCCGGAGGGCGCGCGCTGCGGGAGCTCGACACCATCTCCGGCCGTCCCACTCCGGCTTGAGCGCCTCACCGCCCCAAAGCCGAACGAGGAGCGCTTATACCTCCTTTGGCGAAGCCCTCCGAACTGCGCAGAGATCCCGTCACCTCCCGCCGCTCACGACTTGTAGCTATGGTGGCTACATGCCAACCTCCGTCCACGAGTTCTTTGGAAGACTCTTCCGACCACGGCCCAGCTTCCGACGCGAGTATCCCGCCGCAGCGGCTCTCGCGAGTGCAACGTGGCGGGCACAGCCGATTTGGTCGTAGCCACCGCTGTTACGACGGTCCCCGTCCGGCGCAGACGAGGCACGGGAGGGGAATACCAGCCAGCGAGCGCTGACTGCCGCGCGAGCTCGCCCCGAGCTCCAACGGCAACGCGGAGAGCGAGGAGCGAAGGTCGAAGCTCGGCCGGCCTGAGCCAACTCGAGCAGACGAGCCCGAGCCCGCGCAAGTCTTTGGCGACGCGCGCGCGCGCGCCAAGAGCACCACAAGTTGGGGCGTAATCCGACGCCCCGCTTTTCCCTCACGCAGCCAAAACGTGGTCGCGGCCGCATCGCCGCTCCGAGGCCTTCCGAGCCCGCAAACCCGGAGGCCGAGCTACCTACGGAACCTTCGGTGGTGGAGCGCGCGCGCCGTAAAGACATGCAGCCTCCGGCTCCTACCACACCGCGCTACTTCCGCCACCGGGCCGTCTGCGCGCATGGAGCCGGTGAGTGCGCGCCAAGACCGCACCCGCCATGAACCACCCGGGCCTCACGCACCCGGTGCGCGGCGCCTCGGTAATGCCTATTTACATCCGCGCCACCTCGAGGCGCGAAGAAAGATGGCGAGGACGCCGCCACTCACGTGTTGCGGATGGTGAGCGCCACTATCGCGCCGAGCCACGATGGTCCCGACCACGGGCTTTTGCCAAGGGATCCGCCAGCGATTTCCGCCGATTCCGGCGCCTACCAACATTGCAAGTATCTGGGGCCACCAACCCGTGTGTCCGCTCAAGATTACCGGCTCGCGTCGAGTGGGGCCAAGCCTGCACCACGGTGGTCGAAGACCCCGAGCATCGACAATGTACTTCGACGGTCTTACACCAAGAATGGCGCGGCGCGGAGTCGCCATCATCTCCCACTCGGGAGCAGCTTCAATACGCCATTAGGTTGCTCTTCGACGCGACCAACAACATTGCCGAGTCACGAGGCTCGCCAACGGTCTCGGATCGGCTGCCGACCTCGGTGCCCGCCGGCTCTACATCCACGGGACTCCAAGCTTGTCGTCGACCAAGTCATGAAGGCTGCGAGCCCCGAGACGCCCGCATGGCCGCGCATCGTCGAGAAGTACGCCGGCTCGAGGAGCGGTTCAAGGGTTTCGAGCTTCACCATAGCTACCGACGCTACAATGGCGAGGCCGATCACCGCCAATCTTGCCTCCAGAGAGCCCGTCCCGCCGGATCTTCGTCTCGACCTCCTGCGCCCATCGTCCACCGACTCGGCGGCTGGCGCCACCCGACCAATCCAAAGACGGTCGCCCGACCGACGCCGGCGGTCGAGCGTAGACTTGGCGGATTCGCCGCGGTGTGCTAGCACTTGAGTCCGACCGAGGAGGCCCTACATCGACCGCTTGACGGACGGGTCACTTCCCGACCCGACCGAGGCCGGCGCCTCGCCCGGCAAAATCTTTCGTCCCGATCGGCCAGCACCTCTACAAAGGAGTCCTCCGGTCCTCCAAAATGTATCTTGACCGACCAAGGAAAACAATTTCTTTGACGACATACAGTGAGTCTGCGGTCACCACGCAAAGACCCCGATCTCTTGTGGAAAGGCCTTTCGACAAGGTTTCTCTTGCCAATCGTTGTGTCGACGCCGAAAGCATATCGTGACGCACTGCGAAGGATGCGGTTCTTTGCTCGGCAGACGATCCGCCAAATTTGCTTTACAGACGATCCCCATCACGTGGCCTTTGCCGTCTGGGACTCGATTTGGTCGAACCTTCAGAAAGCGCCGGGGCTTCACCCACCGCTCGTCGCGGTAGATAAGTTCACCAAGTGGATAGAGGCCAAGCCGGTCGTGAGCGCCACGCCGGCACAAGCGCCATCTTCTTCCGCGACATCGCTTTTAGGTTTGGAGTCCCAAACTCCATCATCACCGGCAACGGAACACGCTCACGGGAAGGAATTTCTCGTTCTCGTGGCGACTTCAACATCCGTGTCGATTGGGCGCAGAGCCCATCCGCGGACTAACGGCCGGTCGAGCGCACTAACGCATGATCCTTCAGGACTCAAGCCGCGGATCTTCGATCGGCTCAAGCATTTCGCAGGCGCTGGTAGCCGAGCGCCCTCCGTCCTCTGAGTCTGCGGACCACGCCGACCGGCGGCCGGTTCACACCTTCTTTATGGTGTTCGCGCGGCCGCTTTTGCCCATCGACCGAATACGGCTCCCGAGATTGCAAGCCTCGATGAGGCTCGGGGCTCGCCGCAACAAGACGCCATCGACCACTCGACGAGGCGCGCGGCGTGGCCGTCTGCGGTCGGCGGATATCAACAAGCCTCGCCGCTACCACGTACCGCCAAGTTCGAGGATCGATCCTTCGTACCGGCGACTTGGTTCTGCGTCGGGTCCGACAACCAAAGATAAGCACAGCCGACCCCGGAGGTCCTTTCACCGTCGTGGAAGTTCTCCGACCGCACCTTTCGACTCAAGGACGCCGATGGTCGATCCTCCTAATGCCCGAACATTGAAAAGTTAAGGCGATTCTATCCCTAAGCTCTTTTCTTTTTCCGGTATAAGTCTTTGCCTTTCTCCCAACCGAGCACTGGTCGCCACGTGATTTACTCGGGTGCCCGTGGCGCCCTGCTCAGCCGCTCCGATGGTGTCCGTGCGGTCGGTGACCCACCACCACGAGGTCTATCCCGGCGGTAACCCTCTCGACCCGAGTGCTACGCCACGCCCGGTGGGCTATGGTTGCCCAAAGAGCACTCGCGGAAGAAGGAAGCACCGAGTGGGATGACCTCATCGGTCGATTGGGAACAATCTTCCCCACACGAACTCGGCTAACTCACGTGCTCATGTGGGTCGGTGACCCGACTAGTCACAGAGTCTATCCCGAGCGGTAACCCTTCGACCGAGCGCGGCCCCACGCCCAAGTGGCTATGGTTGCTAAGTAGCACTTTGCGGAAGAAGGAAGTGCCCGAGTGGAAAAACCCTTGGCCGACGGAACACTCCGAACCCCATGAGTGCGCCAGAACTACCGCATAAACAAGACTCCTATCCTCTTGGCCCTCTCAAATTGACCCGACCTACGCATAAGCGACCCGTGGTCCTTGAGGCTATGGTCGGTCAAACCCAAACGCAAAGGAGAGCAAAGAGGCAAACCGAGCTTACAATTACTTACGATCGTTTACAATGCCTTTGCAAGAAAAGAAAAAAAAAAAAAGGGGCTAACTTCTTTCTTCCTCTTCTTCCCGGTGGCCGACCAAGACGGAGGAGGAGGACTCGCATCTTGAAGGCGACCTCGAGCGGGGCGTGGTGGCGATCTCGAGCATGCGGCTCGACTGAGCTCGAACACGCCGACCTCGTCGTCGGTCCGGTTCCGGCGATGCCGCTACTCACCATCGCGAGGTCGATACCGTCATAGTGCGAGACGGTATTGACCAGCGACGGACAAGCTCCGTCTTTGCGCCCGCAATCACACCCGCCTCCACAAGCCCCGCACTCGGGCCGTAGCGAGGCAAGTGCGCTGGCCGCCCTCACATGCCCAAGACTTGGCGCAACCTCTGGCCGCCCTCGAAGGGCTTCGATTCGGCGCCCATCTCGCCCTACCATCCTCGAGACCTCGGCCACCCAGAGCCTCGTCCCGCCGCGATCGCCACGTCGCGGTCTCCGCCCGCATTCCGAGCCTCCATGGCGACGCTTCAGTTTTTCTCGCACCTCTGCGAGTTTTCGGCGTCTCGGATGAGTCTCCTCACGTTAGCCCAACCAAAGAAATCAATGGAGGAGTTGAGATACTTACTACCGCAGAGTCGATCAGCCGCCGACTTCCCTCCGAGACTCTCGTAGGACGTCCTCAAGGAAGCCGCCTCGCCGGTCAGTCTCCGCCTCGACCGAGCTTGTTCGGCGTCCTCCCTGGCCCGATCCCGCTCCGACCGCAGATGGGTCGCCGCTTGTGCCACCCCTCAAGATGGACGGCGGCGCCCTTGGCCTCGATGACCTCCGCCAGGAGGATTCAAGCTCCACCACCCTTGCCCTCAAGGCCTCGGCCCCAAGGCGCTCGTCGTAAAGGGCCTTTGAGGCCTCCTCCACTCTAGACGGAGTTTTTAGCCTCCGTCCGCCCAATGTTCAAAGCCTCTTGGGCAAGACGAAACTCAAGCCGCACCGACCACTTTCTTCCATCGCGCGCGCCGAGCATCCGAGAGCGAAGGAGCCCGCCTGGCGCTGAACGGGCCCGCAAATGCTGCACAACACGGACATTTCACAACCGCGAAGCATATCGAGAGTTACAAAGTCGACTCCTTCGCTCGACTTACCAAACTTACGGGTTGAATCCCGACCATCACCTCCAGCGCCCTGCTGGAAGACTCTAAGGCTAGGGTCAGACCCTTATGGATCAGCCCTATCTCCTCCTCCGCAACCGTGGCGCCCTGCCGAAGGGCAGCCCACTCTCGCTCCTCGGCCGGGTCCATGGATCCCGCCACGGGCCACATCCGGCAGCAGACCTTCGCCTGTCTGCTCGGAGGGAGCGGCGCCCGACCAGAGCGCCATGGCCAGGGGCGATGAAGTCGGCCCCTCGGGAGCCCCTTGGGGCAGGGGGTCGGACGCCTCTGGCATCGGCGCCGCTTCGACCGGCGTGCGGCCGCGCTCTGGCACCCCCCAGAAGACTATCTCGACCGGCACCGCCGGTGGAGTCGGCGGTCGCTCCACCTCTTCCGCCAGCTTCCGATCGGGCGCAATGGCCAGCGGCGTCGCCGTCCCTCCTCCTCGAAGACCGCCGCGTCGGCGGGCGTCGGCGGGGCAGCGGAGCTCTTCGCCGCCTCGATCTCTCCTCCTCAAAGGAGGGCGCGTCCTGATCGCGTGCTCCATAGCGCCGACCGACGGTACCACCGAGCCGCCGTGACCGCCACTTGAGAAGTGGCTGCGCACGCCCCACCGCGCGCCTGTAGGCGCCGCACGTCCACGATATTTAAAAGTCACCCGAGCGGCTTTTCTACAAAAATGTTCCAATGAAGGAAGAAATACTTATCGAAGGGCGGAGTCGCGCGCGACGCTGCGCTTCTTCGTCGGCCCCCACCAAAGGCGGTCGGCCGCCGCTTCCCGGCTACCACCGGGGCTGGTCGACAAGCTGCGGCCGCATGTCGCCTTCGCTGAGGGACCGGGGCCGCGGGCTCGCTGTCGGGCCAACTCGAGCCACCACTCACCGGAGGGTCGGGAAGGAATCTGTTGTAGTCGGGAAGCTCTCCCCACTATCGGTGAAGTCGTCCCCACCGCGGTGGGCTCCGACACGTCCTCGCGCGCGCGCTTGCCGCGCGCTCCTTTCCTTCTTCTTCCTCCTCTCCTCCTTACGCCTTTATGAATCGGCCTCGGCGGTCTTCGCGAGGCGCCTCGCTTCTTTCTCCCGGGGCGGTGCCCGGAGGACATGCCTGCGAGCCCCTAGAGGATATAAAACGACCGATCGAGTCGACGCTAAGAGCGAAGAAGAAAGAAGCGAAAGAAAAATCCCACAAACTCACCAGATTTGGGAATGAGCCGACGAAAGGCCCCGGTGGCGCCGCGCCACCGTGGCGCTTCCTCCGATAACTGCCGCCACCGGGCCTCCACCTCGGGCCGCGCCAACTCGCCACCTCCATCCTTGCCCGGTCGGATGGCCCTCATACCGGAACATGGGGTGCGGCTCGAGCGCGAGGGGTCGCGACGCGCATCCTCATGAACGCGTGCGACAACATCCCGATGCGCCCCGTTTCCTCGAGCCCGATCTCTCCACGATCGTGGCCACTTTGTTCTTTTCCTCTTCTCGCCCCAGTCCATTGCTCCATCTGCGACAGGAGCTCGCGAAAAGCCTGGGCGCTGCTTTCAACGTTCGGACATAGATTCATTCGAGCGCCATCCCTTGTTGAGGACGGCACTTGATGTCCGTGTACTCGAGCTCCGCCCGTTCAAGCCGGAGGGCGGCCGCCCATGGGCGCCGTCGCGTCGACGGCTGCCTTTCCAAAGCCTCGCTGGAAGAAGTGCGCCACGGCGCCAATGCGCTCAATCCCTAAGAAGGCCTCGCACGGGTAATGAAAATGGCGATGTGAAGGACCCGTTAGGGTTGAGGTGGTGCACCTCCACCTTGTAATGGAAAAGAAGCCCACGGGCGAAAGGGTGGAGCGGCGGTCGGCCGCTCAAAAAAACGAGGCGGGACCACAACCTCGTCGCTCTGTGGCGCCGGATAACGGCCCGGTCGGCACCCTCGGCCGGAGGTGCCTGCTGGCGGGAGGAAGCCCTTCTTCACTAGGCCGAGCGCGACTCTCTGGCGAGCACTCAGCCCACGACATCTTCGCGGAAGCGACGGAAGGTGAGAAGAAGAGGGCCGAGGTTTCCTTCTCTGGCTCTCGGCGTTTTTCTTGCTTTAGGGGCGGAGACGAAGAAGGCGAAAGCGTGGCTACCCGAGGCACCCCAACAACGTATTTATAGGAGGCGAAGCGACGCCGACCGAACGGACGCCTCTCGAACGAATCGTCGCGTCCCGCCTCGTCATCGCGCCACGGCACGTAACTCCGATTTCCAATTCCACTCGCATTTAATCTGTCGCGTCGGGTTGCGAGCCATAAAGACGCCGCCGACAGCGTGTCCGTTACCTCTTGGTCTCGCCTTTTGGCCGGATGGTTGTTCGGGCGCGCGAGAGGCCCATTGGGCAGCTGCGGTCCCAAGATGGCAAAGCTTTGTGGCTTGCGCCAGGCCCAAACCAAAGCCAGGTTCAAAAGGCCTAACCCACCGGATGGGCGTAGGGCCGCCCAATGAAACTTGAGCGAGGGCAAGTGCGAGTGAGCCCCACGGTGGGTCCCGGTTGGGTCGGTGACGACCCGTCACCTCTACTCGCGTCCGAGACCATACTTCACACTCTCCCGGAGCTCATCGATGAGCGACGGCCGGTGTGCTCTGGGTGGTGACGACCCGTGGTCCATACGGATTGAGTAAAGAAAGGTTTCTTATGGGTCGCCCCACGCGGGGCTGGACACCCTACTCGGGACCGTCCCGCTCGGAAGGGTCCCCTGGCGGGACCTCCCAGACCCACTCGGACTACCCGTTACTAGCTCCAAGAGCACGGCGTTCAAACCAACGCAGTAAACGCGCCGCTCACCCCTCCGTGTCCCACACTGCGGATGGGGTAAACTTGTGGATAGACGGCGGCTACTCCTCTCGCAGCTTCCTCGCGGACGGGGACTCGGGATGGATACCCGCGTCCAGCTACGACGTTAAACGAGCACTCGGACACCGGAACCTCGCGGAGGCATCCGGCCGTCCTTGCCGACTAAGGCAGCGTCCAGCTACGACGTTAAACGAGCACTCGGACACCGGAACCTCGCGGAGGCATCCGGTCGTCCTTGCCGACCAAGGCACTCGGACACCGGAACCTCGCGGTGGCATCCGGTCGTCCTTGCCGACCAAGGCACTCGGACACCGGAACCTCGCGGAGGCATCCGGCCGTCCTGCCGACCAAGGCACTCGGACATCGGAACCTCGCGGAGGCATCCGGCCGCCCTGCCGACTAAGCGCGCGCCCACTACGACGTTAAACGAGCACTCGGACATCGGAACCTCGCGGAGGCATCCGGTCGTCCTTGCCGACTAAGGCAGCGTCCAGCTACGACGTTAAACGAGCACTCGGACATCGGAACCTCGCGGAGGCATCCGGTCGTCCTTGCCGACTAAGGCAGCGTCCAGCTACGACGTTAAACGAGCACTCGGACGCCGGAACCTCGCGGAGGCATCCGGCCGTCCTTGCCGCTAAGCGGCGTCCACCTACGACGTTAAGCGAGCACTCGGACACCGGAACCTCCGGAGGCATCCGGTCGTCCTGCCGACCAAGGCACTCGGACACCGGAACCTCGCGGAGGCATCCGGCCGTCCTGCCGACCAAGGCACTCGGACACCGGAACCTCGCGAGGCATCCGGCCGCCCTGCCGACTAAGGCGGCGTCGGCCACGGCGTTAAGCGAGCACTCGGACATCGGAACCTCGCGGAGGCATCCGGCCGTCCTTGCCGACTAAGGCGCGTCCGGCTACGACGTTAAGCGAGCACTCGGACACCGGAACCTCGCGGAGGCATCCGGTGCGTCCTTGCCAACCAAGGCACTTTCGGACACCGGATCCTCGCGGAGGCATCCGGCCGCCCTTGCCAACCAAGGCACTCGGACACCGGAACCTCGCGGAGGCATCCGGCCGTCCTGCCGACAAGGCACTCGGACACCGGAACCTCGCGGAGGCATCCGGTGCGCCCTGCCGACCAAGGCACTTTCGGACATCGGAACCTCGCGGAGGCATCCGGCCGTCCTTGCCGACCAAGGCACTCGGACATCGGAACCTCGCGGAGGCATCCGGTCGCCCTGCCGACCAAGGCACTCGACACCGGAACCTCGCGGAGGCATCCGCCGTCCTGCCGACCAAGGCACTCGGACACCGGAACCTCGCGAGGCATCCGGCCGCCCTGCCGACCAAGGCACTCGGACACCGGAACCTCGCGGAGGCATCCGGCCGTCCTTGCCGACCAAGGCGGCGTCCAGCCACGACGTTAACGAGCACTTGGACACCGGAACCTCGCGGAGGCATCCGATCGCCCTGCCGACCAAGGCACTCGGACACCGGAACCTCGCGGAGGCATCCGTCGTCCTTGCCGACTAAGGCGGCGTCGGCTACGACGTTAAGCGAGCACTCGGACACCGGAACCTCGCGAGGCATCCGGCCGTTCTTGCCGACCAAGGCACTCGGACACCGAACCTCACGGAGGCATCCGGTCGCCCTGCCGACCAAGGCACTCGAACACCGGAACCTCACGGAGGCATCCGGCCGTCCTTGCCGACCAAGGCACTCGGGCACTAAAACTTCCGAAGGCATCCGCTCATCCTTGCCACCAAGGCGCCGACTAGCTACTGGCGACCAAACGAGCGCAAAGGAAGATTTCTTGAGGAACAAACCGCGAGTTCGCACGTCCGACCACTCGAAACCAATCATTGAACTTCCTAGCGCCGAATGATCAAAGCGTAACAAGCAAAGCTAACTCCTTCATGAAGTCATTCATAGAGGGAAAAAAGGATTTCATTAAAAAGCCTGAGCTCAAAACTTTACACCATTTTACATGAGGCACACGCAAGACTCTCTATCTACACCTGACTTCTAAAACTCCCTACGACAACGCCGACGGTAGGCCCTCGCTTTGGCCGACGGATGCACCTTGGGGTCGGTGGACCTGAGGTCATTGGAGATGACCTGCTGGTAGGCCCTTGCCCGGTCGTCGAGGCTGAAGCCACAGCCGCGGAATGGCATGCCGCTGCTGCCGTTCAGCGACATCGACGCGGCCGCGCCTACTGCAATCGGCGCCCTCGCGCCATTGCCTCTAGGAGGGCCCCCCTTGCCACTCCAAGCCTCGGGACTGCCTGAAGTAGCGCGTCAACGGCAGCAACGTCGCGAGCTACTTCTTCTCTCTTGGGAGTTCGGCTCGCTGATCATACTCAACCCAAAGCTCGTTCAAAGGGTCTTCCTCTTCCACCACGATGTCATCACCGAAACTGAAGACTAAAGGGTGTCTTGAACACATTTCAAGAAGGAAAGGATTCTCGTCTAAGAGTCTGCCGCTCGAGCAACCCGTGGCGCCCTTATATACCCATTCGAAGGAAGATCAAACGACTCAGAATAAATGCCACGAGAAAACGGTTACCACCACCGAACCCGGCGGTCAAGAAGACGAGCGAGCAAAAACACACCTGGCGCCGTGCGCGCGCACAACAAAGCAATTAAGAGGCTCCGGCGGTTCGCATACCTCAGAACGTAATCCGGACAGGCGTCGGATGCGTTGAGGGCACGCCCGCAAAATCGTAGGCCCCGTTGGCCCACCTAGTTGAACGGATCCATCAAGCTCAACCCCAATCGAGTCCGCGAACTCGATTGGAGGTTCGGGGCTCTCAAGAATACTCATAAAACAGGTGCACCAACGCCCAATTGCAACAAGCAAAGCCAGGCGGCAAGCGGCGGCCTCGAATATGGCTCCAGCCTAAACAGCCGTCCCTACCGCTACCCAAATGCCTACGAGACCATTCAGGAGACCATTCCCGACCGGTCCCGACTCGACTCAAAGAGGTTCCCGACCCCGCAGCGGGGCGGGATTCCCGACTGACTCAACAGGTTCCCGACCCCGCAGCGGGCGGATCCCCGACTCGACTTCAGCGAGGTTCCCGACCGCAGCGGGGCGGATCCCGCGGCTCCGACTTCAGCGAGGTTCCGACCCCGCGGCGGGGCGGGATCCCGCGACTCCGACTTCGAGCGCGTGCGCGCGCGGAGTCCGTGTCAACCTAAGGCCACGTGCCCCACGAACGGTCATTCAAGTGATCGAGCGAGGCGGTGGTCCTTCCCAAGACAGCTTTGATAAGTCTGCTGAAGCCACGTCTCTGTCCCATCAACCACCACCCACAAGCAAGGACACGCTCTCCCGAGGCAACTCCAACGTCACACGCGACTCGTCGGCACCCACATGGATCACGAGAGCGCTCGCCACTTCGGAGGATTACCTAACCACTCGACCAACTAGACCACCGACCCAAAGATAGGCTCGTGAGGCGGCGACCGGTCGGCGAACAAGCGACCGATCGGCGAACGATTGGCGACGGCGGGCAAGACCGAAGCCCTAGAAGTAGCTCGCCGCACTTCGCCAATTCTCGATGTAACCCGCCCTTCAGATCAATAAAAGGAGGCGGAACCTCCTAACAGGGCGGGAGTAAGAGCTACAGAGAGCTTTTTTCCTCTTCTTCCTCTTCTTCTTTTTCTTCTCCTTCTGAGAGCTAAGTTTAGGTCATTCTAGTGTTGAGGCTCCACCTCTCGCTTGTAAAAAAACTCGGTGCAGTCATCCGCACCCCAGTGAGTACAATACCAACGCACGAACTGGAGTAGGGACCTTCGGCCCGAACCAGTATACATCTTGGACTCCAGGGTCTAACCATTCAGGGAGCGGGAACGCGCAGCCCCTTAGACTTACAAATTTACTTGCCGACGCTCGAAACGCCGACAACTATATATCTTTCTTTCCGTCCATACCTGCTCCACCTGGGTCATTCTCTACTTCTTCCTCCTCATGGCAATTAAGAGTTCAATTTTATTTTTGTAAACACTTGATATAATTTGATTATTTAGTTTAAAAATATATTTCTGTTGCAATGTATGAGCACTTCACTAGTCATTTTTTTTCAAAGTTAAATCAATATTAAAGTATAAATAATAGACAAACGATGCCGATTTTTCCTTTCTAGATTTGAAGTGAATAGCCTAGATCTGAGCAATAGCTCAGTAGGAAGGTGCGAGAGTGCTCGCCTGCTCTCACCAGAATAGTTTAAAATAGATATACACATACGTACGCGTTAAGTGGGACAACATGTCCAGCGCTCTGGAAGCTATGAACCTCCGATTATTTTCGTAGCATGTAAAAAAAGATGTACACATGTGTATGTGCGTATGATGCGTGAGTTATGTGCGTTCGCTTATGCTCAAATTTTTCTTGAAGTGGACAGCCTCGAACATTTGCCTTTGCGTCTCCCCCACGCTCGCGTACGCATGACCTACTCGCTCGGCGTTTCGTTCCATGAGGAGTACTCGCGCTACGTAGATGGTGGCTTGCGTGGCGTTCACTGTTGTGGCTTGTGCCTCGTCGCACGTGTGCGGTAGGTTTTCCCTCACGTTTCTGTCCCGAAAATGGAGGATTCGTTGGTTCACGTACGTCGTGGCGTGTCACTCGCAAGCGCGAACTGCTTGCTCCTGCACCCCTGCTTTCGAGTCGAGTCACCGGCCGGCTTGCCCGCAACTAAAAACCCGCCAGCTCGAGGCGTTCCACTACTCCGTCACGCTCTCCTCTTCAACTGATCAATACCGTATGATCGAACGCGATCTGGACTGTGACGACTGCCAGTGAAGAGATCTGCCCGAAAGTAATAAACCAGGCAACCTTTTCTGTTGCATGCCTTCTTTCTGGTCAAAAAGTGTGGGGGAAAAGAAGACGTTTCCGTGGAGAGGAGGATGCTCTCTTCTGACAAGGAAAGAATACCTTTCCAAACTAACGAAAAAGGAACGAGCCGAAAGAGCGACATGCTGGCCGGATGATCGACTGAAACCATTTGCTCTGCAATCAACTTCTAGAGAGCACGAACTTACGCACTGGCCAATTTGATGATGCAAGGGAAGGGAGGATTATGATCATGTTGTGCATTGGACGAGTGACGGGAGGGAGCTCTGCCATTCCATTGATTTTGCATCCGGTGGTGCAGGCCAGGTCCATGCAAGCAACCAAACACAATATCAGAATCGGGAGCGGCTCCTCCTCACATCAAACTCGGATGATCTGTTTGCATTGTTTCTTTAAAGAAAAAGTCAGCCATGACTAACAGCCACAGGTGGGTACGTATAGCCGTCGGCGCCTAATGCACAGCATGGGATATATCATATGTACTTGGCATCTCATTAGTGCTCCTCGCTACAAAAAAAAGTATGGTTAATTCTCTCCGGATTATAGAGATCATCACATAGTAAAACCCAATGGCCGGCCGGCCTGAAGGCAGATTCCAAGACCATGCACATGCATGTGACACGAGCTTTAGCGTACAAATGTAAATTCCTTGCTCGACGTATATTCGGATTTTTCCCTGGGCGGCGGAAAACCGTCAGGGAAAACCCAAAAACCGTTAGGGATGCTATCCTCGATGGTTTTCCGGCTGGTATAGTAGGCATTATCCGATGGGATGGCTAGGCATGAAGGTATTCAATGTAATGTCAGACGGCTGGGATTCAATACCAGTCAGGGGCTCAGGGCTTAATTATCCCTGACAACGTCCACAGGTCCGTCAGAAATATGATCAACCTGTCAGGGATAATTCGAAGTCTGGTTGCGATTGGAAGGAAAAAGCCAGCTCCAGTCATCTCTAAAGCATAATGGAAGTTACCTCCCTCCTTTTGACATTCCCATGCAAGGAATCACGCGCGTCACTACCATCCAAAGACGAGCATATCCAAAATCCAAGACAGGAGGCAAAGGAATTCCATCTCGACGATTGATCACCCCTCTTTTTTTGTATTTACTACTTTTACTACTGCTATGCGATCACAAGGGATCGAGTGCAATGCGCTTTTCTTTCTTTTTTTTTCTTTTTTTCTTTTGCGAGGAAGTGCAATGTGCTTTCTAAGTATCAAGTTCCTTGCAAATGGAAGAAAATAATATATCCCTACGTGAAAAAGTTTTTTGGGGGGAAATGGAATCAGAAGAATTAGCTTCTCTCATCGGCAACTGCATCGCTCTTCCAAGCTCTGCAACTGTTAATTATTCGGAGGCGTAGTTGAGTACCTGAGTCTCAACAACTTTAGCTCCTATCATCTAGATCTGGCCAGTTTAGGGCTTTTTTCCAGCAACTTTGAGCATCGACAGTTTTGCTCCACCATCATCCCATCCCAGACCCCGGCGGTGCCTTCAGCTCTTATATACCTTCTTCTCAGGCATATACTGCAGAAAGGGCCTACTTCACCGGGCAAGCGCACGGTGGTCTCTCTCCAAGCTGCTATGCCTTCTGTCCAGAGCAGGCGCGCGGTGGTCTCCAACAGAGCAATGCCTCCTACAGTCCTACCCACATCGATCTTCAGGTTGCTCATAACAGGCGTGCTTTTGGAAATACTACCACAAGCAAAAAAGAAAAAAGTGATCTATAATGTACTGGCTTTTTAGAAAAGAACATCAACTTGTCGCGCAATTTGCATGGAGCAATTGAAGTGCTAGCTTTACTGATAGTTTATTCAGATCTGTCTTCCATGAATCTATTCTATTATTATATTAAAAGCAGAGGCAAAAGAATACACCATGTTCGCTCTCAAGGTTAGAAATTCCTATATTAATCGGAGGGGAAAAAAAGAAAGATCTACACCGTTGATCATTGTGGATCCAAATTATACCGGCCTAGATTAAAAGAAAGTGTTTGTGTCATGTACAATACAAGAGTTTGTATCATGTACAATACAAAAATAACAGAAATTCAAAATAAAAAAAATCAGAAATTTGATTTCCATACAATTAAAAGAAAGAGTCCAAGTACAACAAAAAATTTCTGAATAAAGAAAAGACAATTAATAATCTGATTTCCATACAAACATCAAAATAAATTTGAAATTTAGAATAAAGATTTAAAAAAATGAAAAAAAAAGATAATTAGTAATCTGATTTCCATACAATCATTAAAATAAAACTGAAATTTGGAATACAAATTAGTAGTTGGATCTGTATACGAATTATAAAAAAAAAGAAATTCGGAATGAAAAATAAAAAATAGGAATTTGATTTCTATAGGATTAAAAGAAAGAGTCCACGTCAAATACAATATACAAACCAAAATTCACTGAAAAAATAAAATAAAAGTAGCAATTTGATTTCCATCGAACATCAAAATAAAAATAAAATTCGAAACAAAAATTAATTGAAAATTAGTAATTGAATTTGTATACGAATACCAACCTAAAACTAAAATTTAGAATAAAAATGAAAATAATATTAGCAATTTGATTTCCATACGAACTCTAAAGTAAAATCCCTAAATAGCTTAAGTTCGGAATAAAAATGAAAAAGAATACCAATTGGATTTGTATACGATTCCAACCTAAAACTATATTAAAAAAAATCTATATCACGTATGTTCCAACAACTCGTAAATATAATTTGGAATACAAACAAACAAAAAAAATGTTAATTTGTTTTGCCCAAGAATTCCAATTCAATTTCCATACGAATTATTAAATAAAATCCCTAAATAAATATAATCCAGCATAAAAAAGAAAGAACCATTAGCTATTAGATTTTTTTACGAATTCAACAAAAAATAACTAAAATTTGGAATAAAAATAAACTAAAAAGAGAAATACCAAAGCCGCGATGACGAGTGGTGAGTGTGCGCATTGTTGAATAAGTCAGTAGCAAAAGGAGCTTGATGATAGGGAGGCCTTAGTAGATAGGAGATGAAGTTTTGCATGGAAGACGAACAGAGGATATATATATATCCATTGGGTAGCTAGAAACGTGCCATCGCTGCTGAGGGACATGTCATTACACGCGAAGGTGGGAAAATTCTTCATATTGTTAGATAACGACTAAAGCAAACATGCTAGCATCATAGAAGATGGTAGGTCGCCGCGTTAGTGAGGAAGCAACATCGTTAAGTTGGCCAACATCGAATAAGATAAGCGACCGATATAGGACAAGCGTAAATCAAACATGTATAATATCTTGCATATGTAAATATGCATGCATGAATTCGTTTGAATCAAAACAAGTTGCAAAAAACTCAGAGTAGAGATGATGCTACTCTATGGAATAGGCTTCGGGCCACTGGTGAGAGCATGACGGGTGTCTCAAGTAGGGATAAGCAATAGTTGTACATGTATGCATTGCATGTTGATGTCGTAACGTCCAGTATTAAGTAATCATTGGAGAGAAATAGAAGATAGTTATACGATTGAGTATTTCATTGAAAGGGTAGCAGTTGAGAGGGATCGATAAAAAATTGGGCTTGCTATTGGCGGTTGAAGCAGAAAAGTTGTGAGGTAATCAATAAGAGATATAAGACATATGGTTCTGCGGAGCAGCCAACGTGTGAGGAAGATACGTTCAAAGTAAGTCACCCATGATGTATCAGTGTATACGTGAGCAATGTACTCTAATACCATATAAAATAATTAGCGTATTACTTGAGATTAAATAGAGGTACATGTGTTGTATATATTTTTTAAAAAAGGTTATTGATGGAGAAAGAACAAGAGTATATAGCTATATAATCTATGCAAGATGAAGAGTTGCTATGTTTCTAAGAACCCCCAACAACTTATTATTTTTAATGATATTTTTCCATCAAAGCTTTTACTTCAATTACATTGCTTATGTTGAATTTTTCTTCAAGCTTCTATTGTCATTTATAATGTTTATGATATCTTAAAAACCTAAATAGTCTACAAAATACATTAATATATTCTCAAGCATATAAGTTATATCATTAGATACTATAAACTTTAAAAAAATCTAGACACGCAAATGCGTGGGTCACCCTTCTAGTTTTACTGAAGATATATGTACTACTCCCTTCGTCCAAATTTATAAAACGTACTTCTTCTTGGTACATAGATTAAGAAGATATTGAAAATGACTAGATTATCCCTAATTATTATCACTAAGTATTATATTCAATGCATGCATATAGAGAATGTGAAGTAAATATGGATGTTTATTAGATGTATAGAGGGAACAACACACTAATTTTGTATTGTAATATGAAATATGTATTGCATTTATGAATAAGACCATTAAAAAAGTACGTATTTATAAACTTAGACGGATGGAGTATCATTTATCAGAGGTATCTATAACTTGGCCAACCAACCAGGCCTTAAACATGATCAAATATCCCATACTTAGGGCAGGTACAATAAGATCACCTCAGCTTACTATTAGTATGTACACATTAATTTTGTCTTATATAAAAGAGTGAAAAAAGAGGAGAGAGAAGAGAACAAGCTCTTATCTAGCCGCCAACATCTTACGGGAAACAACGTGCTATAGCCGGTCAAAAGTCCGTGTTGGAACCGGCACGAGCGACTGTTAGTGTTAAAGTTAGTGTTTTGCTAATAGTCACAAAGATGAAGTAAGTGTTGAATGCCCAAATAAAATGCTTTATTGTTTCTCTAGAGACAATACTTAAATACAATTATTGTACAAACTGAATTTATTGCTTATTCTAGATGACATGGATGAGAGATGGAGTAAGTAGTAAACTTTGTTATTGTACCTGCCCTTAGCATACTATTCAATCACCTTGACCCTGCCCTGCTAGTTAATTAGTACTAGTATGTTTGCCTCTCTTGCAGACATGGCCGGTCTTTTTAAAAGCATCGATCTTCTTTACACCTTTGCCACATCAGAACACACATCGAAAAGCAGAACACTTAAAAGAAAGAACCAACGCACAATGACAGGGAAGATTAGTGCAAAGCGCTAGCCATACATGCATATGCACAATCCTCAATCCTTTTTCACGAAATACAAAAGCTAGCAAATAGCTACGTCTCATCTTCCTGACTGCCCCTTTTGCATGCTTTACTCACCACCAACCTCTACTCAGCTGAAATATTATCTTCTTTAGCCTACACCCACGGAGAGGGTGGACACCAATTCGTTGAAACGCAAGGCCACACACACACACAAAACACAAGCACTTGCATTGTACAATCCTATTCATATCTCGAACCAAAGAGCTAGTATGACGGACTGGGGTCCGGTGATCGTGGCGGTGATCCTGTTCATCCTGCTGTCGCCGGGGCTGCTGTTCCAGATCCCGGCGAGGACGAGGGTGGTCGAGTTCGGCAACATGTATACCAGCGGCATCTCCATCCTCGTGCACGCTATCGTCTTCTTCATCGTGCTCACCATCCTCGTCATCGCCATCGGCATCCACGTGCGCACGGGGTAGCTAGCTACCGAATCAGGATCCATGTACGCATGTGCATGCGCTTGTGCATACGTGCCCGCATGCGTGTGCGAATATATATACTACGGCTAAGTTTATTGTCTTTGATATTTCTCTCATGATGCTTAATTTGATATACATCTGAATGTATAATTCAGAGGTGTAACTTAGTTTAATTGTATACAGCTCATCTATATATCTTCTGAGGAGTGCTTCAATGCTTTCCCTCTTAATACAAGTTGCACAAATCTTAAAGCAAAGCGAAGGGGTAAGTAATCTCCATCTACCCTTCATTCATGCTTTAATATTTGTGCAACTGTAAAAAAGAAAAGTATTGAAGCACCTCTCATATCTTCTGCAATATGCTAGCTGTTGATCGGGAAGATGCAACGCAATAATCATGCATACATGCCGTGATTGTGTACGATATAATACTGTTTTCCATGAGTGATGTCTGCATGAATGTTGTCTCTTCCGCAATCCAAATTATAAAAAAAGTTGATCTTCTTACACCAACAAGTCCCTAATGGCATGTTACACTTTCAAAAGGATCTATCTTTGTCTACCCTGTCATATTCACATATGAAAAATTCCATCAAATAGTACTGAGTAATTGAATTTAATTCTTTCTGTCTCTTTCAACATTTTTGCTTTTCCATGTTTGTATTTGTATCTTAAAAAAAAACAGAAGCCATATGCTAAGACCAAACATGAATATTCAGTGATACTCCCTCCATCCCCAAACACAAACCATTTTTACTGTTCAAATTTCCAGAGCAAGGTTTCGAGACGAAGGGAGTACCATGTACAGTAGTGTTTCTTTTTCTTTTTGGTCATGGCTACCACAAGTCCACAACCACAACGCACAAGCATCATCCTAGCTCGTTATAGGAACTCAATATGACCACACCCGCTAGCCGCCTACGTACCAGTTCCGATTTTGAGAGCCTATTTTGCTTGCTCAATCAGTCCATGTTCTATCCCCGTACCATGCAGATTTGTTTTCAGCGCTTTTCTCGCAACATACCGGCAGGCTACAGTTGCAATATTGAAACTTACGAACAATTTTCTTCGGGTTAATGTCCACTTTACTCACCTAAAGTACCGTGATTGTCCGTTTAACTCATGAACTATTTGTTGGTCCATTTAACCCCGGAACTTTTAATATTGGGTTACTTTGCCCCATAAAGCTGGTTTTGACCGTGGTTTTGCCATGAGAGAACATAGCTGTCTATCCAAGTCACAGCCCACACCCAGGTATGCATAGATGAACACACGAAAGATCCTCCGAATCCCACTCAAAATCACCTCGCACGGGACGACTTACTTCGATCTACCCAACAAAATCCCCTATCTAATTAGACCTATCCGCAGCTACCCTCGTCGGGATTGAGAGTTCTTCTTCGCCCCCAACCCGAGCATCTTCGCCGCTGCATCATCTCCGTTGAGAAAGTTCCGCTCAATTACCTTGTCTTGAAGCTCCCTCTCCCTTCACTCGTCGTGCCCGCATCGTCAATTGGAGCTTTCCCGACGCCGGCTAGCCGTCTGGCTGCAAGCCACACCTTCCTTACCGCCGGTCTCTACCACCACCGAGAAACCCACCGGTGAGTTCGCATTGGCCTCCCCTCTGCCCTGGCGGAGGCTCCCTGGCCCGACACAGCCACAACCACCTTCCTCCTGTTTAAAGTGTGTGTTTGGGGTGGGGGTGGGAGGTGATATGCGATGTGGCCAATGTGCCATTTTTCATGCTATATTGTCTGCCACGTCATCTCGAACCACTAAGACATTGATATCTAAACTATTACATCAGTTTTTCTATTAGAATGTCTCTAAACTAGGTCATGATATCTACCAACATGTGCCATTGACAACTACTCTAAATACATAGTCTCTTAGAACCGAAAGCCGTTGCTTTTGTAGCCCTCTAGCGTATTTTCTTTTTTCAAATTTAGTTCCAATACGAAAGCATTTGTAAAAGTGACATCATTCATGAGTGAAGCAAGCCTGACAGGCAATATGTGTCCCTGTCACTTTTGGGTAGCTCTAATAGACTTTTTCTGTTTTCTTTGTCATGATCTATTATTGGACGATGAAGTCTAAAATAGGTAAGGAACAGAGCATATATGAACAATACAAGCTCATTGGCAACCATGTCGATTGATGGACAAGAGTAGCGGCCATCAATTTCCTAGCTCTCTAAAAAATTTTGTTTTTAAAAATATATCTTTTTCTAAACATAATTACAAAAATAACCTTCCTTCTAATCATAGAAGCGCTGATAGGTGACATCTGCCATGCTGTGGAACCACGGCACGGGCTGCAGAGGAACGCATGCTCCGTAGAGGCTAAATGGGCTAATCAATCATTAATTAATAGATTAATTAGTTGATTAAGAGACTAATAATCAAAACATTAATTAATCAATCATTAATTAAGTGAGCAAATATTCCTATCGAGGAATGCATGCATGCTCGGTAGGAGCTGCCGTGCCCCGATAGGTTCTTCCTCCAGTGCGAGAGCTCGATTGCTTCTTTCTTCCACGGTTAGAAAGAGAGTTACTCCGGTGCCGTGGGACTAAGGATTCAAATTTCGTTTTCGGACAAAATATTGCTCGGGACTGGAATCCTAAGGGTATTTCGGACAAATCTTGTTCGAAATTGAAAAATAAAAATTCAAATCTGGTTCGTTTTCTACTGAGAAAAACAAATTTTCGTCGAAAATTCCTGAAATTTTGGTATATTTGCACCGGCTGAAAAGTAGGTCAAACAAAAACGAAAAAAAATTGAAATTTGTTTTGGAGGTTCCTGACATATCAATGACGTTCCCATAAAATTTTCAGATGATTATCATATTTGAGGATGTTTTAAAAATTCAAACATTGCTACTGTCATGATAAAACACTGACTGGTAAGTTTGATCCGAATGAAAAATGGTACAAACCACGTTAGAAAATTTTGATTTTTTTGTGCATAGTTATTATGCATCACTAATGTTCTCATAAAATTTTCAGATAATGATAAAGCTTCATGAATTTTTAAAAATTCAGACCATACTACTGTCCTGTTAAAAAGCTTACCGGCAAACTTGAACAAAATGAAAAATGGTACAAACCACGTTAGAAAATTTTGAACATTTTTGTGAATGGTCTTGATATAATATTAATCTTTATATAACAAATGAAGTTCAATACTTACATAGATTTGATTGATAAAACAAAAAAAATCGATTTTTTTTGAAAATTTTATAAAATGGTACCGAGGAAATTATTAATCTCTCATAAAAAATTTAGATCATGATCACACTCGAGAAAATTTATAAAATTCTGACAAGGTTACTGTCCCAATTATGTTCCTTCAGTTTTTGATTTTTTAAAGATAAGAAATGAAGTTCAATTATTTTTGAAAAATTTTCTATATGATCCTACACTACTAGATATCGTACCATAAATTTTTCAGATTATTATCAAGCTTGTAAAATTTTATAAAAATCTGACAGTGTTTCTGCCAAAATTTTAAAATGTCTCAAAAATTCGGGTTTTCAACAAATTTTCATAGAAGATGACTTTTTTAAGGATTATTGGACTAAATCCGGTCAAATTCGGCCCTAAAAGTTTGAAAACCGGTCAAAAATCATGAAATTTCACCGTGGGAAAAAAATAAAATTTTGGTATATAGCAATTTCATTTTTTTTAAGTTTTTTTAATCCAGCCGATGGTTTGAATTTCGTGATGGCATGAAATTTGGGCTAAAATTCGCCGAATTTTGACGAGATTTGTATCCCTGGGACTAGAGTTGCAAAAGGTTAATCCGTGGGACTATAAATGCGTTGGGCTGTAGGCGGAACATCCTCCACACGAGATCGTGATAAACTGCTCCCTTTTTTTTTTCCTTGCACGCCGCTGGAGAGGGAGGGACAGAAGGGGAAGAAACCAAGAAGCATCCGCCGCTGCCGCACGTGACCCCACACCACGCGCACCGCCTCCCTTCCCCACAACGGCAGGCTCAGGAAACGAGACGAGAAGTGCTGAGAACTTGGCACGCACACGTGTCCTCGCTGTGTAGCCGTCCCGGCGACAGACAGGCGGGGGACAAGAATGGCCTAGCTACAACACAACAAGTATACCATGCCGGCCGGCTGGCCTCGACCGTCGGTGGGCCGCGCTCCTTCGCAAAGCCCAACGCCCGATGGAGACGGATCTCATCTCCCCTCCGAAGAAAGCTTGGAGGCATCCCGCACCCGCACCGCACGGCATCGAGTGGTGCCAAACGTGTGTGTGTGTGTGTCGGCTCGGCTGCTGCTTCAATTCTTCACTCATCCAGTCACTCCCATCACACTTTCCCTTCCACATCTCTATATACCACTTCCCCACTTGGCTCCTCTCTCTCTCGGGAAGTTCTTTGTGACCAAGATCAGGTTCTTGTGCCCGCAAATCAAGTGACCATTCGAGACCGATAGTGAGGATGGCGGACTGGGGTCCCGTGGTAGTGGGGGTGGTGCTGTTCGTGCTGCTCTCCCCGGGGCTGCTCTGCGAGCTCCCGGGCTCGCAACGCCACGTCGACTTCGGCAGCTTCCGCACCAACGGCAAGGCCATCTTCGTCCACACCCTCATCTTCTTCGCCGCATTCACCATCCTCACGCTCGCGCTCCACGTCCACATCTACGCCGGCTAGATCGATGGATATATATATTAGCTTCGCGTTCTCCTAGCTCTTTTCTCTTTAATGTATCTGTCTCCTAGATTAATTGTACTTGTATGAACTTGATCTGTGATGGATCGATCCATTGGCTGCTTGGCTAGCTGGTTCTTGTTTGTTCTTGGTTGATCTGAGAGGATGGATCGAAACATGCATCTAGCAGTCGTCCAGTCGTCCTTCCTACGGGTGCTTCTTCGTTTTGCTGCTACTGGTGTGTAACTGATGATCAGTAGACTGGAATCAGTACTACTGAATATACAAATCTGTTGAAGCAAATCAATTTGTTCGTTTGATCTTTGTTCTCATCATGTGGAGTTGTGGACTAAGAGGTACTACTGTATATCATTTCCTGCTTTAAAAAAAATCATTTGTGCTAGTACAGCTTTGATCTCTTCACACCGCGCGTCGCTTTTCAAAAGGAAGAAGTAATGAACAAAGACAACTTTTTCTTCAGATCGATCCTTTCTGCGGCAAGCACGATACAAGACACGAGTGAGTTGTCTGCTTCGATTTCCTGCTCCTTGCTGTAGCCTGTAGGGCTGGTCAAATAAGCACCGAAACGATATCAATGCCATATTTCAGTCTACGTTGTTCACTAATTAATCGACGAGATGCTTTGTATTCTTGCCCGCTGAAGAAATTCTAAAGAAGAATGGCAGGCGATTGATGTTCAGTTGGTCAGCAAAATCGATTTAACAGGTACTCCCTCCGTCCTGGGAAGTAAGGGACAGAAGAAATTTTAGAACAGATTATGGTTTCTGCCAAAGGACTCTAATGCTCCTATTTAATACTGTGTCTCTATTAATTGGCAACATGCATGCATTAATTAATCACGATTATAGAGAATGACCTGCCGTGCTTTTGTTTTGGAATATGTGTGGTCGCATGTATCTGCGTGCATCTAGAGGTGGGCACTCGGGCCGGGCTCTTTTGGGCCGGCCCGAGGCACGACGTCACGGCCAAGACGGCCCGACCCGACACGAAGTGGGTCATGTTGGGCCGACACGACATCAGAGTACTGGCGTCTGCGCTCGAGAATCAGACACGATGGGCGGCCCGGCACGACACTGTAGAATGGGCTATACTGGGCCTGATGATCCAGGGTATGAGGAAGAAGCCTAACATGAAGGTCACTGACTCACAGAGCATGACCGTCATGGATGCACCCAGTAACATGAACGTCACCCCTATCGCCGACACCTGAGAGAGACGGACAAAACAGGAGAGAGAGAGCTAAGAGAGATTGAGAGACGGTGCAAGAAGCTGCTCTCTCTCGCTCGTCCCTCTTAATCTCTCTCACTCTCTCTCACCGCTCTCTCAATCTCCTCACAATCTCTCTCGCTGCTCTCTCTCACTCTCTTTCTCACCCATTGTCCCTCTCTCGTCCGTATTGAGCACATCCTTCTCGCTCTATGTAACTGTTCGATAATAAATAAATTTTACTTCTTTTTCTCATAATATTTGCATTTATTGTCTTAATTCTATGTATCTCTGGCTCCTTTCCTCTCGTTGCAATAGTGCAAATGGGTCGGGCCTAGCCGACACGGCACGGCGAGCACGGCACAAATGGGTCGGCTCGCTCGCCAAGGCGGCTGGCCGGCTGCAACGCGACGCACGACGACGAGCACGACGGCCGTCGTGGCCCGCAAGACGGTTCGAGCATCGGCACGATGGGCCGTGTCGGGCCGGCCCGCCCAAGACGATGCCCACCTCTACGTGCATCTGTATGCATGGGCACAACTTGAGAACACAATTTAAGAGGGGAGAGCTCTCAATCCCTAATATTGGAGGACACAATTTGAACGCTTCTCTCCCTTACTTTCAAGGGCGGAGGGAGTAATTATCTGGTCAGCATCAAGCCATCAAGTACTCAGTGAAGGGGGAGTGCTTCCTGAGCAGTTGGAAAATATAGGTTGCTCATGAGTTAAACCAATGGTCTTAACATAAGTTGATCGAGCTAAAATCTTATAAATTACGCTATAATAAATACAAAGACCAACAAGCAATCGGTGACAAGGTCATTGCAATCTTGCGTACATTTAGATCCCACATGTACGTCTCCTTTCTTGAGTTGGCGTTATAATTTTTTATATATTCAAGCCTTACAAATATATTATATATATTAATTATATCCATAAGCATTTCATCAAATAACTTAGAACGTGCTACTTAAGAATTCTAGGATAACTAACAAAGAAAGCAAGTTAGTGTACTTTAATATTAAATTATAACAAAACAACATCAAATAGAAAGATAAAAATTACATCAATTAACAATAAAATGAGAAAACAGTGACACAACATTAACGCAGATGGCCAACTGTAGGGGCTGGAGCCCACTTTGCCCACCCCTTTGGGTCCGCCCCTGTCCTGGAGGCTTTCCAATATAATGATTTCCAAACTTTCAATCAATTCGGATTTGAGATTTCAACTTTTAGTTAAAAACTTTCAGCATCCAATTTGGATTTAGAACTTTCAAATAGGGCTTTCAAACCTTTCAGAAACTGAGGGTTGGGCCTGAGCTGGGTTACGGTCGACATTGGGCTTAAGCTGGATTGGGCTCAAGCTGAATGGTGCCTGAGTAGTTGGGCCATATTTCAAAAGTTACATTGCACCTGCGTTACAAATTTTAGGTTTCATAAAATCCAGATTTCACCGATCATTCTATCCGGGATTGTCTATGCATCATTCAAATTATATTGTGCCCGTAAATCAGTAAAAAAAATTACCTTTGGATCTTGATCCATCTAGTGCCTCCTCATTGCTATAACCTACTCCCAGCCTCCCTTCCCATCCCGTTGCCGCCCAGCTGCTTCGCTGGTGTCGCCTGGCGACGGTGAGGTCCCCCAGTGAGCCCCTCCCCACCACTATAGCCTCCCAATTCCTTCCTTGTCTTCAGCCACGGGTGCCCATAAAAGTTCAAGCTACATTAGTTTGGTTTTGGTGTTAATGACAAATTTAATATTGAAACTAACTTTTTTTGATAATTATAATATTGATTAGTCTCAATTGTTAATTAATGAAAAATCCTTTTGTGAGACTAACTCTTTTGTTGAGCTTAACTCTTATTAGTTTCTTTTGGATGAAATAGATGGAAATATCAAATGTATGCATTCGAGTTCATATTATCATATCTTGTTGCATTCCTTGGATATAATATTCATGATCATATTGATAAATCTAAATATGAGACTAACTCTTTTATTGAGTATATCTTTGATTAGTCTTATCTCATTGAAAAATAGAAATCCCAAAGGTATGCATCCAATACAACTCTATTATTGCTAAATACATTCCTTAGATTCAAGATAAAAGATGAACTTCACCGTAGTCTCAATCTTAAGATGTGCATAATGTTTTCAATTCCATATATATATATATGAATGCACACATTTAGGAGGAGTTCATACTTTACTTTGATATTTCAATAGTATTGATCTAATTCATCTTTCTATATCAAGGATCATTACTTTGAAACAATCCCTTGAGTATATTTAACTTGTGTAGTTGTAGTATACTCATATCAATATAGGATAAATTCCAAAATAATCAAAATTGAATATGTGCATATTGATTCAAGTTCAATTATTTGTATGCACACATTTAACAGAGTTTATTCTATAATTAATGGTCTTAAGAGTATTGATCCTTTTCCATATCTCCATATAAATTGAATCATTGCTTTTAGATTCCATCGAATTGAGTATATGAAACTTGTGTAGTTAATATATACTCATGACAATTTAAATTTAATTTAAATTGTGTTTGGATGCCATTCAATCAACAAATGACTAATCATGTGTTAACGGTTCACGTTGTTAATCCTAGGGCAATCGAAAGTTCTTGAGTATATGAAAGCATTAGTTGCATTAGTATATTAAAGACACAATTAATCTTTCAAACAATTGTCTTTGGGTTATGATCAATCATCAAAAGAAAAGATCAAAGGATCTTGAGAGCATCTATTATATGTTAATGGAGTGCATTGGTGATTGAAACAACCATGTGTTTTGGACTAACACTTTCAATGAGTTTGAAATAGGTTAAGTCCAAGGTTGAGATAGATAAACGGGATAAGAACGTCATCGTGTGTTGTGAGCATCAAAAGAGGATCCCGAAGCTAAGAAAGGGGGTCCATCCTGTGTTGATGAACAAGACGAGATCTCAACTTGGAGAAAAGATGATGGTAATCATAAAAGCTCTAAGTGGATGTGTTAGAGGCAAATGTATAACTAGCATAGGGCAAATGATGTGTTTCTAGTCTTTTACCGGTCTCGGTGTTTGGTTGGAAGACCGGGTTGCTAGTATATGTTGTTATACTAATAAGAGGGGTCGAATCTTATAGCTTGAGTCCTATCATGTGTTGATGGCTCAATCCCGTTTCCACTAGCTCACTCTCTCTTGATTTGGTCTCTGCATGGAGCGAATATTTGCGAATGTGTTTTGCAAATAATTGTAGCACATGCTTGCAATTTTATTGATGTGTTCTTTGCGTGGATTTGTTATTTACAAATGTGTTTTACAAACAAGCTTAAGTTTATGCAATTCTTGTGGAGCATGTGATTAGCATTTGCAAAGTGTCGTGATCATGCGTTGATCATCACATGGTTCAAGAATTGATCTTGTTGGTTTTTTATTGAAATTTGAAAAGAAGATTTCAGTGTGAAATCCTGCTTTTGAGCTGTGATCGACACTACCGCCGTGGTGAGGTCGGTACTACCGAAGTCCGGTAGTACTGCTCTTGGGTGCGGTAGTTATTTTCCAGAGGGTGTGTTTCTTGGAAAATTCCTTAGACCGTTACTACCGTTGTGTTAAAGCCTGTACTACCGCAGGTTCGATAGTACTGTGGCACTTGTGTGGAGTTAGTTTACAAAAGTTTGTTTTTCTCTGAGTTTGAATTCCGGCACTACCGTGGTTCAAAGGCCGGTACTACCGCTGGTCCGGTAGTACCGCTTTTAGTTGGCGGTACATATTCTCCAGAGAATGCAATCATGGGAGTTTTTGTGATATTTGAAAATATATATGATTGATTAAATCTTAAAAAGGGGTGAAAATTGTGGCCCTCTTTATAATCTTTCAATAGAGTCCAAAATCACCTAAATCGGACTTCAGAGTAAAAAGATATGACCGTTTTACTTGCTAAAATAGTGATACTATTGGAATTTACACAGTGGCAACGGTAGTACCATTCTAGAAGACCGGCAGTTATTTCTTAGAACCGTATTCTTGAGTTTTTGGGGTCAAAAATGTCGATACTGCCGAGATTTACACAGCAGTAGTACCAGGCTACTGTAGCAACGGCTATTTTCAGTGCTTTTAATGCCCAGAACTATCCGTTACCGCTGAGGCCGGTTCTACCGGGATTTACATGGTGGTAGTACCAGAAATTGCATGTTTGTTCCGATTTTGTCCCCAAACGGCTAGTTTCTTTGAGGGGCTTTATAAGAGGCCGAATGGGGGGGGTTTGTAGCTGCTCTTACACCCATTTGAGGCATACACTTGAGAGCAAAACCTCTAGAGCTCATAGAACCATGTTTGAGTGATTTGAGAAGTTTTTGAGTTAGAGTTTCTTGTTTGATGACTCTTGGTGTTCCATTTGCTTTCTCTTGGGATAGTGCAAGCCTCTCCTCTCAATTGTGCATATGTTGCACCTTGTGAGCAAAGAGAGAAGGTCTCTAGTTGCATGTGTTGCATCTAGAAAAGGATTGAACATCCTTGTGCATGTGTTGTACTTGGTAAGGATCAAGTAAGAGACTTGACCTATTACTCTTGGTGTTTGCCGATACCTAAACGGTGTGGAGGAGTCATGGTTCGGTGATTTTCTCAAGAAGGTTGAGAAGACCCAGCGAGTTGTGAAAGTTGGAGCTTACCTACCCAGAGAGGGAAAGAGCTACCGCTAGTGAATTCGATGTTCTTGGCTTAATTTGTGAAGCTGGTCTAATTCGTTTAGGCTTACCTCAACATGGATTAGGGGAGACCGGCAAGTCTCCAAACACCACGATGAAACATCGGTGCGTCTCTTTTTGTTTGCTTGCAATTTTCTATTTACATTGTTACAATTTACATTCCTAGAATTAAATTGCTTACTAGTCTTTATGATTGCAATTTTTGTTAGAGATATAATTAGTTAGTACACTAAGTGAGCCTAGTTGACTTAGGTGTTAACTGTCAAAACCTTAGTTTATCGTTTCCATATCTATTATCATTTAGGTTTTGACATAAGAGTACTTTAGCGAGATTTTAATTAATCGTAAAAAGAAATTTTTATAGCCGCATATTCTCCCCCCTCTAGTCGGCATCCTCGATCTTACATCCCATCCCATCCTAATTGCTTATCTCCTTATTACACCCGCTGCCACTACCGCCCATCGTCCTCTCCTAAGTCCTTGGTCGACGGCGCTATCATCACCTTGCCACCCTTTCGTTGCTACTGCCTACCACCGTGCCTTCACTGCCCCCTCACTCCAACTATAGTCGGGCTTCAGTGAATCTCAAACCCTAATTCAGTATACCCTACTCTAATTCACCCTCACTGTTACTAGAGAAGACGACCTTATAGGCTGGAGCACAAATCTCTAATAAAATTGCAAGATTAGAAATTCAAATGATTCGTAAAAAAGTAAGACGTGATATATAGAATCCTGTTTTATCCTTGAAAATGCTATACAGGGTTTTGACAGTAAAGCTCTGTATCAAATATAAAAGGGAGGAGAAAACTAGAGATGGCTAAATGGGTCGTGCCTAATGGGCCGGCCCGAGGCACACCACTGTAGGCACGACCCAGGCACGGCCCGCGAGCCCGTGCCGTGCTTGGGCCAAGACTTCCGACGCAAGACGGCCCAAAGTCTTGCTTCGGCACGATTACGCACAAAGACGACCGCTTAGTTTAAAAATATCCGTTTTATAGCTTTTGGAGGATTAAAAAATTCAATATACTTCAAGTTTTTCTAATTATTCTAATTTTTCCCTATTTTTTTATGATTTTTTCTTATTTTTCTGCATTTTTCCATACGTTTCCTATTTTTCTAATTTTTTATGATTTTTTTAAAAAAATTGACGCTAACGGGCTACCGGACCGACCCGGCCCGTTAGACCCGCGAAGGACCGGACCGGCACGGCTCGGCTCGAAAGGCTAACGGACCGTGCCTGGACCGTCACCCCGGCACATGAGCCGACACGACCCGTTTAGTAGCCATGTTTAAACGAGTCGTACCTAAACGGATCGTGCCGCCGGTTAAACGGGCCGAGCTGAACCGTGCCGCCCGTTTAACCATCTCTGGGGAAAACCTTGCCAATTGCCAGCCCTGGCTGGATCTTACCTAGCGGCTCCGTGGCTCTGCCCTCCGGAAGGTTCCGTTCACTTCCCAATTTTGGGTGCTTCCCGATGCTCGTGGATGAGCGCCGAGCCGCCGACTACTCCTTTGAGAGCGGGTCAGAAAAATCAAACCAAACATACTAGGCCGTATAGGCCGCGAAATGATCAAACAACAGTATGAGCATAACACACTGTGTGCACGGCTTCGTCGAGGAAAAAAAAGAGTTCATAACCAAAATTTTAATATCGAAATTAGGTTTAATTCACAACCACGTACTACATACGCTTGTTAATTATAACTCGTGCAAATCAGTTTATCCGAGAATAATGCTACGCATAGCTCAGTTGGCTAATTTGTTGTCGTGCACCTGTCTGAGTTTTTATACAAGAAAGACACATATAGCCCATGCATACTACACTTAACGCAAGTACCACAAATACATACAAGCGTGCATGTTTTCTAGATACGCTAAAAAATTAATCGGAGACTTCACGGTATTCGAAGCATGGAAACACACTGTCTGACCTAACGCTCACATATAGATAAACTAGGGCACGTGATGGCACACCTGTGAGTTTGAATCCTGGTTTGACGCTGATGTTACACCTTATACATATGTGTGCGTACAGTATAAAAGTATGTACCCATCCTCTGTAAAGTAGTAGGATAAATTCTAAATCTTAAACCGAGTTAGCTGAATTTTGGGATGGAAATGAGGATTCCACCTATAGTAATTTTGAGATGTAAATGAAGTTCCCATCTATAGCGTTGCACAAGCTACATGTGCCTGTTCTATTCATTGGAACATGCTAAGGAACACGTGGCGCGCTGGTAACTAGACCAGTCCCGTACGGTTGCCACGTGGCGCACATGTGAGCTGCTCCCCCTTTGACGAGGACGCCGGCCAACCGCCGCTGCGCCATTCTTGGACCCCCCATCCTCGTGACCTCATCACCACCAGTACTTCCATGGCTACTAAGCAGTCACCTTCATCGCTGTCACTTCGATTGCTAGTTACAGTACTCATTCGGCAGGAAGCCGAACATCTTTCAGTTACGGCAAAGCATCCTGAAGAATCTCTCTGAATCCATGACAGCGACATGAATTGTGCTTATTTTCCTATCTCTCCAATTGATAAGAGGCGTGTAACGCCCTCCTCTTAATCGAAATCCACTTCGTTCTTTTTCCGAAGACAGAAAACTACTTCGTTTTCTGGTGTCCGTGCACGTCTGTTCTTCTCTTCGATCGCCATGGACTTTGCCATCACGCAAGATGCAGATGGTGCTGTGGGCGATGAGAGAAAGAAGATTGAGCTGGTGCAGGAAGCCATCCACGGGCTTCTGGAAGAGAAGAGGAGGAAGCGGCTGCAGCAAGGGGAAGACAAGGACTTGATAGTTCGGCGGGAGGAGGAAGGCCTCCTTTCCTCGTTGCTCTCCAAGGTATGTGCACATGTCTACTTGTACATCTTTATTGTTTCAAGTTGCAGATGCACCACATTGGCTATCGTTTATTGCATTAGTTGATTATAGAGGTTCAGATTGGTTTTATATTGGCAGGTCGAATTGAACCTGATGGTTGGAATGTATTGATCCTATATTATAATTTGATTGATAGTTGGATACCAATGCCCAAGTATAATTTAGTTGATGGTTCACTTGCATTTCTGAAGTTAGCAAATTGATGCTTATGCATACACTAGTATTTTATGATCTTCGATTATTGATTCTTACTGAATTTATATTCAGAAGTAGGGGAGACTGGAGAGACAATTTTGTTCATTCAACTCACAAGTCCTTTAGTTGCATCTGTAATGTTAGAAATCGAACCTATCGCTGCAATTATCTGGTATCTGCAGTTGTTTAATCCTAAAAGATTGCAACATTATTGTTTCTTGCAACAGTTGGATGCAATAGAAAAGGATGCTGATTTGGACAATGTGGAACTGAACTCCTTCCATCCTAATTCTGAAACTATACACGTTGAGAAAAGTAAGGAGCTGGAGTTAGGCGATATAGCAAAAGACTTGAACAAAATCAAGAGGCAGAACATGATCACCCACATCCTACTCGGCACAGTTATCGTCATGACCGCCGTGTGGCAATTCAACGAGGTATCATTCCTCCTCGCGATACAGAAAAAACTGAGCAACCCTTTCAAGTCCTTGGGGGAATTGATCAAGGGTTCCCTGAAGGGGAGAGGGAGGAAGCCAGTGATTGAGGCGCCACCACTACCCCCAGTCGGCATCCCGGATGTTACTCGGAATGATTTGCAGATGCTAGTCATCAGCAATGAGGATGACTAAATCGGTGGCATGATTATGCTCATAAAGGTCTGGAGACTGACTCTTGCAATGGAAATGCCAATTCTGTATGTTCGTCATAATATCAACTGGAAATGCAACACCTTTTAAGAATTTTGAAGCAAATGTGCATTTTTGCAAGTAGACTTGTTAGTCTTGTTGAAAATGCACCTCTATTGGTTCTTAAAGAATGTTGTTTGTCAACTAAGCAGCTTAATCTGCTCCTCCATCTTTCTTGATTGCGTTGTCCTGAATTGTAACGTTCTCAGAATTCGTTCTTTTACTGTAGTTTCAAGGACATTGTTCAATCCTTGAGCTTTTCATCTCGCTGAGAAATAACCAGAAGCAGACATTATCATCTCTTCCTTTGGTTATTGTTAAGTAGACAAAGGTGCAGCACATATTCTAGAACTGTAGATTCTTTGAGCTGGAGTATATGGAAAAAGAGGCGTTTCCATGACATTTTGTGTCTAGTGCATCATAAGGTGCCAGCAAAAACTTCTCTTAACGCTATTAAAGGATGCGACAATATACGAATTTTGGAACAAATTTGAGAACAGCATGTACATCCTGTACATCGAAGTTTGAGTGATGTCAAGGAGCTGGAAACACAGGGCACAAGGTATTGCAATTTAAAGCACATCCTATTCAGACTTCTGGCATTATGTAGTGTCAGTATTTCGTTAACTTGAGGAGGTTCATGATAATCCCAAGGAAGAAAACTCAGTACACAAATGAAGCTAAGCAATCTTCAAATACAGCCACCACCCTTCCACATAATCTTGAAGGCCAACCAAGTTGGATGATCAACCAAAGAAATTAAAGTTCACAGATGCTCAGAGTGAAAATCATACACATAGAGATAAACAGTTTCGAGTTACATCACCAAGAGGCAGGCAAGTCAAAGCAGAGCTTCATTCACTGTTTCTATCTCCAAAAGGCCCGAGATTTCTACTGGAAGGAGGGGACATACAGATGAGGCCTGGTACTCGCAGTAGTTAAACATGTCAGTTCACACAGAACACGGGCTCTGCCACACTGAAACGTCCAATATAAGGTCACGGAGTTGATCCATGAGGAGCTTTAAGTTCTTGTTTTTGCTTTCAATTTCCTGCGATAAAATTAACATAATTCAACACTGAGAAACTTAGAACTTTTTAACACCAACCAACCATACATGAACCTCAGCGAATTCAATAAAAATGATGTTTAAAGCATGATGGTAGAATGCGCTATGCACCATACAAGCACCTAAGGCAACATTGTAAGACAAAGGATGTTCAAAATAGCACCTTTCTCAAAACAGATGCGCGCTCTTCCAATCTCCCAATCTCAACTTCAGCTGCTTTGTCATCTGTTGATCCAATATCCTAAATAACACACAGAAACTCAGTAAGTCCGATTAACAGTTATACTCTATTCTGGTCCATAAAAGAAAAAACAAGAAAGTTAAGATATTTTATATGAAATATTAAGCACATCCATGTTATAATTGCCTGGTTCTTGGTCTTGTGCTATTTGATTCTCCATATTCCAGATGCATCTAGCAATGTGAGTTTGGTGCTCTTGAACAGAACACTAGAATTGTATACAAGAGTGCTTAGGTTGCATCTAATGAAACAAATGGAAGTATGCATATTGGTGCGGTGCATTGATATCTGTACAGTCCATTCATCATGTCAATATAATGTAGCCCAGAAATAATCCTATAAGCTTGAAACACCATATCTGACCAGTAGGTGAGGACTGACAACCAATCATTTCATTACCGATTACACTGAGAATAGTTCCAGCCTTCTTGGACAAATAATGTTGCTATTATAGTCTTATTACAGTGAGTTCTGCATAACGGTGGATCTCAACAAGAAAACTGATGTTACACGTAGGATTAATTTGATCATTTTTTTTTACTAAACTGAGTCACTTTTGATCTTAATCACAAATGAATGAGTATCTGAAGAGTGATCAAGGATGGATAAAAACTTTAGGCTTCTAAGATCCAAGGTAAAAAATAGCAATGAATCTAAAGAGATAAAACCTTTCGTTCCTTTCCATGCCTTCCTGGACCAAGCAAAATTTTTATCTTTTGTTCCGCTCACAAGACACCATAGTAACATCTCTAACAATCAATGTAGCAGAAATTCGGTGGCCACAGAGAAGTGCTCCAAAGATCAAAAGGTCTTACGAAAGAAAAGTCTTTCTTGTATCAAAATCAAAATACTTTTACAGCCATGCAACAGTTTATTGGCTCGATTGCATATCAACACACCAGAACACCCCATCTTCTCACATCAAAATTTGCTTTTCATGGTCATTTTGCCAACAATTTCTAGCCTAGTCTATAGAGACGAAGCAAACACGTAAATTCCATCTTCCCCCTGTCAAAATCACATGAGCTCCACCAAATGTTCCCCTGGAATTCGCATTCTTTACATTAAAGCATATCCCCGTAGAATTCCCAGGGTTAAATTCCAGAATTTTAATTGCCATGTCCTTCACACTGACCTCAACTACTTAGCAGCGAAGTGAACACTATTCTGGTCTCCTCCTTTCTTTCTTTCTTTTTTTTTTTTTTTTTTTTGCAAAAATGACTCCTTCCTATCTAGCCCCCAACACACCACGAACCTTCCGGCTCAGCTCCTCTCTACTGCAGGGCCTCCCGCTCCTCTCTGCGGCTTAGGCCCGCCTGCCTCCAGGCGCGCTGCTCAGCGTTGCCGCCTCCAGTACTGCAGACTCTCGGCACTGGCGTCCGCGCCTTCCGTGAGGGAGGGAGTTAGATTTGCAAATTATTTCGGGAGGGAGCCATTTTTGCAAAAAAAAAAAATGAGAAGGGCCTAGAAAAGTGATCATTTCCTTAGCAGCATAAGAAACACACACAAAAAAACAATCTTTTTTCCCATCTAATTGAATAGTAGAAGACACTTAAAGATTATTCAGTTCCTACGAACTCATATTATGAGGTCAGGACGATTAGAGATTTTAGGGCTGCCTGTAAAACCTCACCTGAGCGAAGAGGGATACGGCGGTGATGGACGCGCACAGCGCCGCCACGGCCGTCTTGTAGCGGTGCCTCGCCTCGTCCAGCGACCCGCCAGGTCGTGGCTCGCCCCACCGCCGCCGCCACCAAGCCGCGGAGGCGTCGAGTCGGCCGCGGTAGGCGCACCGTAGTAATCGGTGTCTTTGTTCTTGGTGGTGAGAGGAGGAGGAGGAGGACCAGAGCGCGGGGTTGCAGAGCTCGTGGTTGATGGAGGTGAGAATCTGGAATGCCGCGGCGATGGCCTCCTCCAGGTGCCGCTGCCCCTCTTCCGCCAGCTCCTGCCGCCGCCGCGCCTCCTCCGACTCGGCCATGTGGCTCGCCGGAACCCCAGTTCGCCGGGGTTGGAGCACGTTAAACCCCTCGCCTCTCAGGAGCTAGGAGTAGGAGAATTTTTTTTTATTTAATATTTATTTTTATTCTTTTTTTCAAAACTATGCGTCCGAATGAAAAATGACAAAATGCCCCGTCGCTCGCTGTATGGGCGATCGCCTCTATACACGGCGATAGCCCCGCCACCGTTAACGCCAGTTAGCAGCGCCGCTTGTGGGCCCCCATCGCCTCTCAGAAGGCGATCGCCTCTGAGGCGACAGGACCAGCAGTTTTTTTTTAGTTTTGTTTTGTAATTACTATATGCTTTTAATATAAACCCGTAACTTTTGTTAGAGTGTCCAAATTAAATGAAACTTGTTTCTAAATTTAAATTTTGGAATGAAGAATTAGAGTGTGAAATAAAAATCCATGTGTTGTTTGCAGAATTTTTTTATTTGAGTTCGAATGCTAGGCTCTAATCGTGGATTGTGAAGGAATTATAATGTGTGTTGATCCATAATTCATGAAATAAATAGAATAAGTTACTACAACCTTATGCACTTCATTTTTGCAAAAATATCTAAATATGATTGCATTTTGAATAAAAGATGGCTAGTTTAAACCCTTTATAACAATCATTGTTCAAGCGGTTAGAATAATATTCGAACGACCTCAAAACTTGATGAACCAGTTTTGTTGCATTCTTGGGCTTGCATAGGTCACAATTATGTAAAAATATTTAGATGTCACTTTAGGCTACACTATTTTATTGTTGTCCGAACATGCAATCGGTAAAACATGAAAATTGCCGTATCTTTCGCAAACGATGGTAAAACTCGATGAAATCAGATATGACGAACTGAAAATGCTATAACCTATCTCGATGGAGAAAAATAACATCATTTGGGACACCTGGAGCAGTAGGACACATACTAGCCCTCCGGACAGTGAGCATACTCTTGAAGGTTGGGCCGCACTGTTTATTACGACTTAAAACTAAAAGGAGTACCACGAACAAGGAAAACCAAAGTTAACACCAGACGTCTATTGAGTGCTTCGAGGCCACTTCCCATTCGCCCATGCCTCCGGCGGGGCTTCTCTGGCACGTCGCGCCCTCTCTCGCTTTCCTCTCTCTCTCTGCCTCCTTCTCCTCCGCTTCCTTCCTACATGCCTCCTCGCGTGCGGCATCGCGCTGTTCTTGAAACCGCCGCGTGAACTCATCCTGCCGGTTGGCTTGGTCAAGAAGCCGTTGGTCCTCGGGGTTGATCTCCGTATCAAACCACTGCTCAAATTCACACAATGGCGGAGGTGACTGCATGAAACGTAAATTAGCAAAGTTTCATTCACAAATATTATGTAACCCCGTACGATTGTTACCATGCGGCGATCCTTCAGGCTCTTCTCCGGCGGATCGAAGGCGTAGTTGCGGCACTTCCAATACCTCCTCTTCCAAGTTGAAATTTCCCAAGAGCGGACAAGCCTGCAAAGATCTCCGCACATACACATGGGCGCTACAGCTCCACGAGGTAGGAAGAGATCTTGGTACGCTAAATTCATGGCATGCACTCGCTTCTTCCTTTGCCTTCCCTTACCCTTTGCACTTACACGCCTCGGCATTTTCGATTGATGCTCACCTCTATTCTTTCTCCCACTGTTTTTGCGAGACCGCTTGTGAGAACGAATGTTATAAAGGGCGATATCGCCGGGTATGGGGCGATCGCCTCATATTTGGGCGATTGCCCCATGTAAGCGATCGCCTCACATTAGGCGATCGCCCTACTAGAGGCGATAGGTGCACCAAACGTTGGTGTGTTGTCACGTCGTGTGGCATAGGCAAGCAATGCATAAATGATTTGAACAATTTATAGTGATAACGCTTGTCATGTTACTAACTCGAGTTATACAATGTCTTCACGAACGTAAAGCCATTAAAAAATACATCCGTACAACAAGTCAATCACGCCACGCTTCCTAATCTGCCCGTGGGGTAGGTGAGTGGCGACGGCGACGGACGTCCCTCCTAGGCCGGCCTGCGCGCGCGCGTAAGTAGTCGCGGCGCGCGAGGCCAAGTCTGTGGCGCGCACCGAGAGCCGAGAGGGTCGAGGTAGTCGGTCGAAAGGTACTCCTCCGTGTCGAACTCGTCGTCGAAGGCTCGTCGAAACCACCACAGGGTCCTGGCTGGGCGCGGGACGGAGGAGAGCCTCGCAGCCGCGCCGCCTTCTTCTAACGCGTGGGAACGTGGCGAGGAACCGGCGGGGTAGGGCGAGACGCGAAGGAGCCTCCCAGCCCATCGTCCCCACTGCTGCTGCGTGGGAGCGTAGCGAGGAACCGACGGGTAGGGCGAGACGCGGAAGGAGCCTCGTCGATACCGTCCCCCTGCGCACCGTGGGGGCGTGACGGGCACCGGTGGGTAGGCGAGGTGTCTTTGGGGCGAGTGGCGTGGTGTCTTTGCGTCCGCCGACGTCTCGCGCCCTCGGCGGTGGGCTAAGCGAGCCAACCGCCTCACCGTGGCGAGGACCCGACCCCAAGCCGTCTCGGACTCGGCGGTGGTCACCAGATGCCCCTCTAGGCGCGTCAACATGGACACGACCTCCACCTCAATCTCCGCCAAGAGCCGAGTCCGCATGTAACGTCGGTTGGCATTACGTAAGTTACATGAAAAAGACGTGCCCATGTAGGTTCGACAGACACTTACCGAGGCGTTGTCCTCCGGGACATCTGTGAAGGGTGCGTGTCCGCTACCGATGCTGCCGTGCGACGACGGGTCTTGGTGTGTACCCCACCCGAGGCGAGTCTTGCGGGCGAACCACTCCATGTATCGATCGTACATGTCATGGTCGTCTGGCGGGTCTCGGTGACCTCTCGTCGAGTCGGCGTCCCACTGCAGGCCCATGGCGCATACGGTCGCGAATCGAGAGCCCACCGCAGACCCATCCGGTCATCTCGCAATGCAAAAAAGTAAGTCGCAAAGACATTAATTTCGCAAAGATGCGGAGTAGTAGGATCGAGGCAAGTACTGTGAGCGCCACGTGCGACAACGTGACGAGGCGGCAAAGGAAAGGATCGAACAGCCGAATCGCCGCAAAGACTTTCGGTCGGGGAGTACTCCTCGACACAAAGGTCAAAGACGAGCACCTTACGGGTGAGCCAAAGGCCTCATCTCGCGGCAAAGCACGGAGACCCGTGAGGTGCTCGGGCGTGGACGTCGTCTGCGCGTGTATGGCGTCCACCGCACGCCCTCGTCGTGGAGGCGGTCGAACTCCGAACGAACTCGATAGGACCTCTCACCAGTAGGTGCGCGAACCTCCGCCGCGAGGAAATAAGAAATGGCGAAGGTTATTCAAGTGCGTTAGTGGGGAAAAGATACGAGGAGCGTGCACGCCGTCGGACCCAGAGTGGCCCATGGTGGGCGATCCACCGGTCGCCTCCGTAAAGCTCCTCGAGTGCGGTGTCGTGTCAACAACAGCCCGCCGACGGAGAAGCGCCCCAAGACCACAATCGGAGGAGTAGGACGCAACGACATCGTCGCGTCGTGCTCGCCGAGAGACGGCGTCGCCTGCACCTCAGACGTCGCGCAAGCACACCGAGGCCCACGACCACCGCATCACCGCTTACAAGGGGGAGTTAGACGTGCTCGCTGAGACGAGATTGGGCCGAGTGTGTTACCTCATCCACCGGGTGTCGGCGATGTCTTTGGGCGTACTCGATCGGTGACGGTCCACCGTGTTCCGTGGGAGGACGGAACATCACCCAACCGAGCAACAACAGGAGGTATGCCTCCAAGTGGCGAACCACGTCCGCCTCCTCCGCGTCTTGGTGGAGAAGGTCACCTGCGGCGTTCGCAACAAACATTATCGACAACTTGGCGCTTCTATTTTAATTCTCAAAGAAAGAGGTACTCACCGTGAATCGGCGACCACGCCTTCGTCGGTCCGTGGCGCCGGCCTCCCTAAGGGCCGGTAGGGTTGCCGGGGTGCCGCACTCGGCAAACGCGCGGACAACTCGGCGTGCCACGTGATTCGAGGCGTCGTGCGGCACGCATCACGGGCCCGCACAAGGAGGCCTAAGAGGTACGACACGTCCCGCGGCGTCGGAGCCATCTCTCCGCACGGAAGGTGGAACGTGTGCGTCTCCGGTCTCCACCGGTCCACGAGTGTGGCCAGCAGGACCGGTCGTACCGAATCACGGCACCTCCTTGCCCTCTAACAGGCGATCACCACTCCACCATCCTACAAAGAGGAAGTAAGCCACCGCCGCAACTCGCATGTAGTTAGAATTGCATTCACGGTGTAAGTATGTGTACGTAAAGAGTGCAAGCGTTCGCAGCCACGTGGAACCCAGCGGGTCGATCTGGCGACTCCCGGGCACTCGAGGTCGGTGGCCCTAGCACTCGGTTCTCCTCTGCGGAGTACCTAGACCGGTGGGTCGCATCGACGGTCACGCCCAGACTCGAGGCAAGGTCGCGCCATCGTGGCTCGTTACAAAGCAAATACAACAGATTTATCAAGAATTACATGTGCACACAAAATGAAATGCGAAATAACGAATTGTACCATACTCAACAAACAATACAACCGAAGTGTGGAGAGCAAAAAAAACTCGATTGCAAACATACGAAAGACAAAGACATGTTCGACGAGGCACACAACGTCGAGAATTACATTATCCTCGTAGGTACTAATCGGGACATCGGAGAATAACATGATGCGAACAACAACTTACTAGTACATTGAAAATTACATCGAACATTACAACGTACATTACTGACTTACGGTCCATTGAATAATACAAGATGGGAACAACATGCAAAGTTACATTATCCGCGGTTGCGACGCGCCTCGGACTCGTCCATATCGTTCGAATCGCCTTGTCCTTCGACGCCCGACCTTCATCTTCAACATTCGGATGTCCGGTACCCATCGATGGTCCGGAGAGGGGTCGTGTGAACGATCCATCCACTCGGTACCGTACACCTCATGATGCCACGTGTTGAGAACGCTCGCTTGTAGTAGTACGGGAGATGAACGGACGATGATTGATGCGTCTCGGCGGTCGCGGCAATGACGTGCGAGCACGGCAAGTGCAGCAGCAGCGTGGTTTCGGCGAGAGCACTCGCAATCACCGCCGGAGTATGCACAGATGGAAGTCCTCTCCGGTGGCACCCTGCGACCTCGGTCACCGCGATGCACGTGGTATCTCCGTTCCACGCCACTCTCCTGTAACCCGATGTGTCCGCGCTTTCTTGTTTTCTTGGACATGTAGGTAGACACAACAGCTGAGTAAGACAATCGATTGTCCGACATACATGCTGCGGAGGTCTTGTATCGCTCAATGAAATATCTCTGTGTCCCTAATAAGACACCTCAACTATACCCACCGATGGAAGGCATCCGTGCCTTTCATTACCAGCTTGTAAATCTCCGCCAGTTCGTTGTCATGATCCCATAACGCGAGCCGCCTCGTCGTGCGAAGGACCATTTCTCCAAAGGCTCATGTCGTATCCAATCGGTGAAACTCTTTATCTTTGGTACCCGGCCTCGCGGAGGTTTGGGGGTCTGCATCGGCCGCACATAAGGTCGTGGGGTCCTCTCCTTGCTCATGGTACACCATCGGGTTCCTTGATGAACTAGCGGTACCTCTGGGATCCATTGATTGCTTCTTCGTTAGTTCGTCCAACGCCTTCCAAAGCGCGTCGAACTTCCTCCGTTGGTTCTGTTTGCACAGCGCTTGAACATGTTCATAAGCTCCTTATTCTGAATCGACGGAAAAATTGGCACCCATGTGCCTCATGCACCACCGCTCCTCGATCCGCCACTTTGTCGCTCCCACGACGGCGGACCCTTGTTGCATATCCACGATCGCCTTAGCACCTGCATGTCGGTCATGGATGACACAAACATCGAACTGTCGAGAACAACCGCCACTTCACTCTTTCAAGGAACCGATCACTCTCCGTGTTTTCTCCACGAATGCCAACGCAACCGTAGAACACGGTTGTTGGCATCCACCGCGATCGCAGATTAGAATCGCCCTTGTACTTCCCGTGAGGAATGTGCCATCCATGCAAAGGACCGGCGACAGTCTTTAACGCATTTATGCATGCGCCAGGGCGAAGAATGCACGCAAATACCCACTTCCCTGCACGCACCACCCGCAGGAACTCCGCAAGGTCGATGGATGTACCGGGTTCCTTTGTGCGATTGCCCCGAGCAAGTGGGGAATATTCTCGCACGAAGCCTCGTGCGTCCGAACCGTATTTCCAGAGCTGTCCTTTTGCTCTCCATGCCTTTGCGTAGCTAATCTTGTCTCAAACCTCTCCTCCACGGTGTGATAATAGATCGAGGTCGCAGATGGGGATTGTCCACGATCGACCATAAAACACATTTGCCACCCAAGTGGACGACGATTATGGTGTCCTCGCCCGCTTCTTCCATTCAGCTTATGCTCCATCACTATGGAGCATTTCCGATAGTCCGTCCACTTCCCTGGTATGCATGCACCCGCCATGGGCACGAATCAACTACGCACTTCACGTCGTAGTCCTTCTTCTTGGACTTCACAACCTGAATTGCCGCGGAGAGACATTGCCCAAGATTTCACCGCATCCATCACACCTCCTTGTCTTTATATACGGCCCCTGCGTCACCTCGTTCTCACGATACTCCCATGCATCAATGTTCCTTCATTCATTGTTAGGTCTTGAAATTGTAATTGGTCCACGCACGTGATAGGCACCCAGGCGTTGTCCTCCTCGTCGGAGTGCTCACCATCGTGACTTCCTCATCCGCACGGTCCTCCTCTTCCATCAAGTCAACAATGTCCTCCACCTCCTCCCCTCGTCGGCCACCCTCGCGCCTCCACCGCTGTCTCCTCTGCCCCGGTCCCTTCGTCACCGCTAGCCTCGTGCTCCTCGTCTCCGGGCTCCTCGCCGCCTTCCTCTTCGCATCCTTCTACATTTGATGTCCCTCCGCCGTAATGTCCACCCCGACATCACGAACTTGCGACACCGATGGAGCTACCGGTAGCACTGTGCCAACAACATGAGCGCCAACCCCGCTCTGCAAAAACCAACATAACTCCTCCATGTGGACGCCGAGTTAACAGAATCAACTCTCCGTAAAACGGTCTTGCGCTCGGCTCACTCTGCTCGACCAAGAATCGACAATCCGGGCATCCAAACCGAACATCCGAGACATCCACTCCAACAAACCTCAGATGTCCTATCGCTCGATGCGCATATGCCCCAGACGACTCTTGAAAATGATGATAGATCCACCCCATCCGCCTCGTGCTATCTCCCCATCTCCATAAAATATTTGGAAATACAATTTCTCCGACATGCTGCAACGTCCGACGGAAAAATATTACTCTAAAATACAATCTACAAAACGTACATTGATCGTACTACAAAATACGACTATAAATAAGTGATTTTGACTACAAATAAGTAATTCGACTTGCCTACCATATTGCCTAACATTATATTTGTGCCACATTACATTAGCCCTACCAAATTAAAATTGTAAATATTGCATACTATTTTCACTGTATTCACTTTCTATATACTGAGTACTATACAATCCTGAAATCTCTAAAAACTAAATACTACATTAAAGTTCTAAACGCTATCCGAGAAATTTCTAAACAACACTATGCGAGAAATTCTAAACGCTTGCACAATCCTAATTTTTCTAAACACTAAAATAAATTTCTAATACTACAATAAATTTGTAACGTACTAAATACTATACAATCCTGAAATTTCTAAAAACTAAATACTGCATTAAAGTTCTAAACGCTATCCGGGAAATTTCTAAACAACACTATGCGAGAAATTCTAAACGCTGCACAATCCTAATTTTTCTAAACACTAAAATAAATTTCTAATACTACATAAATTTGTAACGTACTAAATACTATACAATCCTGAAATTTCTAAAAACTAAATACTACATTAAAATTCTAAACGCTATCCGACAAATTTCTAAACAACACTACCCTAAATTTTCTAAATATTAAATGCTACATTATAATTCTAATAACACACTCCTACTAAATTTTCTAAAAACTACAAAATCCTAAAATTTTAAATAATAAATGGTACATTTAACTTCTACGTAACTAAACAATCATAAATTTTTTTGTAAAAATACCTTCGCAGAAACGACGATTTACTTTCCCCTTTTTTTCCTTTTCTCTTCTTCTTCTTTTCTTCTTCTTCCTTCTCCTCTTCTCTTCTTCTTCTTTCTTTTCTTACGCCTCACTGCTTTCCTCGCTCGCTCGCTCGGGCGACTGATTTATAGCCCCCTGTCGCCCCTTGCTCGGGCGATCGCCCCTGTCTCGGGCGACAGGGCCCACTCAACGGCAAAGAACGGCAAAGAAACGGCTAGTGCGGCGAAAGAAGCGGCGCGAGGACAAATCGCCCGTGTATGGGGCGATCGCCCCATACACGGGCGACGGGCGTACAATTTTGCAAAATTTTCATTCGGACGCATAGTTTTGAAAAAAAGAATAAAAATAAATATTAAAGAAAAAAAAATTCAGGAGTAGGAAGCTGTTGGGTTGGATTCTGGGAAGAAGAGAAGTTCAGAGGCTAGTTTGGATGGGCTGACATTCTTGCCTGGGATTTCTGGCCCAAAGAAGATTCGGCCCATTGCAACTTGTGCTCACAGCGAGTCCTCCTCCTCTCATTTTCTTCTTCCCTCGTCTGAGACACAAGTCACCACCTTCACCAAAGAAGGAATGGCAGGAGATTTTCGCCAGAGCATGCCATGTTAAAGTGCAATATGCTGCGTCGGTACGTGATATATCGCACAGAGTTGAGTTGAACCCTACCTGCTGCGGAGTGGAGCCTGTCCCAGATTGTCTCAAGAGTCAAGAAGAGCTTGCATTGCACTAGGTGTCCTGATTGTATTCTCAACAGCAGCTGCATCAGAATCTTGCTTGAAGTTCAGTCCTATATATTCCAGCCCTGTGAACTGCTGATGCAAAAACTAGTTAAAATCACTCCCTGAGTTTGCTGCAATGCTAATATTTTTGTATGGCATTAGCGAATATGGTGCGCCAGTCTGAAGATTCTCAAAACTGCAGAACTGCACCTGGAATGAAATTCCAATGGTTCAACTGCAACGTGATCTTAGTTAGTTCCAGTCCAGTTGCATGTACGAACATTAATAACCGATCATTTTTTTACCCTGGCCTCAAAATTCAGCTGGTGAGAATGGTTGTACACAAACTATCTCCAAACACAGCCCTTGAAATCTGCCTTTTTTTCCTCCCTTGTAGCTCCCATTTGCAATACCGAATTTCTCGTCTTTTCAGCGTCTGATACGTCGGTAATCAAATTGGTCTTCATCTTCAGTTTTACCTTTGAAAAGAAAACCAATGATCTCTACGTTCAGTTGAACACCGGACTGATGCTCCTCAGCAGAATTCCAGTCTGAAACAAAGTGAAAGGTTGTTCGGTAGTGAACTTGCAGACCGCAGCATCTAACAATTGAGACGAACGAAATGAGTTCTAAAGGTTCAGCTGGTACTTGGTACAGCTGCTGCTATTGTTAATATTACCGAATTCTGGAACTGAATTGTCCATTGCATCCAGAACTCCAGGGCAGCATGCATATTTATTTCTCTTGTTTCCATGCTCCAGTAGTCTCAAGATTCACCTGGACTTCTATTACTCTTGATAAAACGGCTAGAGTCTCGACCTGAAATGAAAGGCATACATCATTTCTCAGTAATCCACTGCATCGCAACTCACAGCACCAGAATCTAGTATACAGGGAAGTAGGCATTTCTCTTTTTGCATGCCTCTGTGGTCCAATGAGCAGCTCCTGAACACATAGCTCCACATTCACCTATGAAGATCACTTCATTGGTGCAAGATCAGCTTCTGAGTTCTGAGTTCTGACTGCTGCAAAGCCTGCACGAACAAGCACCTAAAGATTGTCAACCTCTGCCATCCTAGAACTGCCACACTAACTTCCAACAGTATGACCTTGATGACTGCAATGACCTGATGATATCTTCAGACCAAGAAGTCTACTACGAACATTCAGCTGCAGTCTGCTGCTCAAAGCCTCAAACAAGAACAAATGCCAAGATCCACCCCAGAATGGAACTACACAGTATGCATTTTCAGTGCTCAGTTTCCACTTTCCAGTCACAAAGCTCTTATTATGCACCTAACTTATCAATGCAGTTTAGCTTGCTTATTCCAAAATGCTACACTCATATCTGCATGCTTCTGAACATAGATAGACAATTAGATATGCATCTTCTCTGTAATGACAATGCTTGTGATAATAACTACCAAGTTAATAGCCACTGCAATAGTAATAGCAATAGTGTCAGTGTTGTACTTTTTCAGATGGCAGTACAGAGATAACAAAAAAAAGGTGCTAGTCAATGATGATGTAGAGAGGGTACTTAAACAAGAAACATGAAGGGTGGGTCCCACGTGTGCAAAAAGTTTCTCACACGCATACACGTACACAAGCACAGCTGCACAGGGTATCTATATAAAAAAAACGAATAAGGGTTAGAGAGACTTTTCCTGTTTGGTGGTTGTGATTTTAACCCCTAGACTGTGCTGTGAAAACCCCAAAATGCCCCCGGTATCTGGTTAAAGCCAACTGCAACAGTGGGTTACCCACTGACATGAGTTTACTCAAATGGCCCGAATAAAGTGCCGGATACGTACATGCGCTATACACGTATAGTGTGTGTATGCTGTGGGACCCACACAGGGATATTTATGAACTCTTTCACATGTGGGTGCCCGTCTGTTAACATCAAAAATCCAGCCAATAATTAAGCCTTAAAACCCCGAATTTAATTAAATATGCATCATCCAGCATCTGAATTTGCTTTAGTACTGCTGTTTGTTGTGGGGTGAAATGGCGGAAATGCCCCTGTATGAGGCTTAACCATGGTTAAGTTTGGGCAGCATGAAAATTAATTTTTGGCATCAAATGAGGGCAAAGTTCAAAACTTTTAGGGCATCGAAACAGATTGTATTTTTTTTTACACACAACACATGACCTACTTTTTTTTCCTACTAGTACCCCCCGGTATCAAATTTTTTTTGGTAGTTTGACTAAAAGTTTGAGCCAAAAAAAAGTCCTGTTTTTTAAGCCCTCAAATAAAATTTGGGGAAAAATACAATTTTGGGGCGCTCGTGGCTTCGAATCCTCCTGAATTCGCGCGCATCCTCGAACCAATTGTCGCAGGTACTTCCTAGATCGATCCCTCTCCTTCTTAGCTCTCGATCGAGCTGCGGTTCGCAGCTGGCCGTGGTGTCTAGCGGTAGATCTGGGCACCTAGGGTTTGGGGCCGGTTCTTGGAACCCTCCAATTTCCTCGCGTTTGAAGGTCAGAACTGTTCCTAGATTGGTGTTCTGAGGCCCGGATGACGCGGATCAGTAGGTTTGTTGGCCCGATTGGAGCTGGATTGGAGGGTGCCTTGTGCTGATTTGGGATTTCTAGGACTTGTTTTGCTCGTCTTTTCCGGTTTTGAGCTGGTTTTCGGAGTTGGGTTTTGAGATTTCGTGGTTTTGTGAAGGGAAGTTTGGATCTTTTGCTAGAAAAGATATATTGTTTGTTTCCCAGTGTAGGCATGGTGGCTTGTTGTTTAGTTTAGCGTTAGCTCATCATCTGCTCGAGAATATTTTTGCTGTCCCAAACTTATTTTTCTAAGGTAAATGGGAGCACTTCTATGAAGAGGGAATTTTGAATCAAGTGATGCTGCTTCAAATTCCATTTTGGTGCAAATTATAGTAGCTGATAGTTCGTCCCATTCGCTTATTTCTTATGTATGCTCTTCAAGATTCCTGACATCGTCGTATTTCATGCAGATCGTGGTGTTGAAAATCTCATGACTTTTGGGTTCAAATGATGCAAGGAGTGTATTAAGTCGTTGCTTAGTGGTTGGTCTTGAGCTCCTTGGTGCCTGCTCAAGACCAACTGACCGATCGAGTCCGAAGGTGAAGATGAGCGTGGAGCAGAATACCTGTGACTTGATGGACGAAGCCCTGAAAGCAAGGGATGCAGCAGAGAGGAAGTTCCATGCACGTGACGTCAAGGGTGCACGGAGGTCTGCAATCAAGGCGCAGAACCTATGCCCGTCGCTTGATGGCATATCTCAGATGGTCTCAACACTTGAAGTTCACCTTGCATCTGAATCGAAGATTGATGGAGAGAGCGATTGGTACCGTATTTTGTCTCTCAGTGCTTCTGCTGATGAAGAGGAGGTGAAGAAACAGTATAGGAAGCTAGCTCTCCAGCTGCATCCTGACAAGAACAAATCAGTCGGTGCTGAGGGCGCCTTTAAACTCATCTCGGATGCGTGGAGCGTGTTATCCGATAAGGGCAGGAAGATGCTCTATGATCAGAAGAGGAGGGATCATTCCGTCACAAATGGGGTCAATGGTCTGTATACTTATGATAAGAAAGCAAACAGGCGAGCTCGAAAGAATGCCGCCGCCGCCGCTGCAGCAGCAGCTGAGGCTACTACTCGTCCCGTGGCACTTGAAACATTCTGGACATCATGCAACCGCTGTCGGATGCAGTATGAGTACTTGAGAATTTATCTGAATCACAACCTTCTGTGCCCAAACTGCCACCATGCATTCATGGCTGTAGAGACTGGTTATCCTTGCAATGGAACCAGTTCCTCGTTCTCCTGGTCAACCAAGCAACAGCAGCAGCAGCAGCAGCAGCAGAACCACAATACCGTTAAGCATTCGTATAGCTCAGCAACCAGAACCTCTAGCATTCCTGGCACAGTACATGGAGTATACCAACAGGAGAACACTTATGAGTCCTACAACAACCAAAGTTTCCAGTGGAATCAGTACTCCAAGACAACAGGTGTTGCTGGTGCAAATGCTTACAGTACACAGACCTTAGAGAAATCGAAAAGAAAACATGAGGAGAGCTACATGTACAATTGTTCTTCAAGTGGCAATGAGTATGGGCAGGAGAGATCTACATTGGGGCGTGGACGATTTTCAAAAAGGAGGCGGAATATTAATAATGGCTATGCTTCTGTAGATTGTAATGGAGATAACATGGAGACTATGGCTGCAACTGCAGGAACAACTGCGTTCGCTGATGTGGGAAGGGTTTATGGTACTTCAGTGGAAAAGTTTAGATCTGCAGTAAGCGGAAGGAGAGCTAATGTCTTGAGGGAGATCTTCCAACTGGACACCCGGAGTCTTCTTCTTGAGAAAGCCAAGGCAGTAATCCGCGAAAAGTTACAAGATTTGAACATTTCAGCATCTACCCAGTTTGCAGAAAAAGGGAAAGCAGAAAGAAAAGAAAAGCACGTTGGCAACAATGTAAAGGTGAATGGCATATTCTCTGATAAACCCAGCCGCAAATTCAAGATGTACAACTCAAAAGGCACTGATGTCAAACTTCCTGCAACTGATGAGAAGAACGCGGAACAGAAGCGTGTGCCTGTGTCCATCGATGTACCAGATCCAGACTTCCACGATTTTGATAAAGATCGCACAGAAAGAACTTTTGACAATGATCAGGTATGGGCTACATACGACAGTGAAGATGGCATGCCTCGTCTATATGCAATGGTGCAGAAAGTTATTTCAAGGAAGCCTTTCAGGATCCGAATGAGTTTCCTCAATTCCAAGTCCAACAGTGAACTGGCGCCAATTAGCTGGGTTGCCTCTGGTTTCTCAAAGACATGTGGTGATTTTAGGGTTGGAAGATATCAGATTACAGAAACAGTCAACATCTTTTCCCACAAAGTTAGCTGGAGTAAAGGTCCTCGGGGAATTATCAAGATTGTTCCCAAGAAAGGTGATACATGGGCTTTGTACCGAAACTGGTCTTCTTATTGGAATGAGCTTACACCTGATGATGTGATATACAAGTATGAGATAGTAGAAGTGATCGAAGATTTCACTGATGAGCAAGGTGTGGCTGTCATCCCATTGCTGAAGGTCGCTGGTTTCAAAGCGGTCTTCCATAGGCACACGGACTCTGATGTGGTTAGAAGGATACCAAAGGAAGAGCTTTTCCGCTTTTCACACCGGGTTCCTTCTCGTCTGCTCACTGGGGAAGAAGGCAATAATGCTCCAAAAGGGTGCCATGAATTAGACCCTGCTGCAACTCCAGTCGACCTTCTTAAGGTTATTACAGAGGTTAAGGAAGATGCCGCAACAGGAATTTCTGAATAGAACTCAACTTCTCCGGCCTCTGAACTTGGAAGCCTGAAGTGTCAAAATGCACTCCACTGAACATGATCGATCAGCATCATTTGGATCTTTAGCTCTATTATATCATCTAACTTTTGGCTGGATACCTGGACTACATTGCCAGGGCAAACAGCTAATGTTGAAGACTCCTGACTATTACCTTTTTAGGCATTTCTAACATTTAATTTTATTGTAATACGGTTATCGCATAGAGTAAAAGATAATCGGGATGCCACTTATTGGGATGAGGCCACTTGTCAAAGGGATGGCAAGCCCCATGACTGCTGCCAGGTGTATGGTACGGTTCTGCATATGAGCTTAGCTTGAGACAGTTGCCAGTCTTCTCACTGTACCCGCACTGTCTACTCATCTACTTATTATGTTGTATTTCCTTTCATCCATAGTATTCTCCGCTATAATTTGTCTATTTCGGTAATTCTGATTGAACACCGGGAACTGGTTCAGAATATTAATACAATATGTAGTTCTGTGGTGCTCTTATTATTTACCCCCGTTTATCATTTGTTTAAGATTGATATGCAGCTGTCTTAAGATTGAAATCTCACGAGTGGTTTGTAAATGTGTATTGTAGTTTGCTTCCCCTTGACACTTTACCAGTAAAAAAAACTGATGATACATTCCTAGGAAAACAAACTTGCGTTGTTTTTCTAAGCATAGCTTCGTTCATGAGAGTGGTAGGATCTAGAGCACAGTTAGTTGTGATGGTATTTTCTCCCCTGTTGGGTTGGAGCCTTGTGACATAAGGTAAGGAATGATCCTTTCGATCAGTTGGACTAGCCTGACATTAGAAGTTCATAGAAACCAACATATTGTGTCTCTTTTCATGTACTGATTAGTGATTATTGTTAGAACTGATGTTTTTAGGTGCTCTGTTCTTCCCTGTGCCTGAATTTCAGATTGGTATAATTGTTCCGAATTACACCAGCGTTTACCTTGTTATTCACTTTGAAGTCTGTCTTTTCACACGGTGGGCTGTGTGCAGTGTCTGGATTGCTATCTGCAGGGGAGAAGCTCTACGGACTAAAACTTTCCTGTAAATTTTTACAAGAACCTTTTCAGACTGCTATGTAGAGTGGTCTATTTACAGTGTGGTTTGGAAACCAGGTTGTCTAGCATTATATGATAAATGGTTTTTGGTCGTCTAGCATTATATGATAAATGGTTTTCAGGCTAGCGCAGTACTCTTGTCGTGTATTTTACTGTATCATATTATTCTGGAAGAATTTGTGATTTTTTCTTTTTGTGAGGAATAATATGTGAATTCAATATACTTTCGTATATAAACTTGGGAGAGTTCCCCTTCGCTCGCGCCGTGCCTCTCCGCGTGACGTGGAATTTGCGAGGAGGCCCTTGAAACTTTTGGATTTTCAATATTTTGAAAATTATATAAAAGTCCTTTCTTTTTTACAAAGACCTGGAATTTGCGAGGAGGCCCTTGAAACTTATGGATTTTCGCGGGACAGTCCCTGAACTTTTAAGAAATTACGTATTAGTCTATTTTATATCTTTTTTTTTTACGGAAATCCCTTTTTTTAGAAAGCCCGGATTTTGCGAAAGGACCCCTTTTTACGTTAGTCTATTTTAATCTATTTTAGGTCCTTTTCTTTGCAGAAAGACTCGAGAGATTTCGGTTCTTGCGGGATGAGCGACCCAGGTTTTGCAAAATTGCGGTTTTGTCTGTTTTTTTACATGTTAGCCTTTTTCCCCGCCATGCAAAGACATGTTGGTTTTTTTGTTTACAGGAGGCGAGGGTTATATGATTCGCTCCAAAGATTTTCAAAAAATACATTTGCGTCGCTTTCTTCGCGAAGAAAAAAACCGGATTTCGTGTTATGGCTGTCGCGTTGCGTCGCACCTTTATGACCACTTGTTTTTTATGCCCTGTTTTCTACGGAGACACGCTCAAATTTTACCGTGTTTTTTTGCGCCCCATTTTGTACAGAGACGCACTCAGATTTTTCCGCGGCCTGTCCGGAACTTACAAAATTTATTTTTAGTGCGTCATTTTTATCTTAGATTTTACGTCTAGCTCGGTTCTCTGCGATAGTGCGCTCCAAAATATCTTTATATTTTTCAACGATTCTTTTCTTCGGCCAAAATCTACGCGGGCGGCGTGCCGCGGCGCAAACCTACCTGAGTAGAATTAACAGTGTATTCTATTCCAAGGAGGAATTTCCGAGTCCTACACGGTGCCTCAGCCTTTTAAGCGTGTATTTGGAACGCGGGAATTTAACGAAAAATGGATCATGTAGAAACTTGAAAAAAAAAATCCGGAATGGCCTAACGGATAAGTACTGAAGTAGGGGATCAACATAGTGACATTCAATCAATCGATCATGGGCAGATGGCTCATGATCCGTTATAGGATCAAACAAAGATAATGATGTGAGGCAACTACACAGCGAGGACTGACATTGATGACCCATCAGTGTGTTACCATGATCGAGAGATGTCAGTTTCAGAAAGAATCGAGACAGAGCACATTCAGCCGAAGACAGCTTCTTATCCTTACAAACATTCAGAGTGCGACAAACCACAATCTGTGGAAAAAGTTGAATATGCTAACTTTGAACACAGTTTTTGGTACAAATCCCTAAAGATTCAATACATTTCATTTCTAATTTCGCAAATTTCTCCCACCGAGTAACAACTAGGAGATCAAAGGCAGCGTTAGTTAGATATCGATCACAGAAGCAACCAAGTTGCAACACTAGCTTCAAACATGCATGCTGTCTCAACGTCTCATGCACCATCTGTAAGCGTACGCTTGGATGTGCTGATGTATAGAACTACATCCACAACAAAAGTATAAGACAGTATACATCTGAGAATATCAATAGATTTGTAGTATAGGATTTTTCTCCGTATACACACCGTTGTTTCCTCTTATAAAAGCGTCACCGTATTTATTTTTCAGCTGACCATTCACATACTCCTCCGTTTGCTCCATTGCAATGTTCATATACCCGTCCAGACAAGCCAAAATACCTGGTTTAGATCAGATAGAGATGAAAGACGTTGACAATCAGTTTCTGTGTAAGTGCCATGGAATGATCAATTTGTTATAACTAAATTTTGTTGTGAGTAAATCATTTGGATAAAAAAAGAAACAATGGGGAAAATGTGTCTTGGACGTCAGTATGATGGTATGGTCTCCAATACACACGTTTGACAATTACTTTTTCTAATTATATGATAGCAAAAATTATTAAAAATATAATGATATGGAAATTAATGTATTCTGGCATGCCAAACACGCAATCTGTTTTGTCAGCTACCACCTTTCCATAGTAATATAGTCTACAACTAATTGTCAGCTATCACATCAAAAGGAGGACGAAATGAAATAACTCAAGAGATTCAACTCTATTGCAGAGAATGCACATAGCACCATACCATACCATACCATACCATACCATACCATACCATACCATACCATACCACACCACCACAACTTTTGTACATACATGTTCTGCTTTGTTTTAAAGTTTGCATAGAATGAGGTAATCAATATAGGTTATATATCCAACAGTAGTGCATGTGCATTAAACAGGATTACGGTACTTGACTAGAAAAGCTTAGAAGCATATAGTAGCATTTGTAGACAGCCAAATAAAAAAATGTATGTGCTGCTCAAATAATTTATGCTTCACAAAAAGTCCCTGTACTCTTAAGAAAAGGAGTATTTAAGTCTCAATATAAATATGGCACTTAGGGCCCTCCATCTTATGTGGCATTTTTATTTTATTCTTCTTCAGTTCTTTTAACAAATCTGAATTGGTTGACTTCAAGGCCACGACTACTGCGTGTAACAAATCTTCTACTAATTCACTTGCTCCTTCATTGAATCTCAAAAGTAACTCTCCAGGAAACAAACCAATATTTTAGAGAGCTAGAATTCATCTTTTAAAAATATCCGAGGAGCAAGACAGTCAAAATACATCAATTTTGTTTTGAAGCAGAGTTACATCCAAACATGCGATCATGTTTGGCCCAGCCCTGTCTTCTCCACCTCCAGAGAAGAATCTAGGACCCCAAATTACAGTGTTTGACCAATTTTCTGGATTCAGAAAACATTATTTGTACTTGGACAATTTTATCCTCGGTTCTGAATAACAACTCCCTAAAAGATTCCTTTATTCCTATAAATATCCCCTACCTCAACCTTTTCTGTTCTTACCTCCCACTAATTTGACCAATCAAACCAGATCAATCAACTCTCCACTAATGACTGTGGCGGCAGGGCCCTCCCATCACACTTGACAGTGTAGTGATGCAGCAGCAAGGCCCTGAAAGCACAGTGGCAAAGCTCCCAATGACAGTGGGTTAAATAACGCTATACGAGGTGAAGATGGCATGGCGGAGAGCGGCAGCGAAGCCACCCTACCCTGGCTTCAATCCCTCGTGTAAAACCAGGCTCCAACTTCGACAGGCTTCTGCAGGAGCTCCCCCATTTGGATGGGCTGCTCCAGCTTCTGCCCATAAGCCCAAAGCTGGAGCCCAGTCAAATGCGTGATTCTTTAGCTCCAACTTGTCTTTTGGAGCTAGAGCTGGGCCAAACAAGCCCTTAGGGTGGACATGAGTGATGAGAGCAAGGGAATGCATCATCAATCTACTTCAAACATGTGCAGTTCAATCTGTCTAGTTCACGAAGATATCTACAACAATCTAGAAGGCTCATATGCGCAAATATACATATATGGCAAGGATATCAAATCTAATTTCCAAAGAATCAAACCGTGTGTGATTTTGAGATTTCTACAGAAAATTACGGCAATTTGAATGTATGTTGCATAGCCTATCAAGAACGACATGTAATATTTGCAAACCTGAGGAGGCTGTGGTTGGAAAGGCAATTATCTCGGTGATCCGCTCCTACTCCATGCCTTTAGCAAAGGTATAGGCTTCTTTTTCTTGTTTCTCATATATTGGATTCAGCCCAAACAAAGAAACCAAAGATACAGTAAGTTGCAACCGATTAAAAATCAATTGCCACATCCAGTAGGGCCCGATTAGTAAAGTTCATAACTTTTGAATACAAAGTCCATTTTCGACAATCTTGTACTCGTTAGAAAGTTTACTTCAAGGCCTATGCAATAAGTCCAATAACAGAATCAGATTCTATCTAGTAGGCCCACAATTTCCAAAACAATTTGATGGCAGTAATAATAGTTCCTTTTAGTCTGTCTTGGAGCCCAAGCTTGTTTCCTCTTTTAGTTATCTTAGGAGTTCTACATATTGTAATCATGTTCTTTTAACCAGAAGGCTTGAATTTTATTACTGAAATTACACTGTCTTTGTATCCTTCGATGGAGTGATTCTACTGGAGGCTCAATGAAATTACACCACATAGCATCTAGTTATGTCACTGAATCCATTGTGCCGGCCTCAAAGTAAGTTTTCCAACTTGTACAAGATTGTCGAAAACGGACTTTGCACACAAAAGTTAGAAAATTTTCAAACCGGGCCTTGTTAGATGCGGCGAGTTGATTCAGAATTGGTTACAACTCGCCATATCTTTGGTTTCCTTGTTTGGGCTGTATACAATCCATGAGAAACAAGAAAACGAAGTGTTCTAAACCTTTGTTAAGACGTGGAGTAGGAGGTTAGCGATAGGTGCCTTTCCATCCACGCCCTCCTCAGGTTTGGAAATCTCACTCGTCGTTGTGGACAGCCAGTGCAGCATGCATTCAAATTGCCACAATTTTTTGTAGAAAGCTCCAAATCATACATGATTTGATTCGTTAGAAAGTAGACCTGGTCATCTTTCCAAATATGTACTATTTGCTCAAAGGAATCTTCTGGCTTGGTGCAGATATCTTTGTGAACTTGACGGACAGAACTGCACATCTGCTGGCTATACAGAAAACAATTTCAGGCCGAAATTTGTAAAATTTCGGTTCTATCACCCCCTCGAGAAAAGGCCCAACCGGCAAAAAAAATTCAGCATGATTTGATTTTTTTTTTCAGCCCATCTAGGCTATCAAGCAGTTTTGGCCACGTTCCCATGCCCTAATCCCTTCCCTCAATTAGTCCAATCCATTCCCAACTCTCACTCCTCCGATCGCATGGATGGAGGCGTCGGCGCATGGGTGGTGGCGGCATGCAGGGTGTGCGATGTCTACTAGGGGTGTGGTGCAGTGGTGTCGGTAGCAGGGGTCGAGCACAGTGTAGATGGAGGTGTCGCCACCTCGCCGGTAGGAGTCCCAACATAGATGGCGGAGCGGCAGGGGCTCCCAGACTTGATGGAGGTGCAAATTTTCTTGTCATGTGATAAATCAACATCAAATCATAATTTTGTGAACTAGTTTTTGAATTTGACAGACACATTTGAATTTTTAGGCCGAAAGTTTCTGAAATTTTCCAAGTTTCGCGAAATTATGTTCTCTCAGAGGGTCCGAAATTTGGTTTTCACCTGTTTTCCCTGGCTAGCTCGAACAAGATTTATGATGCCTTCCCTCGCTCTCATCAATGAGTTACATTTCAGTTTCAGACCTTCAATTTATTTTTACATTCTGAATCCCCACTTGTTTGCTGTTTCAGATCTTAAACTATTCAAGAATTGTGTAGTGTGGACCCCTAAAACATGCATTGGAGTCTGTCATCTGGATGCCCTATTTGTTCCAGACTGAACTAATTTTAGTTTCAATTCATACACATTGGGAGGGCCTTGTTTACTTTCAATCTCTGCAGGTTTTGAATAAGATATTGTACAGGAAACGGGGGCACTTACCCGCAGGGGGGTTCACCCCCTGCGTGGGTGGGAATAACCTCACAATCATGCAACTCCCGCACTCCACAACCCGAAACTCTTCCAAGCCCCAATGGGCACAATATTTAGTTTATACATGTTCTACAATAGCATTTACAGAAATCTGAAGCACTCATTTGGACTTTCAGTTTATACGGAAGACAGATCCAAACCATTAGACCAACTTGGATCACACAGGCTGAATAAAAAGCCACCACAATTTGCAACCAATGACAATATGCTGCTCTCGATGATAGTGAACCATTTGGTGTTCAAATAAAATGCTGATAAGCATGGGTGAAGGAGAAAGTTAACAAGGATGGATGAATTATACACACATGAAATTAGTCTACAAAACCAGCCTTACCACCTTAACTCAAAAACAGGGAAAAAATCAGATAAAAATATCATATCAGGTAGAGGACCTAACAAACCTAGTTTACTAAGCACAGAGGCATATATCTTACTTTTGGAAGTACAGGGACCTCGTAACCTCGGTGCTCCTTTACTAAGAGTACATGAACTCCAGGTGCATTTTGCCTTCAGTAAATGAAATGATCATGGAAATATGGCCCAAATGGCAAATGCTAATTATTTATATGCCTTACCACCTTACCTCAAAAACAGAAAAAAAAATGAATAAAAATATCATATAAGGTAGAGGACCTAATTACCCTAATTTATTAAGATCAGGGGCTTATATCTTACTTTTGGAAGTAGAGGGAGCTCGGTGCTCCTGTACTAAGAGCACATGAACTCCAGGTGCATATTTTCCTTCGGCAAATGAAATGATCATGGAAATATGGCCCAAATGCTAACAATTTATATATAAAAAAACATAGCAATGGCACAGAATTATAATACTAATCAGATACCAATTGGCTGTATTCGAATAAGTGAGATGTCATGACACCATAGCGCATAATCACTTCATTAAACAAGTCATTCAGTACAGCCATAGATTCAACATAATCCGTTGTTGATTCAAAAAGAGGTGTGCTTCTGATAGAGTTGTATCATTCAGAGATCTAGGAGAAAAGCAGAAAGATTTATTCAAAAGGAACCCTACACATACACCTCCCAACCCAAGGAATATCATATGTGCATATTAGGGTGCATATGGTTCTACATCTCAAAATTAAAAACAATCAAATCACATGTGCGTACCAACTTTACAAACTACACATACATATCACATTATAATTCTCCCAGGCTAATGCTCACAGAATTGTGAAAAGGGTGACATGTCCCCTCTGAATATCCACCCACCCACTTAGCACCAAATCCAAAGATAGGACATCTCTATCTCTCTATCCCAAGAGCGCCTAAATACCTTCCTATAATCCTATCCAAAAGCATTTAACCACTTCCTACCCATAACCCTCGGTAGACTACCACACAATTTTGTCCGAAATCAACATGCAGCACTTTGAGTTTTCTTTAGTTGGATTGGAATAGTTTTGTTCAGTAGTTCTAGTAAAACATAAAATCCCTCCATGCTAGCGCTACACTACACAGACACACACTCACAAGCATGATAACTACCCCAAATATTGTTCCCCTAAATTCTGCAGCCGACCTCTTCCATAGCCAAACCTGCAGTTAAAACTTACGGAGGTGCCTCCTAGGGTTAAACCATATACCAGTAGACCGGTCAAAAACACCTAAAATTAAACAAAAAGCTCATAGAAAAAAAAAGGTCATCTGATCTTCCGGTAGTCTTGATGCAGTAAGTACTTGCAGGACCTTTAGCAACCCTAAACAAAAACCTCCCGTGCATCTTGACCACCAAATTGTGCAAAGCTCGGAGCTTTCCCTTCCCCCACTAAACCAATAAAGCGCTAAATTGTCATGAAGGGAAAAAGAAAGAGGAAAGCTAACATGGCGTTCTTCTTCTATTAGGGTTTGGGCCTTAAGATTTGGAGATGAGCCAAAGGGGGAGGAAATAGAGCGGGGGATCGGGTGTGACCTCGGTAGTCGACGCCGGAGTTGAGCTTGACGACGACAGGGCGGCCCCTGATGGACTTAAGGAAGTCCGACGGCGTCTTCACCGGCCCGCCGCCGCCCGAGACGGACTTCTCGCTGCTCATCTCGCTCGCTTGGTCTGTGACACCGCGTGTACTGGGTGCGAGGTCTTGGCTTGCGTTCGAATCCGACTCCGGGAGACGAGACGAGGGCTCGCCTCGGTAGGGTACCGATTGGACTTTGGATCAATTTTATCGGGTCTCACGTGGACGTGACGTGAGTCCATATGACCCGTTATATGCTGGACCCCGCATGTAAGTTTCAGTTCAGCAGAAGAAGGCCGCCGCTCCAATATTATTATCCTTTCGATACTAAACTCATCCTACACCACTTCCTTCATGGTCACCGACATCTAGGACCTACAAACTGTATGCCCTACAACTCAGTGTTAGCTGTGTAATGCTGTCGGCCATTGCTAGGTCGGCGTCGCATTCCCAGCCCCATCCTATCAGAACCACACATCTCCCAGCTGCGTCGTCAGCACACGAGGACATAACATCCACACCCTTCCACCCCCCGCTCTCTCGCCCAAACCCTCCTCCCCTCGCCGCCGCCGCCTCCGAGACAGCCGCCGCCATGGCCACGACCACGGCCCTCTCGGGCGCCACGACCACTGCCCTCTCGGGCGCCACGACCGCCGCGCCCAAGACAAGCCGCCATCCCATCTCGAGCCAACTCCCTTCTGTTCGGCTCATGGTGGTTGGCGCGCCCTTCAGGTGCTCCGCGGTGTCACCTGCCGCGCCCTCGCCCGCCCCTCCCGCGACCCCGCTCCGGCCTTGGGGCCCCTCCGAGCCACGCAAGGGCGCGGACATCCTCGTCGAGGCCCTCGAGCGCTGCGGCGTCAGCGACGTCTTCGCCTACCCCGGCGGCGCGTCCATGGAGATCCACCAGGCGCTGACCCGCTCGCCCGTCATCACCAATCACCTCTTCCGCCACGAGCAGGGAGAGGCGTTTGCGGCGTCCGGCTACGCGCGCGCGTCTGGGCGGGTCGGGGTCTGCGTCGCCACCTCCGGCCCCGGAGCCACCAACCTCGTCTCTGCGCTCGCCGACGCGCTGCTCGACTCCGTCCCGATGGTCGCCATCACGGGGCAGGTCCCCCGCCGCATGATCGGCACCGATGCCTTCCAAGAGACGCCCATTGTGGAGGTCACCCGCTCCATCACCAAGCACAACTACCTGGTCCTTAGCGTGGACGACATCCCCCGCGTCGTGCAGGAAGCCTTTTTCCTCGCGTCCTCTGGCCGGCCGGGGCCCGTGCTGGTCGATATCCCCAAAGACATCCAGCAGCAGATGGCTTTGCCGGTCTTGGACACGCCGATGAGTTTGACGGGGTACATTGCGCGCCTGCCCAAGCCACCTGCGACCGAATTGCTTGAGCAGGTGCTGCGTCTGGTTGGTGAGGCACGCCGTCCAATTCTTTATGTTGGTGGTGGCTGCTCTTCATCCGGTGATGAGTTGCGCCGCTTTGTTGAGCTGACTGGGATCCCAGTTACAACTACTCTGATGGGCCTTGGCAACTTCCCCAGTGATGACCCTCTGTCTCTGCGCATGCTTGGGATGCATGGCACAGTGTATGCAAATTATGCAGTAGATAAGGCTGACCTGTTGCTTGCATTTGGTGTCCGGTTTGATGATCGTGTAACAGGAAAAATCGAGGCTTTTGCAAGCAGGGCGAAGATTGTGCACATTGACATCGATCCAGCTGAGATTGGCAAGAACAAGCAGCCACATGTCTCCATTTGTGCAGATGTTAAGCTTGTTTTGCAGGGCTTGAATGCTCTGCTAGAAGGGAGCACCACACAGAAGAGTTTTGATTTGGGTGTGTGGCACAGTGAGTTGGAGCAGCAGAAGAGAGAGTTTCCCCTAGGGTATAAGACTTTTGGTGAGGAGACCCCACCACAATATGCTATCCAGGTACTGGATGAGCTGACGAAAGGGGAGGCGATCGTTGCCACTGGTGTTGGGCAGCACCAGATGTGGGCGGCCCAATATTACACTTACAAGCGGCCACGGCAGTGGCTGTCTTCGGCTGGTCTGGGGGCAATGGGATTTGGGTTACCAGCTGCGGCTGGGGCTGCTGTGGCCAATCCAGGTGTCACAGTTGTTGACATTGATGGGGATGGTAGCTTTCTCATGAACATTCAGGAGTTGGCGATGATCCGCATTGAGAACCTCCCAGTGAAGGTGATGGTGTTGAACAACCAACATCTGGGAATGGTGGTTCAGTGGGAGGACCGGTTTTACAAGGCCAATCGGGCGCACACCTACTTAGGCAACCCAGAAAATGAGAGTGAGATATATCCGGATTTTGTGACGATTGCTAAAGGGTTCAATATTCCAGCAGTCCGTGTGACAAAGAAGAGTGAAGTCCGTGAAGCCATCAAGAAGATGCTTGAGACCCCAGGGCCGTACTTGTTAGATATCATTGTCCCGCACCAGGAGCATGTGCTGCCTATGATCCCAAGTGGCGGTGCATTCAAGGACATGATCCTGGATGGTGATGGCAGGACTGTGTATTAATCTCAATTTTGGCAAGCTCTGTCCCTGCGTTTTAGTTGACCTGCATAACCTACGAGAGTGATATGCCCGAATAGTATGGTGTCCGTATGTGTTGTTCTATCAATTACTAGGGTGTCAACCATGAACCATGTGGTTTGGTAGTTTGCTTGTTTGATGTGCTTGGTATGGTAATCTTAATTTCGTTTCCAGCCTTGTAGTTTGTAGTCTATGTTGTTTTTTAAGGCATATGCGTCATTAGATATCATGTAAGTTTTTTTTGTCCTACATATCAATAATAAGTACTTCTATGCAATAATTCTGAATTTCTTTCTGGATTTCAAGTGTTTTCTCCTAACAATTGCTGCACTTAATGTTACTCAGTGCTTACACAAGGTGTTGTCCTTATATAATCAGTCATTGCTCTTAAAAGCAGAACCTCATTTTCCTTGTTCAAAGCTTCTCTCTTTTTTAATCATTCTTCAATTAGTATTGATGGAGATTTTTATTTTGACAAATACAGGGTGAAAAGTGAAAACTTGAAAACCATGTGCATGAAAGAAGTATTTGTTTGTTCTGTTTAGCTTTGTCATTTATACATAACAAGCATGCAAAGCAAATGAAAAATCAAGCTATTCTTAACTGCTAAGACTTATTTTTAGCATCATGTATCTTATTATGTTGATGTGGGTGCACCATTGTCTCTTGCCATTGACATGATACAAGTATCCTGTTATATTTAATTCGATCACCGGTTTGGATTCTTTGGACTACCTTTATTTGCTATCAGGACTATGTTTAAAGATCAGAGAAGGCTATTAACAAAACACTGTGGTTGCAGCAGTACGGTTGTCTATCTGCTGTTGTTGGAGATGAATGTAATAGTTTGTACTGCAGTTATCAGGGAGGGACGAGCTGAGCAATTTGGTCATTGAATTGTTAATGCCTTCTCTGATCTCTAAGAATTTGTTCTTAATTACTAATATGGTTCTTAAGATTTCTGGTGTTTAACAGTTTAGGTTCTTAAGAAGTCATCTTTGTATTCTGGACACCTAATAATTGCGTTTTTAGTGTTTTATCAAATTTGTCATTGTTTTCGCATTCCAGCAATTGTTCAAGATATCCCCCTTGTTTTGCTGTTATGGTAGCATTCTTAGATACGATCCATTAACACCTCTAAACCATCACACTGTTCTCATTACTGATTGTTCCACTGATCAACTTTAGGATGATTGCAAGATCACCAAGACAATTATAGAAGGTGCAAATTCGTGCTTGTTATTATAAATTTGTGCATGCTGTTGACTGTCAAATTGAATAGAACTTCATTAGAATTAGAGTAAATTTCACAAAACTAATGGTTTCTTGTACAAACTATCGTAACGATGCCTTGGCCAACCTGTGATTACCAACACAGCAGCTCTATATCCTTCACTTCTTCCCTCTCAGGTTTTTTCTTTTTGGGTTTGTTTTCCCTCGTATGTTTACTTCTACCTCAGATTTTTAAGCTATTGTGTGTTATAGGCTTATAGCTAGTTCTAAGTTTTTATTGTTGTGCATTAGATGTGGTTGAGAGCTCCACAAGAGGTGAACTTTGGCTTGCTTTTATGGTTCAATGGCGTTGCTGTACCAAGCTGCTACTTAAGACCTCATGCTCTCGGCCTGTGTGGTGGAGAAATCAGAGGTTGGAGACATGCAGTTAGGTGTATTCCATAGAGTAATGTGGAATTCCCTCTATTTTAACCACTAAGCCAACTCCGTATGGTAAAAACTAAAAGTCCTTGCTGTATGTCTTAACTAGGTGGATATTGGTCGCCATGGAGAGTCTGAACCAACTCTGTTGTTTGGCTTTGTACCACTGTGAAATAAAATACTGGATCAACTATGAAAATGTTTGGGGAATTGAGGGATGTGGGAAGGAAGGAAAGCATGGATGGAGATTGCAGCTTTCTTATATGAACAAATTTGTCCCTCTTAGCCGCAGAAGAAGTATCCGTGATCGGCATTTGCACTAATTGCCTCTTCATGCTGCAATTCCATGCACTATTGTTGCACTCTCCCTGAAAAACAATGAAAGAGGTCGGGTTCACCCCCAGCCCCTCTGCACAACTCCCACCCAAAACAGGCATATTACAGCTTCGAAGGCATGTTCTATGCTTCGTATCCTGAAAAAAAATGAAATTCAAAATTTGCAAACTCTAAACCAGCCGAAAACCGGCTAGTTTTCACCCTGTTGCCACGTAACCGACCTGGTTTCACTTTTGCCCTGGTTGCCGGGAACTGAAACCCTGCTTCGAGCAATCTTCCACAAAACAATCAGAATCTTCGAGCAATTATCCCCACAACAATCAGAATGGGACGGAACTCGGAGGAGGAAGAGGGGGGGAAAAAGGAGCTTTAATTTTGCTTTGACGAAAAATACAAAACAAACTTCAACGCTGTTCCGGTTTGAGTTGACAGCGGACAAAGATCGACCGCTATGCAAGGAAGGGAAACCTTGTCATGACAACATTTCGAGTTGCTGACTTCGTTGTATCAAAGACAAAAAAAGACACAAGAGTGAGTGACTCATCATCTGCCAAGAAAATCCCAGACATGCTACCCAACCTTTGTGTTGTTTCTTCTCTCAAAGAGCCGTCTATTACCTACTACATACATGAAGCTCTGAGTTCTCATTAAGACATGAGTGCAAATTGTTTGAAATGTCACCTGCCACATTATCAAATGTTGGGTTTGGTGATTTGGAAAGTTCTCCCAATCTCCGAATGATAATGCACCGAAGCTCAAAAGGTATGTATCAAGTTATCAACACCGACAAGACATGAGTCTACCCCTAAATCATGTCCTCCGTGTATTAGTGCCTTACATCACCATGACTATAAAAATGCATTAACGGTACTAACAAATATTACGTGCGGACATGCTCATATCCATCTATCTTGACCAATTCGAAGCAGTGAAACAGAAGGGAGAAACAAACTAAAAGGTGACCTACTGACAACAGCAGAAATCCTAACGATACAAAAAGTTCTTTTCTAAAAAAAACGACACAAAAGCTTATGACTTATTAGAAGCCTCATTGAAAGACATATCAAGGTACTCCGCCAGGCTCAATCCAGATGTCGACTTAATTTGGCCTTGACCAGATGTATCCTTCTTTGCACGCAGCGATTCCGGAAGCCAGGACTTGGAACCATCCCTGGGTATCAGTATGTTGCCAACAATAGGTTGCAAGTCCCGCCAAGGATCATCAACCATGCACTTGCTGTAGTAGCTCTTCCGGTCTTGCCATCCAGAACGGTTCTGAAAACCGAAGCCACCCCTTAGCCCTCTTCCCCTTGAACCTGGGCTGCTGTAGTAGTTCTCATCCCTGCCTTGTCTGTAAGATGAGTACGGGCTGCCTCTTGGTCCATAATTCATCGGGCTGCCTCTTGGTCCATAATTCATCGGGCCGCCCCCTCGACCAAGATTAGAGCCTCTTGGTCCGAATCCAAAGCCAGGTGAATGTGGATAAGAACCTTGAGCTGGAAAAGCAGAATGTGGGTTCCAGGGAGGTGGAGCACCAGGAGGAGTTCCTCTGTATCCTGACATTGGAGTCTGGAACTGCATAGGACTTCGCTGTGGACTGCTCCCTGGTGCATCACGTGCCATCGGGGATGGGGAGTGAATTGGTGATGGGGACATATGGTGCTGGTGTGGAGGAGGATAGTTGCTGCTGTAGTTCCCTGATCCAGCTAAATAAGCAAAGTAAGAAAGTAGAACAATAATCAGGATTAAATTTTTTATTAGTTATTTATAGCACCCTGCATGAAAATTGCAAACCTCAATCAAAGGCACTTCTCAATCTAACATGTTTTTTTTTTAACTCATGATCCTGACAATCCAGTTCTAAAAAGAACTGGAAAGAATCATTTAAGCTAAGAGCCTAAAGACCAACCCATACAGTAAACGGAAGGATGAAACAATTATGTTCTGCTACAAGTGTGAGAACCAATAAATGATGGTAATACTCACATGTTACAGGATGCCCAAAAGGCCAAAACAGCAAGCAGCTTTATTGCAGCACAGTATAGCTAAAATGTAAGCACATTTTAAAATTTGTACAAGCTAGTCTAGAGGTAGATTAAAAGGGTTCAAAACTCATCTCTTAACCTAAAAGGTTAATCCAAGATTAACCAGCCAACCAATATTTTCATCATCCAGTTAGAAGTTAGCCAGTATGGTGCTACTAAAAGGCAGCTTTGTTGATTGCAATTCAATTCTTCGTGTCATCCTTCTGTTCCCGGTTAGCTGAATTCCAGGAAAATGAAGTTTTTTTTTATAAAACGAAGTGCTATAAATTATAAGAACCATATCTAAATCCTAAAGATTTGAATCTTACACAGGCATGTAAACCAATAGCTTAGAATATCAGGTTTAAGGTGCAGCAGACAAGGAAGACCCTGTTATTACTCAAACAAGGGATGTTACACAGAAGTACAGGACACCAAGCAAAATGCACACGCCATGACATGCCTGGTGGTCTGTAAACATGCAGCACAAGTAGAGACGATCTAGATTGAATTGAGAGCTTTGCCATAATATGTAAACACTCAGTCTGGTACGAATGATGTGGATTAAATTGAGAGCAATGATGGAGAGTAGCATCTAAACAACAGTAGGTTGGTTTGACTCAACTGTAACAAATTGTCGAGTTGCTCCATCTATCTTCTGAATGTAGGACGAGTCAAGAAAAATGTGCGTATATAACAGCCGGATGAAAGGCACGCGAAACAAGGCCCCAAACTTTGATACAACTATATAAATTATATGGAACTAAACAAGCTAAATACACCAACCATCTCTAATCCAACCATCTCTAATGCTTATTTTTTGATGTTTTACAAAATTGGACATCGTGTGCTGAGATAAAACTGTTGTGCTTGGCATAAGGAAAACCAAATTGTAGATTTCAATTAGGATGGAATCGAGTAGAGATTAGATACTGCTACGCTTGCCCCGGAAGTGAAACCCTAAGAAGCAAACACAGTATGTAACTAATTACCCTAAGATAGCTTAGACTACATTATTAGGGAAGAGAAGAAGAGCAGTAAAAGCCTAGTAGGGTTGGGTAACGACCGTAAGGCGGAGCTGGAGCGGGAGACGGGGAGGACGAGTAGGCGCTCTTGCGCTTGTGGGAGGCGGCGGGGTCGTCGGCGGAGGAGGAGAAGGCGGCGGAGGGGTTGGTGTAGTAGTCGAAGCGCGGGGGCGGGGGCGGGGGCGGGGTGGCGGGGTCCATCAGGTCGGGCCCCGGGAGGTCCCACGCCAGCGGGGGAGGCGGCGGCGCGGCGGAGGGCGAGGAGGAGGCAGCGGCGGCGCAGCGGAGGGCCAGGAGGCGCTCCCGGCGCTTGGCCGACGACTCCCCCTCTTGCTCGGTGCGCTCCATCCGAATTTCCTGCAACTCTGTCGCCGGCCCTCTTCCCCTTTCCCCTCTCCGATGGTGGATGAATCGTCGACGGACGCGAGTGCTCTTGTCGGAGAAGAATTCACTTCCGTGTAGCCCAGCTCATCTAGGCCCAGATCAGACGACCACAACTCAAAGCAGTGCTAGTAAGTGCTTCTTGCTCGGCCAGACAGCCCGTACATGGACCCTGGGCGTTAACTTTTTCCGAATTTTTTTTTCTTTAATATTTATTTTTATTCTTTTTTTCAAAACTATGCGTCCGAAAAAAAAAATGACAAAAATGCCCCGTCGCCCGTGTATGGGCGATCGCCCATCTACGACGATCGGTGCCCTCTGCCGTCAACGCCGCTTCGGCGTGGTTAGTGGGCCCCTGTCGCCCGAGACAGGCGGCCGGCGCAGCCTTTTTTAGTTTTGTTTTGTAATTACTATATGCTTTTTAATATAAACCCCGTAACTTTTGCTAGGAGTGTCCAAATTAAATGAAACTTGTTTGAGAGGTGCTTCCATGCTTCTCTTTTTTACAGTTGCACAAATATTAAAGCATGAATAAAGGGTAGATGGTGATTACTTACCCCTTCGTTTGCTTCAAGATTTGTGCAACTTGTATTAGGAGGGAAAGCATTGAAGCACTGCTCAACTTGTTTCTAAATTTAAATTTTGGAATGAAGAATTAGAGTGTAAAATAAAAATCCATGTGTTGTTTGCAGAATTTTTTTTTGAGTTCGAATGCTAGGCTCTAACTGTGGATTGTGAAGGAATTATAATGTGTGTTGATCCATAATTCATGAAATAAATAGAATAAGTTACTACAACCTTATGCACTTCATTTTTGCAAAAATATCTAAATATGATTGCATTTTGAATAAAAGATGGCTAGTTTAAACCCTTTATAACATTCATTGTTCAAGCAGTTAGAATAATGTTTGAACGACCTCAAAACTTGACAGAACCGGTTTTGTTGCATTCTTGGGCTTGCATAGGTTACAATTATGTAAAAATATTTAGATGTCACTTTAGGTCGCACTATTTTATTGTTGTCAGAACATGCAATCGGTAAAACATGAAAATTGCCGTATCTTTCATAAACGATGGTAAAACTCGATGAAATCAAATCGATTAACCGAAAATGCTATAACCTATCTCGATGGAGAAAATAACATCATTTGGGACAAGCTGGAGCGATAGGACATATCTGAGCCCTCGGACGGTGAGCATACTCTTGAAGGTTGGGCGCATGACTGTTTATTACGACTTAAAACTAAAAGGAGTACCACGAACAAAGAAAACCAAAGTTAACACGGACGTCTATTGAGTGCTTGAGGCCACTTCCCATTCGCCCATGCCTCCGTGGGCTTCTCCGCACGCGTTGCGCCTCTCTCGTTTCCTCTCTCTCGGCCTCCTTCTCCTCCGCTTCCTTCCTACATGCCTCCTCGCGTGCGGCATCGCGTTGTTCTTGAAACCGCGCGTGAACTCATCCTGCCGGTTGGCTTGGTCAAGAAGCCGTTGGTCCTCGGGGTTGATCTCCGTATCAAACCATCGCTCAAATTCACACAGTGGCGGAGGTGATCGCATGAAGCGTAAATTAGCAAAATTTCATTCACAAATATTATGTAACCCGTCACGATTGTTACCATGCGGCGATCCTTGAGCTCTTCTCCGTGGATCGAAGGCGTAGTTGCGGCACTTCCAATACCTCCTCTTCCAAGTTGAAATTTCCCAAGAGCGGACAAGCTGCAAAGATCTCCGCACATACACATGGGTGCTACTGACTCCACGAGGTAGGAAGAGATCTTGGTACGCTAAATTCAGCGGGCATGCACTTGCTTCTTCCTTTGCCTTCCCTTACCCTTTGCACTTGCACGCCTCGGCATTTTCGATTGATGCTCACCTCTATTCTTTCTCCCGCTATTCTTTGCGAGACCGCTTGTCGAGCGAATGTTATAAAGGGCGATATCGCCGGGTATGGAGCGATCGCCTCATATTTGGCGATCGCCCCATGTAAGCGATCGCCTCATATTAGGCGATCGCCCTACTAGAGGCGATAGGTGTACCAAACGTTGGTGTGTTGTCACGTCGTGTGGCATAGGCAAGCAATGCATAAATGATTCGAACAATTTATAGTGATAACGTTGTCATGTTACTAACTCGGGGAGTTATACAATGTCTTCTTGAGCGTAAAGCCATTACAAAAATACATCCGTACAACAAGTCAATCACGCCACGCTTCCTAATCGGCCCGTGGGGTAGGTGAGTGGCGACGGCGACGGACGTCCCTCCTAGGCCGCCTGCGGCGCGGCGTAGAAGTAGTCTTGCGGCGGCGAGGCCAAGTCCTGTGGCGGCGCACCCGAGAGCTGAGAGGGGTCGAGGTAGTCGGTCGAAAGGTACTCCTCCAGGTCGAACTCGTCGTCGAAAGGCTCGTCGAAACCACCACAGGGTCTCGCTGGGCGCGGACGACGAGGAAGCCTCCGCGACCTTCATGTCCCCAGCTGCTGCTGCGTGGGGCGTGCGAGGAACCGGCAGGGTAGGCGAGGCGCGAAGAGCCTCCCACCCATCGTCCCCACTGCTGCTGCGTGGGAGCGTAGCGAGGAACCGACGGGGTAGGGCGAGACGCGAAAGGAGCCTCGTCGACCACCGTCCCCCTGCGGTGCGTGGGGCGTGACGGGCACCGGGGGTAGGGCGAGGTCTTTGGCGGTGGCGTGGTGTGTTGCGTCCGCCGACGTCTCGCGCCCTCGGCAGGGCTGTTGAGCCAACCGCCTCACCGTAGCGAGGACCCAACCCCAAGCTGTCTCGGACTCGGCGGTGGTCACCAGTATGCCCCTCTAGGCGCGTCAACATGGACACGACCTCCACCTCAATCTCCGCCAAGAGCCGAGTCCGCATGTAACGTCGATTGGTATTACGTAAGTTACATGAAAAGACGTGCCCATGTAGGTTCGATTGCGACACTTACCGAGGCGTTGTCCCTCGGGACATCTGTGAAGGGTGCGTGTCCGCTACCGATGCATGCCGCGGCGACGTCACGGTCTTGGTGTGTACCCCACCTCGAGGCGAGTCTTGTGGGCGAACCACTCCATGTCTCGATCGTACATGTCATGGTCGTCGGCCGGGTCTCGGTGACCCTCTCGTCGAGTCTGGCGTCCCATCGCAGGCCCATGGCTGCATACGGTCGCGCTAACGAGAGCCACCGCAAACCCATCCGGTCATCCTTCAATGCAAAAGCAGTAAGTACACACCACATTAATTTCGCAAAGATGCGGAGTAGTAGGATCGGGGCAAGTACTGTGGCGCCACGTGCAACAACGTGACGAGGCGGCAAAGGAAAGGATCGAACAGGCCGAATCGCCGCAGCGACGCTCGGTCGCGGGAGTACTCCTCGACACAAAGGTCAAAGACGAGCACCTTACGGGTGAGCCAAAGGCCTCATCTCGCGTGCAAAGCACGAGACCCGTGAGGTGCTCGGGCGTGACATCGTCTGCGCGGTGTATGGCGTCCACCGCACGTCCTCGTCGTGGAGGCGGTCGAACTCGAACGAACTCCCGATAGGACCTCCTCACTGTCGGTCGCGAACCTCCGCCGCGAGAAAATAAGAAATGGCGAAGGTTATTCAAGTGCGTTAGTGGGAAAAGATACGAGGAGCATACATCGTCGGACCCGAGTGGTGGCCCATGGTGGGCGATCCACCGGTCGTCTCCGTAAAGCTCCTCGAGTGCGGTGTCGTGTCAACAACAGCTGCCGACGGAGAAGCGCTCCCAAGACCACAAGCGGAGGAGTAGGGCGCAACTCGACATCGTCGCGTCGTGCTCGCCTGAGAAACGGCGTCGCACGACCTCATGCGTCGCCGCAAGCACACCGAGGCCCACGACCACCGCATCACCCGTTTACAAGGGGAGTTAGGCGTGCTCGGCCGAGACGAGATTGAACCGAGTGTGTTACCTCATCCACGTGGTGTCGGCGATGTCTTTGGCGTACTCGATCGGTGACGGTCCACCGTGTTCCGTGGGAGGACGGGAACATCACCCAACCGAACAACAACGGAGGTATGCCTCAAGTGGCGAACCACGTCCGCCTCCTCCGCGTCTGGATTGGAGAAGCCGAGCTGCGGCGTTCGCAACAAACATTATCGACAACTTGGCGCTTCTATTTTAATTCTCAAAGAAAGAGGTACTCACCGTGGAATCGGCGACCACGCCGTCGGTCCGTGGCGCTCGGCCTCCCTAAGGGGCCGGTAGGGGCTGCCGGGGTGCCGCGCACACCTCGGCAGCAGCGGACAATTCGGCGTGCCACGTGGCGGGCGTCGTGCGGCACGCTCGCCGACCCGCATGGGGAGGCCTAAGAGGTATGACACGTCTGCGGCGTCGGAGCCATCTCTCCGCACGGAAGGTGGAACGTGTCGTCTCGTCTCCACCGGTCCACGAGCGCGCCAGCGAGGACCGGTCGTACCGAACCGCGGGACCTCCTTGCCCGCTAACGGCGATCCACCGCTCCACCATCCTACAAAGAGGAAGTAAGCCACCGCCGCGCACCTGCATGTAGTCCACGATCGACCATAAAACACATTTGCCACCCAAGTGGGCGACAGATTGCGGTGTCCTGCTTCGCTTCTTCCATTTCGCATTATGCTCCATCACTATGGAGCATTTCCGATGTCCGTCCACTTCCCCGGTATGCATGCACCGCCATAGGCACGAATCAACTCGCACTTCACGTCGTAGTCCTTCTTCTTGGACTTCACAACCACAATTGCCGTCGGAGAGACATTGCCCAGTACTTCACCACATCCATCACAGCCTCCTTGTCTTTATATATGGCCCCCTGCGTCACCTCATTCTCACGATACTCCCATGCATCAATGTTCCCTTCATTCATCGTTAGGTCTTCGAAATTGTAATTGGTCCACGCACCAGGGATAGGCACCTCAGGGGCGTTGTCCTCCTCGTCGGAGTGCTCACCATAAGGGACTTCCTCATCCGCACGGTCCTCCTCTTCCATCAGGTCAACAATGTCCTCCACCTCCTCCCCCTCGTCGGCCACCCCTCGTGCCTCCACCGCTGTCTCCTCTGCCCCCCCGGTCCCTTCGCCACCGCCAGTCTCGTGCTCCTCATCTCCGGGCTCCTCGCCGCCTTCCTCTTCGCATCCTTCTACATTTGATGTCCCCTCCGCCGTAATGTCCACCCCGACATCACGAACTTGCGACACCGATGGAGCTCTGGGTAGCATCAGACCAACAACATGAGCGCCAACCCCGCTCTACAAAAACCAACATAACTCCTCCATGTTGACGTCGAGTTAATAGGAATCAACTCTCCGTAAAAGCGGTCTTGCGCTCGGCTCACTCTGCTCGACCATAGCCACCGAACAGTCGGCCTTCCAAATCGAACATCCGAGACATCCACTCCAACAAACCCTCAGATGTCCTATCGCTCGATGCGCATATGCCCGTCGACTCTTGAAAATGATGATAGATCCACCCCATCCGCCCCACATGCTATCTTCCCATCTCCATAAAATATTTGGAAATACAATTTCTCCGACATCTTTGCAACGTCCGACGGAAAAATATTACTCTAAAATACAATCTGATCCTGAAATTTCTAAAACTAAATACTACATTAAAGTTCTAAATATGAATCATGACATTAAATTTCTAAACAACACTATCCGAGAAATTGTAAACGCTACACAATCCTAAATTTTCTAAACACTACAATAAATTTGTAACGCACTTAATACTATACAGATCCTGAAATTTCTAAAACTAAATAGTACATTAAAGTTCTAAATATGAATGCGACATTAAATTTCTAAACAACACTATCCGAGAAATTGTAAACGCTACACAATCCAAAATTTTCTAAACACTACAATAAATTTCTAAGACTAAAAATAAATTTGTAACGTACTTAATACTATACAATCCAAAATTTCTAAAAACTAAATAGTACATTAAAGTTCTAAATATGAATCATGACATTAAATTTCTAAACAACACTATCCGAGAAAATGTAAACGCTACACAATCCTAAATTTTCTAAACACTACAATAAATTTCTAATACTACAATAAATTTGTAACGCATACTTAATACTATACAATCCTCAAATTTCTAAAAACTAAATACTACATTAAAGTTCTAAACGCTACACAATCCTAAATTCGACTGAATATTACATGCTACATTAGAATTCTAATAACAAACAGTCCTACAGTATTTTCTAAACACTACAAAATCGTAAAATTCCTAAATAATAGATTTATAAAATTTGTAAAAATACCTTCGCAGAAACGCATTTAATCGACTTTTTCCCCTTTTTCTTCTTCTTTCTTCTTTTTTTCTTCTTCTTTTTTTCCTCTTTTTCTTCTTCTTTCTCTTCTTCTTTCTCTTTCTCTTTTCTCTTCGTTTGCTTCGCCTCATTTGGTTGCTGCTGCCGAGCGAGCGAGGGGCTTTAAAGCCACTGTCGCCTCGGCTCGGCGATCGCCTGTCTCTCGCGCAGGGGGCCTGAAGTAACAGCGTGTGCTCTGCTTGACGGCGAGGAACAAGAGAGAGAGCTATCGCCTGTATGGGCGATCACCCCATACACTGAGCGATCGGGGTATTTTCGTAAAATTTTAATTCGGACGCATAGTTTTGAAAAAAAGAATAAAAAAAATATTAAAGAAAAAAAAATTCAACTTTTTCCTCTCTTCCCTCCAACGCCCATGCGTACGTGTCGATTGTATATCTTAAGTGCTTGTCTCTTCCCTCCAACGCCCATGCGTACGTGTCGATTGTATATCTTAAGTGCTTGTGCAACGGAAATACATTTTTAAACCAAATAATCAAATCATGTGATGCGGGTGGATCTAGTAGATGCCACGTATACACCGGCACCCTAAAAAAATTGAAAAAAAAAATCAAGAGATTACCTCTTCAATAGGCTAAATTTGTTGATTGAATTGACTATGATTTTGGTAGTTAGGGCTTGTAAGTGCTTAGAACTATTTGTATTGTATTTTTAGCAAATTGAAATATATATGTTTGGATTTATAATGTTACAAAACTATTGTACAAAACTATAGAGTTATACTCCTACCGGTCAAAGAAAGTTATCGTTTTGGACAAGGTGCAGTTAAACTTTCAAAACTTTGACTGACAATATCTTTTTAAATATTTAAACTAGATAAATGAAAATCATATGCATAGATTTGTCTTGAAAAGTAATTTCATAATATTATAATTTTATTGGATTTTATATGTATATTATAATAGAAATTAGTGGTTAAAACTATATTTTAGAGACCATGTCGATGTCCAAAACGATAATTATTTGTGACCGCAAGGAGTATGTATGAAGTATAAACTCTTATTAAAAGTTTTCTAGTTCCGCCACTGATAGATACTTAAGCTAATTTTTCTCTTTTATTATCAACATATTAACACCAGGTTATCAAGATTCAAGGCTATTTCTCTCTACAGTTCTTTCGATCCTATGAGCTCCTTAATCTTGGTACTTGACCAAAAATATATATGGCTTATAAAAACATGAGTATAGATCGCAATTGTTATACGGGTCTGGCAAATTGCACTTAGTGGATTTGTCAATCTGTGACGGCCAGTTAAGATTTGAAAAGGTCGATGCTGCCAAATGGAGTACTGCTTAGGAAGTAACATGCATGTTTGTATCGAATTGAACTACTTATAATTGGAGGAGTTAAGAGAAGATACCCTACCTCGGTTAACACTTGTGTCTTCTTTCGTTTTCAACAACCGCATGATGGATCTATCACCTATGGTTAGAGATGAAAACGGAACAGAAACGGTGGGTAAATGGTCGTTTCGTTTTTGTTTACATATCTTTTACCGGTAACGGAAACGAAATCGGAAAGCCCGAAACGGATAGTGACGGAAACGAATGCGGAACGGAATGGAGCGGGTACGGAAACGAAAGTAGAAAATTCCACAAGAACATAGTACATTATCACAATATACATGACCGCAAAAACAATATAACTCATTCCACCTCCAAAGTGGATACAAGAACAATGTTATGTTCACCGGTATCATTAGGAAGTTTTTTCTCAAGTTTGTCAGCTAAATGCTCGTTATTTGTCTCTCAGACCAGACTATCATATTCTCCTCCATATCATTATCATTGGCATCCTCTTGATCCTTCAACTGTAAAAGGTGTAACGCCCTAAAATTTGTATATTATTGTTCAATATTCATTTGTGATTTTCTAAGATTTATTCTGATTTTTCTAGAGTTTATAAATATCATTTTGCTATTGTTTAGATTTATAAAATAAATTTATTCATGAAAAATAAAACCAAAATTATGCTATAAATAATTTTCCTAGGTTCAAAATATTCTAAAGTATTTTTCGGAATTTTTGAAAACCTTGTTGATATTTTCTATAAAGCCATTTGTATTTCTTAAATTATTTTAATTCGAAAATAAATATAAATTCTCCATTCTCCTTTTTTTGGCCAAGTGGACTAAGTTTTCGACAGAATTTTCGGTTTCACTTATACAGAATTTCTGTTCCCGTTTTCGTTTCCGTCTAAAATGTCTCCCGTTTCTATTTCCGTTTCCGTTTCTGACAAAAAAAAATTCTGTTTCCGTTTTCGTACGGAAATTTTTCATTTCCATTTTTTAAAAAAAACTTTCGTTTCCGTTTTTCTTATAAACAGTTAAAAGTTCCGTTTTCGTTTTCATCCTTACAGCATTGTGAAAGAGATGCACACGATCGAATAATTTGACAAGTACACTGGTTTGACATGAAGGTCAGGGCAGGCAGTCCCAATGCAAAAGTATACTCACGACTCACGGGTCATGATTCTTTTCAAAGAGTGTAATCATGATTCATTGTTCGTTAGCAAATAATAAGACAGCTAATTGCCTAATTCAGTTGAGCTCCTAATAAAACTCACCACCCGGTTCCTGTGTTTCTTTTCACTTTTCGGTTATGATTGTTGGAAACCCTAATAGCCCATTAAAGGCCCACGTGGTCCCTTAATCAAAACTCTAGATGAGCGCTATAAAAGGAGGGGGTCCCCCGATGTACCAGAATTCATTAGCAATAAAGAATTTCCGCTGTTGCTCTCCCTAAACACGTGTCTTTCTCTCTTTCTGTTCTCCAATTCAGATCTGTTCGGGAACCCCGGACTATTCGATAGCGAGGTTCCTTAACACGTTATCAGCACGAAGCTCTACCGGAGTTTAGATTGAAAAGGTGAGAAAAGGTGGGAATTAACGATTGAATCTAATCGGTTCTTTTCTATGCATGCATCTATTCTACGTGGCACGAAGCTACACGAAGAAAACAAGAAGGTACAGTACTGTTCAAGAAAAAAAAATTGGCGGCGGCCACGCGCCATGCCGGCGCCACCACTGCATCGCCACCTCGGCTTGCGCGACCGCTCGGGCGCCGCTTGCGCCTGCGACGCATCACCATCACTGCAGACACACTCGGCTTGCGCATCGCCGGGCGCCGCGTCGGCTTGCGCCGGCGCCACCGCTGGCGCGGCCACCGCCATGCGCGCCTCGGTTTCCGGTGCGAAGGCCGCCCGGCTCGCGATCGCCGCTCCCGGCCGCCGTCGGCCTCGCCGCCGAGTAGCCGGCACCGGTTACCTTTGTCGCGCGCCGACGCGTCGCCTCCCGGCTCGAAGCCGCACAAGCACGGCACCGCCCGGGCGCCACGCGCGGACCTCTGCCTCGACCACGTTGCCGAATGGCGCCACGGCCGCCTCGCGGATGCTTGCGCCGCCGCCGCCCGACCGGCGCGGACGATGCGCGCCGCCTCCCCGCGACCGGCGGCGCACCGCTCCGCCCGCCACCACCACGCGCTTGTCCGCCGCCTCGGTCTCCTCGGCTGGCGCCACGCGACGGCGCCGACGCTCCTCGCCTCCACGCCGCTCGCGGCCGGCTGGAAGTTCTTCTCGTCGTGGCTCTTCTTCGGCTCGGCCGCTCCGGTCACCGATGTGCCACGCCGCCACCGAAGCGTTGCGGCCGCCCGGCCGCTGCCGCGACGAAGACGCCGCCGACCGCCTTTGGCTCGTAGCCACGCCCGGCCGGCCGTCTTGCCGCGTTCCTCGCCGCGCCGCAACGCCTACGCCGCTTGCCTCGCTTCTCGCCCCGCCCCACCCCACAGGGAGCGAAGAAAATGGCAAAGCGGCGCATGCGGGGAAGAGCCTGGCGTCGGTGGCCTTCGTGCGGCATGGAGCGAGGAAGAAGAAACAAACAAGAAAAGAGGGGGAGAGGAAAGTGGCGGCGGCTAGGGGAAACCCTAGCCGCGCGTGGTCTTGGGCCGAAAAGCAAAGGCCCAGTCGGCCGGAATAGAAAAAGAAAAGAAAAAGAAAGAAAAGGAAAAGAAAAAGAAAAAGAAAAAAAAGAAGAGAAAAAAAGAGAAAATTGCAGAAAAAATTGCAGAAAATTTTGAAATATTGCCAGAAAATCAAGAAGATTTATTTGGCTCTGTTTTTTTAATTTTCTTGCTCTATTTCTCTGTTTTATGAATTTTCTTTATGAATTTTGAATCTTTTGCTTTATTTTACATAATGCAATGCATATGAATTTATCTTCTGCACCTTTATGCTCTTTGCAACCATATTCTATCAGATTACACGCAGTAATCTAAACCAGAATTTTGAAATCATGCAGATGTCTGGCATTGTGAATCGTGAGTTTGAAGAACTGGCCCCGCACGGTCAGAACTATCTCACTTGGGCATCGGACGTGAAGATCGTTCTTAGGGGCAAGAAGCTCCGCTCCGCGATTGGTCTAGGGTCCTCGCAAGACGCAAAACCTACCGCTGAGCAGAACGATCAAGCTCTGCATTTTCTCAGGCATCACCTCTCAGCCACTCTAAAGAATGAATATATGGCTGAGGAGAGTGCACTTGAGCTTTGGACCGCACTTGAGCGGTTCGAAAAGCTCAAGTACACCATCTTGCCCCAAGCACAAGAAGATTGGGTGCGCTGAGGTTTGCGACTTGAGCGATGGCGAGTACAATTACGCCTTGCACGAAATTTGTACCAATCTCTCTATGTGGCAAGAAGATCACCGATGAAGAGAAGATTGAGAAAACTCTCTACCTTCCACCCTAATGCTATCCAGTGCACGCAGACTATCGTCGGGGCGCATACAAGGAGTATAGCGAACTGATTGATGTAATGCAAGTTGTGGAATCGCAAGACGATGTTCTACGCAAGAACTATGTCTCGCAGCCACCTGGACGAGGCACTGGCACAGAAGTCAATGCCAATAGCTACAAGGTGAGAAAGCCCACTCATAGAAAGAAGGGCAAGCAGGGTGGAAAAGAGAGATCCCAGGCCAAAGGAAAGTCCAAAGCCCCTGTGAAGAGGGATGACAAAGAAAAGACGCACACCAAGCCGTATGGACAGCAGAACCAGACGTGCTTCAAGTGTGGCACTTGGGGACATTGGTCGAAGATATGTCGAGAATCCAAGGAAGCGATCAACGCATATCGGACTAAGAAGAAGGCAAAGGAAAACGCCCATGAGGCGCGCCGCCAACATCGGTGAAGATGATGTCATGGATGTAGACACCCCACTTGCCTCATCCTCACGTAATAGCCCGGACATCGATCTCAGAGCCATTATTATGGCAAATGAAGAGAAAACTTCTGCCGATGACATAGCAGCAGAAATTAATGCATATTTCACAGATTCTGTTTAATGCATTTCTTTTAGTTTATGGTTGTTAGCATTTTTCTTTGAATAAAGGATTGTAAGCTCTAGAAGAGCATACTTCTTTCATGAATAAATATGCAATTTATTCTTTATTCCAGTATTCTTCAATTTTGCAAGTAATATTTGGATTGTTTTTGCCTCTATCTGATTAGAATTATATTTCTTTTATCTAGAAATCGTGTAGCGCCTAAATGGAAGAGATATGCATTGTTGATAGTGGCACAACAAATACCATCTTAAGAGAGTTTAAGTATTTCCAGTCGATCACGAAGAACGCTGGAAAGATTACTACGATCGCAGGAAGCGACTCATATGTAATCGGCTCAGGAAGAGCCACTATTATATTGCCTATGGGTACAACTTTGGTAATTGAAGAAGCCTTTTTGTACCACTCGAATCAACGCGCACTCTCTTAAGCTTTAAAGACATCCGCGCCAATGGTTTTCACGTAGAAACCAATGAAGAAAATGGCAAAGAATACTTGTGCATTGTGAAGCACGCGGTATGTGGAAAAATGGTATTAGAAAAATGTCCTTTATATGAATCTGGGTTGTACTACACGAATATTCATGCACCCGAAGTGTATACTTCCTTGAAGACTGTTTTTAGAAGCTCTGAGTTATTTTCTTTATGGCATGGTAGATTAGGTCATCCTGGTCTGAGAATGATGAGAAATATAGTGAACAACTCACAGGGTCATGGCATTAATGTTAAAAATTTCCCGAATCATGAAGATTTTGTGTGCCCTGCATGTGCCACCGGGAAATTAATAACTAGACCCTCTGTCATGAAAGTGCAAAGTGAAATCCCAGCATTCCTGGAACGCATCCAGGGGGATATTTGTGGTCCGATTCAGCCCCTGTCAGGGCCGTTTCGATACTTTATGGTGCTCATCGATGCTTCCTCGAAATGGTCGCATGTATGCTTGTTGTCAACAAGAAACCATGCTTTTGCAAAGCTGATCTCGCAAATCATAAGAATTAAGAATGCTTTCCCGATCATCGTGTGAAGTCCATTAGAATGGACAATGCCGAGAATTTACTTCAAAGGCATTTGATGACTATTGCACAAAGAACAGGATAGCGATTGAGCACTCTGTCCGCACGTCCATACGCAGAATGGACTAGCGAAGCACTAATAAAGAGGATTAAGTTCATTGCCGCACCGCTTTGCAGAGTTGTAACTTGCCCAACACTTGTTGGGGACACGCATCTCGCACGCAGCAGCTCTTATCAATTTTAGACCGTCGGCCTACAACATCCATTCTCCTATGCGGCTTGTGCACGGATCATCCCAAGATCTCCCATCTTAGAAAATTTGGGTGTATGGTATATGTACCTATACCACCCCTCAATGATCGCAATGGGCCCTCTCCGCAAGTCCGGGATATACGTTGGTTATGAGAGTGCATCCATAATAAGGTATTTGGAACCCATGATCGAGATTTGCATACTGACCGGTTGGCGATTGCATTTTTGACGAGGATCGTTTCCGTCATTAGGGGAGGAAATCAACCTTTGGATGAAAAATGCCGGAAATCATATGGCATTCCACCGATCCCCGCACATGACCCCGCACTAATGAAGCAAATCAAGAAGTCCGAAGATAATTGATTTGCGAATTTAGCAAATGAACCGCTGATCATTTTGTGATCTCAAGGCGTGGTTAAGTCGCATGTACCCGCAAGGAATGCACCGAGAGGGTGGAAATACCAAAGAAAATAGAAGGTGTCCTCAACCTGCTCAGAGGCCTCAAAGAAAAAGAGCGAAATCGCTCCTCAAACCCAAAGTACCGGAGACGCCGGAGAAAAGCGGGCAGAGGACTTACCACAACCAATCACGAAAATGCCCCAAGGAAAGAAGGGGAGCAGTTGAGACTGCACTGGAAAGAAGCCAACAGAAAGGCAATTCCAGACTTGAATCTTCCATCAAGGAAGCCACGGAAATAATGTGTGCGCACACATAGGCGATGAAAGCTAAAGGAACTTGCTCTGCGATAGGGAATAACAAATAAGAGCAAGTAGAAGTGCATGAAGCACCCCATGAAGAAATGGCCATAAACTTTGTAATAACAGAGAATCCTGAATAGAGCAACACCAACGTTGATGCATACTTTGCAAAGAAGATTGCCTCAATCATTGATCATGATCTCGAGCCCGCATCTCTCGCAGAGTGCAAGAAAAGGCTAGATTGGGAAGAATGGAAAAGGCAATCATCTGCAGAGTTAGTCTCTCCGAACAAGAGAGAGGTGTTTGAGCTCAGATGCCGCACACCTCCCCATATAAGCCCGTGGGTCACAAATGGGTCTTTGTTCGGAAGAGAAATGAAAACAACGGTTGTAAGGTACAAAGCAAGGCTTGTAGCTCAAGGTTTCACTCAACGCCCGGAGTTGATTATGAAGAAACCTATTCTCCGGTCATGGGAGGAATTACCTTTAGATATTTGATCTTAATGGCGATCAACTTGAAGTTGAGAATGAAGCTAATGGATGTTGTCACAGATATTTGTATGGAAACTTGGATTCGAGATATACATGAAAGTACCTAAGGAATTCCTATCCCGAACCAAGATGGAGCAAATAGAAACCATGCATAAGTGTGAAATTGGAAAAATCATCGTATGGGTCAAGCGATCGGGAAGAATGTGGTACAATCGCTGAGTGACCTTCTCGCAAGAAAGGCTACACAAGCAATAAGATTGTCCATGTGTGTTTATCAATGATCCCGAATGGATTCAGATAATCTCCGTTTATGTAGATGACTTGAACATCATTGGGACGGATGAAGAAATTGAAGAGGCGTGCTCATACTTGAAGTCTGAGTTTGAAATGAAAGATTTGGGTAAAACCAAGTTTTGTTTAGGCTTGCAGCTTGAACATGTCCAAGGAAGAATCTTGGTACATCAATCAACCTACACGCAGAAAGTGTTGGAAATGTTTGGTTTTGAAAAAGCATATTCTGCAAAGACTCCAATGGTCGGAAGGTCACTCCAAGCAAACCTAGACCCATACAGACCTAGAGAAGAGGGGGAGGAAGTCCTGGGAGCAGAATTCCCATATCTGAGTGCAATTGGAGCGCTCATGTACCTTGCGAATAGCACTAGACCGGACATTGCGTTCGCTGTGAATTTGCTAGCTCGGTACAGTGCAGAACCCACCAAAAGGCATTGGAAAGGGGTCAAGGACATCTTCCGTTACCTCCAAGGAAGCAAAGACCTTGGTCTGTTTTTCAGAAGAAACAATGAATTGAATTTGGTTGGCTACGCCGATGCTGGGTACTTCAGACCCGCATACTGGCTATGTTTTCCTATGTGGAGGAACAGCAATTTCTTGGAAGTCGTCTAAGCAGACTCTTGTCTTGACGTCGACAAACCACTCGGAAATCATTGCTTTGTATGAAGCATCTCGTGAATGTGCATGGCTCAGAAGAATGGTTCACCACATCCAGAAGTCGTGTGGTTTGAACATTGAGCAAACTCCCACAATCATTTATGAAGATAATGCAGCTTGTGTTACCCAAGCACAAATGGGTTATGTGAAGAGCAATCTCACGAAGCATATCAACCCCAAGTTCTTCTATGCTCATGAATTGCATAAGATGAACGAGATCAAGATATTGCATACTAAGTCATGTGAAAATCTTGCAGATTTGTTCACTAAATCACTCCCAACATCTACCTTTGAAAGGTGCGTGAAAGGAATTGGGATGATGAGACTTAGAGAAGTGCAGATTTCAGGGGGAGATATTTCACATACTCCCACATGAATCTCGAAGATGAATTATGAATACCCAACATGAATCTTGAAGATCGGAATTGAAGTTGGGAGAATTGTACTCTTTTTCCTTAGCAAGTTTTTCATGAAGTTTTCTTGCATAAGGTTTTAACGAGGCAATTCGTGCAACATAGTAAGCGTATGCTATGTACTCTTTCTCCAAGTATTTTTCCCACTGGGTTTTTCTGGAGTTTTAACGAGGCATATGCATCTCGCGGCAAAGGGCCCAAGGGGGAGTGTTGGGAAACCCTAATAGCCCATTGAAGGCCCATGTGGTCCCTTAGTCAAAACCCTAGATGGCGCTTATAAAGGAGGGGTCCCCGATGTACTGTAATTCATTAGCAATAAAGAATTTCCGCTGTTGCTCTCCCTAAACACGTGTCTTTCTCTCTTTCTGTTCTCCAATTCAGATCTGTTCAGGAACCCCGGACTATTCGATAGCGAGGTTCCTTAACAATGATCATCCCACGCCAGACACCAACGGTTGCCTTTCTGTTCTTTTCACTTTTCGCACTGTTGGACTAGTATTTTGATGCGCCTTCATGCTCTCTGCATAAAAGTAGGTTGAGCTCTTTATACATTTTAGCATTGTTGCACATTAATAAGCTCCTTTTTTTTATAGGACAATTTATACATTCGATCGAGATTTTTCAAATGCGCAAAATCTTCATACATTTTAAATGTACTACGAGCATAGTGCATACTCCAGAATCTCATGCAAGTGTGTGCCATTAGGATCGAACAACATTCCTGTTCATGCGCAAGCAAGCTCACGTTACTTTACTGTGCAAGCCCACCGATTATTTGCCCCGATCTTTTAGTAACCATGCATGGGGTTCGGTGGTTAAAATAAGTCGTTAGCAGTTAAAATAATCAAATCCCAACATCCTCTGTGTCAGAAGCTAATAGCCTCCCGAAATCTTCATCGGTCTGTACTAATACTACTAGTTCTTGTCCTCTACGTTCGGATCTTAGATCCTAGCCAGAACTTGCGTAAGTACCATGTGGTACTCGTCGGTTTATATCATTTCCATGTGGCTATGGATTAGCAAAAGCACGAACAGAAATATAATTTTGTTGCTCAAATTAAGGATATTGAAGCGGGTCTATGGAGACAAACTCCTGCTACACCTACACGGATGCATGTGCGATTTTTACACCGGCACGGATGCTGTTCCGTTGGACGAGCAACCGTTAGATAAAGGTCGTGGAATTCACACTCAGTCTTTGTTTGAAAACCCAAAATCGCGGTCCGATTTGCCGGAGCTGCGGTTGCGGAAACGGCGAGAAGAGGAGCAGCCAGGTCATGTGGCAGGTGTGACGGTATTAATTGGATAGGGAAAACGAAAGCCGTGTCAATGGCCAACGGACAGGCGTGCGTGACATACTACTACTCGTTAGGGATATCTAGGACCCGAAGAAATTCGATGGTGTATTATATCGGACAGTTTGTATCGAATTTAGTATACCGTAAAAGACTTTAAGATTCTTCTTAATTATATACATCTCTTTGCATGTACAAGGAATTGGCCAACATCTTTTTGTAACATTCGACAAGTAGATTGTACTGACCTGCTGTGTAACAAAATTAGAGGTCGGTGTTAATGCATGGCTCCCTTCGTCGAGGGACCAAGCAAGTCACCGAAGAATCAAACTCCACAAAATTTGAACCAATTAACCGTAGCAGTAGTGCAGTACTACATACGATGGTTGCTGATAAAATTTTTCCGTCGCCTTGACTCTTCTCCCATCTATTTCGAGTTTGGGCGTACCGCGTACGTCGTAAATTCATTCTATACACGCTGTACATATTTGTACACGCTGAACAGAATCTTTTTAACTCGGGACTGATCAGCTCACGAGAGATCAGTTCAATCGATATTGTGAATTGATCTCTTTTCTAGCCATTTTTTCCATATTTTATTTTGCAAATTTAGCTCTATTTGGGATGAAATTATAAATTTAGTTATTTCTCCACACGAAAGGTGCAACGAGCAACACCTGTCCCTTGCCACGCTCGGGGAGCGCGTAAGCTAGCGCTGGCGCGCTCCCCGAAAACACGGCAGCTGGCAAGCGTAGTAGTGGGTGGTAAGTACAGGAGGAGCCGACACAACCGCAGGCGATAAGCGCGGGAGAGGAGGTGCCGAAACTGGCTAGCGCGGGAGGGAGCCCAAAATTTGCTCTCCGTAGTGGGGAGAGAGCTAGATTTACAATTTCATTTAAAAGATAGCTAATTTTTAAAAAAAAAATTAGAAAATTGATCGATTCCGATATTGGAAGACAACCAACTTATATAGAAGACAGGAGCTCGCCTTTCAGCGTGAAAAACCATAAACTTCGCCACAATCCCATATAAAAGATGCTAGCAAAACTGGGAAGTATCTCGATGGAATATCATCAAAACCGCTTTGGTTTAGGTACCCAATGAACATGAAAATTTCAAGAAGGTATATCTCAAATCTAGTTCAATCTATGTCGGAAATTTTAAAAATGAGAGAATTATGACAAATAATAAATCAAATGAAAGGGGAAAGACAAATTCACAACTAAGCTTCTCTTTGTTTCTGGAGTTTGATTCACAGCTAACATATTTTGAGTTTGAAGTTGAAATTTTGAAAAGCACGCTACAGCACTCTATAGACTACATCTACAGCTTCTTTCAAAAAAATTCATGTTCATATGGTGCCTAAACCAAAATGGCTTCCATGATTCATTGAAAGATGGGTTCCACCTAATATCTCCTGGCAATATTAGCAATGTGGCAAACTTAAATATAAATTAAAAAAAATTAAATATAAATTAAACATTTTTGAGAAATTTTGGTAACATTTTGTGAGGTCCAAAGGTAATGCTAATGATTTTGTAAAATTTCATGTCATTATCAGTCATGTGTATTTTTAAAAAATTCTGGCAGTACTACTGTCTTTGTATATACATTTCTATTTTTATTTTATAGGGGCACTAAATAAAGTTTAATATTTATGGAGAAAAAATTGCGAGGTTCTGAGGCAACGATAATGATGATGTAAAATTTTTAGATAATTATAAAATATGTGTATTTTTTTAAAATTCTAAAAGTGCTACTATCTTCGTATATGCTCTTCTGTTTTTGATTTTCTAGGGGCACTAAATGAGTCTAATATTTTTATAAATTTTTAAAAATGATCCTTGATCACTATTTATGATAAAATTAAAATTTTAGGTCATGATCAAGCTGGTAAATTTTTATAAAAAAATCTGAAAGTGTCTTTGTTCCTTTTCATTAATTGTTGCTTTTTATTTTCTAGAAGTACTAAATGAATTAAAAATTATTAAAATTTCTCTGAGGTGTTTTATATATTAATTGGGATTTATTATGAGTTTATTTAAATTTGATTTTATAATTTTCTAATTTTTTTCAATTTTCCTTGTCTTTTTTTTTCAAATTTTCCGTTAGTGTGCCAAAAATCGATAAAAATTGTTGAAAATCGGTGAGGAAACTGATATCACATAGGTTGCCGATTTTCGAAAAAAAATCATCGAAAATTGGTCGATTTTTGAATTTTTTTTCCACAGATTTCAAATTGTTTGACTTCGCCGTTCATGCGATTTCTAGTGATTTTTGAAGATTTTTGATGCCGAGACGCTGGCGATTTTCCGGACTAATTTGGTATTGTTAACCCTTCTGTTCTTATGCCCAGACGCTCGTTTTAGTGCGCCTGGGTCCCAGGCCAGCGATTCAGCGTCCTTTTGTTTGATCCAATGTCTTGCTTTCCATTCACTAGTTTCAGGTAGGCCTGGTAATTAGGCTTGCTCAAGGTTCACAATTTCGTTTCGAAGCCGAAAAACCGATAGCCCGACGATAGTGATTTTCGCAAGAAATTGTTCGAAAACCATGAAAAACCGAACGGTTTGAAAATTCAAAAAAATTGAATTCTACTCAAACCTACGCGCGAAAACCGCGATTTTTGACGAAAAACCGCTCTGTTTTCACGAAAAACTGACCAACAAATTAGGTGTTCCTACCAAACGGTGAAAACCGTGGTTTTTAACGATTTTCGAGCGGTTTTTAACGCATAATTTTTTTCAAATTTTTTGAATCTTTTTTAAATTCCACCGGTAAACCGCTCGGTTTCTGTTCTCGAACCAGAGTGGTACGGTCAAAAGCCGCGAAAACTGAGCGGCGGAATTGAATGGTTTCAAGTGGGTCAAGAGGCAAAAGGGTTGGATTTGCCTTCGAAATGGGTTGGTGTGTATTGAGAATTTGATATGGTTCGAATCTTTGGAAACAATTATGGAACGACCTACGGATAATCCCAATCACCATCTCTTTTGTTCATCTTCCAAGCTGTCTCTGATGCTACCTTTTCTATTCCAGTTGACACCACCGACATCCCCTCTGCGTCCTTGTTTCAGTTATATCTATTGCCTTCAATATATGCCTTTCTCCAACCTTCGCATCTATGGCCATATCGAAGTTATCCACCATCATCTCACTGTATTTTCTATTTTATTGTTCTTCTTCCATGTAAGTACGTAACCATAATAGATGGGTTGAGTTGGTAATATTTACTCTCTTAAAAGGGTGTGGGATTGCCGGCCTCCCACGCCCTCCACATCATCCATTTTATAGAAACCTCCCAGTTTTGTTTTTGCAAAAAAATCGCTCAGGGTTCTGGGAAATTACAAAGAGATCATGTTCTAGCAATTTTACATGAAGGCCCTCGGAGTTTTGGGATTTTACAAAGGGGTCTGCGCCGGCGTCTTTCCAGAAAACACCTCGGTGTTCCAGAGATTTAGGCAGAGATCCTACACGGATTTATGGGAAACTAGGAAGATACCCTGTTCTGGCGATTTTACATGAAGGTCCTTGTGTTTCGGGATTTTACAAAGGGATTTGCACAGGCGTTTTTGCAGAAAACACCTCGGTGTTCCGGTAGAAGATGAGACGGGGACAAGTCACAACTCACAAGAGTGAAGTGATTAGTTCCAAGGCATTTTCTGTGCGGACCGGACCACCTAACCCGCACCGTCCTCGCCTCTCGCTACGCAGCCTACTCTAACCCTTGCGCCGCGCGCTAGTATTACTTGCAGTTGCAGTTGCAGCCAACAGAAACTCAGAAAGTTACCTACAGCCACTCCAAGGGGCGCAAGAACCAGAGTCACGCCTCGAGTGGTGGGTGAGAGAGGAGTAGAGCAAGCGAAGCAGAGGAAGAGGAGCGAGCCATGGGCGAGGTAATGGCGGCTGGCCTCCTCGCCGTTCTTGGTCATGTTCAGTTCCCTGCCCAAGAAAGGTGGGATCTTGATGTGCTTTTATTGTGTGCGTGTGTCTGTGTGTGCAGGAGGAGAAGGTGAAGGAGGCGGCGGCCGAGAAGGGCAAGGAGGCTGAGGAGAAGAAGGATGAGGGGGCAGGGGGAGAGGAGAAGGGTGAGGAAAAGAAGGAGGATGCGCCGCCGCCGCCGGAGGAGGTGGTCATGCGGGTGTACATGCACTGCGAGGGGTGCGCGCGCAAGGTCAAGAAGATCCTCAGGGGATTTGATGGTAATGGAGGGGGATGTTTTCTTTTCATATGTGGTTGTGTTATTGGTAGTGTGTTTTTCTGGGTTTCTCTTAGGGCATTGCACAGTTTGCACTTTTAGTTTGTGTTTTTTTATGGCTATAAAAAGGAAGAAGAAACGTATTCGTTATCTCTTTTTTTGGTGTTGTTTGAGCTCCTGGTTTATTTTTTGAACTTTTTATTTTTATGGAATGCATATTAAGAGTGTTAGGTGTCTCCTTTAGAAGGCTTTGAGTGTAAATTGAAAAGCTATTTTTATTATTTCTGAAAAAAGATGCTTTTTCTTTGGAGCAGTGTATTTTTCGTTTTGCTAAGTTATACACAAAAGTTTCGTTTCTAATGAACTCAATGTGTGGAATCCAAGCAAATTCTAAGGGGAAAACTCGGAATGTTGGTTTTAAAAAACAGTTATTGTGAGTCACGGTGGCATTTGAAGAGGTCAGGTAAGCAAAGTTTGGGCTACTAGTTTTCAGATTCACTTAATTCGACCTTTCTCTATGTAAATGATGGGGGAAAAACAACTACAGATCCTCATAATCTCATGGAGAATCACAACCTCTAGTGTATGTCTCTCTCTGCAGTATATCTTAAAAAGGTGGTCTAGATTCCTTATAAAATTATTGGATTATGCAGAGATGCTTAACACATTTAAATCTCACCAAAATTTCAAATTATGTACTCTAACTCATAAATCGAAAGCTCGTAAATGTATCTCCAACAAGTGTGCCCACTTTGTGCAGTTGTTCCAAAAAAATGTGTGTTCCGTTTCCAATTATTGGTGTTCTGATTCAAAATGTTGTAGTTCATCAATGGAGGTACCAAGACTGAAATATAGTAGGATTCATCAATGGATCTACCAAATCTGAAAAGTAGTACTATGATGGAATGCAGGAGTGGAAGATGTTAGCGCGGACTCAAAAGCACACAAGGTGGTGGTGAAGGGGAAGAAGGCTGCTGCTGACCCAATGAAGGTGGTGGAGCGTGTGCAGAAGAAAACTGGGCGCAAGGTTGAGCTTCTGTCACCAATGCCACCGCCAAAGGAGGAGAAGAAGGAAGAGGAGAGAAAGGAAGAACCTGAACCGCCAAAACCTGAAGAGAAGAAGGAGGTGACTTATCCTTCCCGAGTAGTTCTTACTGACATTGACATTATTATTAGCAACTTGGACTAGCTTCCATCAATTGGCTTGCAGTGTGTACTATTGTTGTCATTTGTGTGATTTGGAGACTGAGATATTGATGTTTTGTTCTGTTTGGAAGCCCACGGCAACTGCCGTGGTGCTGAAGGTGCATATGCATTGTGAGGCCTGTGCACAAGTGATCAAGAAGAGAATCCTCAAGATGAAAGGTACATAATTTGTTGCCACAGCACAAAAGTATAACTCTCTGTTAGTTCACTGAAGTTTTGTTTCTGAGGGTGATGTTTTGTATTTTAGCAAGGTGAATTACACTGTCATGATTGTGTTGATCAAAGACAATAATCTGTTAAAATCTGATTATTTTTTTCTAGATACTATTCTTGCAAAAGTTGCAACTATGCATGATACAATATTCACTCCCTTTTGCTGCCTTGTACCCATGTGAGAGTAACATTGATATGAATTAAGAGTAAAATATATATATATATATATATACGTTGCGTGCGACGCGCGTGCGTTTAAAAAGCCCAAATTTAGATCAGAATAATCCAATTTTTGTTGCATATGGTTAATTACTGGTTGTTCAGATTGTAGGGATCAATGTCAAGTAATCCCCTGAACATTTGATTTTCTGCAGGAGTGCAATCAGCAGAGCCAGACCTGAAGGCTTCACAAGTCACAGTGAAGGGCGTGTTTGAAGAGGCCAAGCTCGCTGACTATGTGCATAAGCGCACTGGTAAGCATGCTGCCATTGTCAAGTCTGAGCCAGTTGTGCCACCTGAGAATGCCGGCGATGCCAATGCCAAAGACGACAAGGCAGCTGAAGGTGGTGAGGAGAAGAAGGATGAGAGCAAGGAGGAAAAGAAGGACGGTGGTGATGCAGGTGGGGAAAAAGAACAGGAGAAAGAGAAGGATGATAGCAATGCCGCCGGTGGTGAAGAGAAGGACAAAGAGAAAGATTCCACAGCCATTGCTGCTGCTAACATGTGTGTGCATTACCCAAGATTCAACTACCCTGGTGGATATGGTGTTCCTGGTTACGCCTACCCATACGCACCGCAGATCTTTAGTGATGAGAATCCGAATGCTTGCTCTGTGATGTGAAAAGTTCAAAAGTGGGAAAATAAGAGGGACATGATATATCTTTTAGTTTTGAAGTTGTGTTGCAACTTGCAAGAACAGCCCTTGAGGATGAAATTGGCAGCTTCAGGAAAGGACCAAGCCTTTTTTTGGCTAGAACTTCTCTTTTTGGTCTCTAACTTTTCTATGGTAATTAAAAAAGTGAACTCTGAATTTTGTCTCGAGCTCTCTCATGGACATTATCTTCTGTAAGCTAAAATCTAGGATTCTGCTTTGTACTTTATCACCTTTGGCTTTTCTTTTTTGTACAGATTGTATTATATTGTTAGTTTTGATATAGCTTGTTTCTACTTTGTTATTGTCTTCTGTTATCTTTGTGAACAGAAGAGGACCCCCTCTGGTTAATGTTGCTTGTGTTGTTGACTCGTTGGTGAACATCAATTTGAGGTTTGTCAGAGTTAATGAAAAAAGGTGGGGTCGAAGCTCTCTTTTACTTCTTGTAATGAATTTAGTAGAAACCTGGTGTTTGTTCCTTCCATCCCTGGTCTTGAACCATTTTGAGTGTTAAGCAATGCTAAGATAAGAAAAGGAAAGAATGTTAGGATATGCTATTTCATAACAAGAATTGGTCCTGAATTAAGCTCTAACTGTACCTACGTTTTCGCTGTTCCCTCTGAATTATGCATAGAAGGATTTTTCGGCTGTTATTGAGACCGGAGGCGTGTGGCTGGAATTCAGAGGCAGGAAGGATAGTAGTGATTCTCATGTGCAGCATGGCCCCTGGGGTGGGCATCATGGCTCGAGACTCGAGCACATACAATACAACCAGTCGATTCTCTTGCCTTTTCTCTCTCATGCCCGGTAGCCCGATAGCTCCATAGCAGCTACTCACGAGCCACAGCCCTGTAGGTTAGCGGAGGTTGCTGTAAATGGCCTCCGACTGAAGTCCGGTCGAGAAGAAGTTGCTGTAGTAATAAGGGTATGTTGGTGACTCCCCCATTGCGAGTGAAACAAAACATGGTAGTTACTGCGTCCAGTAAAGTGACTTGACTCTGCAGCCATATGCCAATCTGATGATGTACCATCAAATTCTCGTGATTCCGTTGTACTCTGCAGTAAATGTGGCTGTAGCTGTAGGCGGAGGCATCGAGCATTCGAGCTCATCATGCGGACGTTGAGTTTTAAAACTGTGCATGTTCAACAGTTCAATTAAGGATTAGTGTTGATCAAATTTGACAAGTACTTGGTTCGTCGTCAAATTTTGATAAGATTCCCTTCTTCTTTGGTTCTCTATGTCATTTTCATACCAAATTCTGATCAAAACATTGGTAACCGATTTATGGTCTGTTTGGTTTGCTTCTAATGGTTACCAATACTTGCCTTACTAAATTTTGATAGTGTTAATCAAATTTGACAAACATTTAATTTGCTACCAAATTTTGATAAGATTTCCTTCTCACTTGATTCTCTAGTTCATTTTCTTGCTAATCTTTGACCAAAACATTGGCAGCCAATTTGGTGACCAAATTTTGGTTCGGTAAATTTGTCATCAAAACAAACAGGCCCAATGACCAAAGTTTGGTAATGCCCAAGTTTGGTAGGGTTTAGTAAGATAAATTTATCATCAAACCAAACAGATCATATCTCTCCTTGCTCCGATTACCGCCTGCGTCGTAGGACAAGTGCGTTCAAATATTTTTCTCTCTCTAATAACATTTTGGTTTTTGTGCGATAATGTTATTTGGAGGTATTTTAGATGATCAGAGGCTGTTATATATTACGCATTTACAAATATACTAAGAACTAGACCCTACCTGCAGAAATTGAACGGTTTTCTTGTTGAATTCATGCAGCCCATACAAACATAATGGTCAAAGTTGCAGCTTCAAATAACGTGAAGAAGCCAGAGACGTCGAGAATCTGTCCACTGTAATTCTTCTTGCAACTGATGGTAGAACCGGGGCTGCAGATCTAGTGACCACAAAAGGGGAAGAACAGCTGAGGAGATGAGTGGGGACTGGGGAGATTGGACCAGGGCCAGATGCTGCCCATTGGCCGATGATCAAATGGATCCTACGAAAACGGGGTAGTACTGACCGGCAAGTGTATGATTATGAGCGCATGGTGGGCCTGTGGGGGGGGGGGGGGGGGGGTCAACTGTCATGTGTTTGTGCAGTGCACCCCCATGGGTATGGAGATAGCAACAGTCAGCGCGCTCATGCCATGCATGCATTTAGCCCTACTGCCCTAGAGCTGTTTCCCACCAATTTTTTTTGTGAAATTCTCGCGTTCGAACATGATCTTATAGTCCCAAAAAAAAAAGTTCACGGTGGACAGGGATGGACTGGACTGGGGTCCAAGATCGATGGTGCCAGCCGACCAAATTGTTCAGACTTGAGGCACATACAAATTGTTAAACTCAAATAGCATGTTCCCGTTTTACGAGATGCCTCGGTATAATTGGCTCCTTTGTACACTTTTTTTTCATTATTAGTCTTTTTTTTCTTAATGAAATTTGTAAATTTAACTTCCTCTTAGCTGCAGAAGCACCAGTAGACAACACGTATCACCTGCCGCACTCCTCTACCTCCGCAGGTACCTATCGAGCTCGGGTATTGCGGCGCCTCATCCTGCTGAGCTCAGGTACCGCAGTATCTCATGCTATCAAGCTCGGGTACCACAGTAGCTCGTCTGACGCGATGTGGGTAGTGTGAGCGATCTGCTGCGGTAGACGACACGTGTCATATGTCGGTATTTTCGCGGTCGAGAAAGAGACTAGATTTATAATTTTATTCAAAAGATAACCAAAAGTGCAGGAAAAAAATATACGAAGGTAACCAAATAGGGCAAAGCTTCGTTTCACAGTGCCCAAACCGAGCCACCCAGCTGGCCCAGTCAGCATGAGAGCGAATGTACCGGCGAGAATGCCGAAGACGGTAGAGGTAGATAGGTAATCCTTCCCTGGCGCCCGAAGCAGACAGGACCACCACACCATGTCCATGCCACGGCCCTGCCCTGCCCAGTATCATCGTCTGCGAGGCCGTGAGATCGTCAAAGATTTACATGTCGAGCAGGCACGCACGCACGTCCTTGTCATCCTGCGCGGACCATCTTGGCTCAAGGGTGCAACGTCTAGAGGGGTTTTAGGGATGCTAACAACTCACAATTCGAGATGCTCAAGTACTTAAGAATCCTTGAGCATGGTAAGTACTTAACAAGCTCAAGTACTTAACACAAGGTACAATCCCAAGCATGAAAGTTCATGCCCTGTGTACCTCATGTGCGTAGAAGGTGACATGTCAACACGTACTACTGGTCACACTACTGTAACAGGATGTGCCTGCCGTACGGCCATGTGCACATAAATTCCCCCTGTCTGCGTACTTGCCCGTTGTGGGCATTCGGGCTGCGTTTATATGGGCCAGCCCAAGACACAGCGATGTGGCTCAGTACGAAGCCCGGTCTGGCATGCTACTGTTCTTCAGGCCGTGCTGGGTCCAGAAATCGGGCGCGGTGGGCGGCCCAGCTCGATACGGCCGTTTGGGTTAGATATGTGCCGGTCTAGCATGGAGGCAGCACGTTGGCACGGAGGCACAGCCTCGCGACTCTCCCTCCCCGTTGTCGCCTCGCCTCGCATCCACCGTCGCCCCACCCGTCCTGCAACCTTACTGTGCTCGCGCGCCCACCCTGCCCGTCACCTTGGCTCCCGCGCCCGTCGCCTCGAATCGCCGCAAGCTCGTCGTCACCGTCGGTCGTGACCCGCGTCGCCGCTGTTGGGGAAGAGGAAGGGTCGACGGGGGAGAGCACGAGTGGAGGGTACTACTGCGCAGTGGCGCGCGTCGCCGCCTCGCTCGGTAGTGGCCGTCACCAGAGCCCACGCGCCACGTCGTCGAGCCGCGCCGCCTCGCCTCCGCGTCTTGGTGCCACCTCGCCATGCTCGCGCGGCCGCCATCGCCAAGTTGCCATCGTAGCTGGCGCGCAGGTGCTTGTCTTGCTGCCGTCGCCATGGTCCCGCGACACGCCCACCAGGAGACCGAGGGGGCACCAGGCGGAGGAGGCCTAGGGGGCTGTGGAGGGTGAAGGCAAAGGAGGGGGCGGTGCAGGGGGAGGAGGCGAGCGACGCTGTAGGGGGAGCGCGAGGAGGCGCCATGGTGGAGGAGACGACCTGGCGCTGAGATGGGCCGAGGGGAGAGGCGAGGGCGGTGGGGATGGCGAGGGAGGCAAGGGCGGCGAGGTGGCGAGGGCACGGGGAGCGGCGAGGAGGCTATCAGGAGGGGGTGGGGGAAGAAGATGGAGCGAGCGGCACAGGGCGACGGGGAAGGTGAGCCAAGTCGGGGAGAGAGAGCGCCAGTTAGGGGAAAGGGAAAATTTTGGGGGGAAGGGAGGGCAAAAAGGAAAAGGGGGAAATAGGTGAAAAAATGAAAGGAGAAAGAAAAAAGAGAGAGAAAGTTCAGGTATTATCTTTATTCCGGTTCTCTACGTTACATGTTTGGAGATAGAGACAAGGATTCACCTGATAATTTCGAAAGTAGACAAGTGTTGAAAGAGTGAAGTCTTAAAACACCTACCTGGCTCTATATGTCACTCTCTCTAACTCAATCCCACTCTCTCTCCCTCTCCTCAAGCGAATGAGAGACTGAGAGATTGAGAGAGAAACAGATTGAGTGAGAGAGTGGCTAATAGATTGAGAGAGAGACTGATCGACGAAAGGGAGAACGAGAGAGATTGAGAGAGAGAATGATCGGGCGAGAGAGATACAATGATCACGCGAGAGAGCGCGAACAAGAGATGTTGAGATAGAGAGACTGATCGAATGAGAGATATTAAGAGAGAAAGAGAATGATCGGGCGAGAGAGATTGAGATAGAGAGACTGATCGGATGAGAGAGACTAAGAGATTGAGAGAGAGAATGATCTGACGAGAGAGATTGAGAGAGACACTGATTGGGTGAGAGAGAGAGAGCAAGAGAGATTGAGAGAGAGCGAGAGAGGAGAGAGATTGAGAGAGAGGGCGAGCAGGAGAGACAGAGAGAGAGAGAGTGAGCGGCAATCAAGAATAAATAAAATTTAGTTATTTTTTCTTAATATTTGTGTGCACTGCCTCAGTTCTGTGCGTTTTTGGCTCCTTTTCTCTCATCGCATAGCAAAGGCAAATGGGCCGATGCGGACCCGGCCGCGCCCGCGAAGCGCAAATGGGCCATACAGGCTCGTCGGCGAGCGGCGAGACGCAATCTGAGACGACACGGTGGGCACGATGGGCCGTCGTGGCCCGGCACGGTTCAGGCACGAATCACGATGGTTCAATGTCAGGCCAGTCCGGCACGGCACGACGTCCACCTCTACTCAAACCGTCAAGCATCACATGGTGAAGGAACAAAGTTTACACCATCGCAGGGGAATTTTTCAGAATACGCCGAGGATTCTTTTCCACTACCGTTATTATTAGAGAGATTTTACGGTCAATATTGGTACTATATAGTGGGTAGTAGAAATCAAATTCAACTATTGATTTATTAAGAGTATTCCTACCGCTTTACTATCTAGCTAATCTGATCCATTGAATCGAAAATAATGAACGGTTCAAACTAAATTTAGTGTAACGTAAAATAGCTCTATCATCATCATCATCATGTTTTGGCTGAGATTTATGCTTGGTTTTTCTTACTTGGGATCATAAATCATTACTGACTGGCTAGGGACCAATGGTTCTACGGTGGCCAGCCACGTAGGCTGATCTAGGCTGGGTATACATGGCATCTCTAAAAATTTAAAAAATATAAGATATTAAGGTTTTAATGGGCTAAATTTGTTGATTGAGTTGATTCTAATCTTAGTGGTTTGTGATTTACGAACTTTATAGTTATTTATGTTATAATTTTAGCAAATTTCAAATGGGATGTGTTAGATTTATATTGTTGTAAAAATATAGTATAAAACTATAAAGTTATACATATAAAATATGTATCCTTATCGAAGATTTTCTAATTTCGCCGCTGCCGCCGCAGTGCACGTCGATCAACTGGATGCTCAAGACAGTCCAATGCGGGCGCTGAACGATCTGCGTACGAACGAAATTGGCCTGCGAAATTTTCGTAGCGCATCGTGGCAGACACTGGTCCTGAAACTCGGATGTACGTAGATCCATACCCTCGCCTGACAGTAAGCCTGGGACGGAGTGCAGCAATGACTTCGTTTCAAAATTTTACTTTGTACTTCTTGGATCCAAAATGGTTTTACATGATGTATCCAAACAGTACATGTAATGTGTCCGTAATTTGTTCACACGTTTTATTTACACTTGGCTGTGTGAGCACCCAAAAGCCATGTGAACTTGTGATAGATGTACATGTACTGATGTACATTGACCACGATGTAATTAGGGAGGGATTTTGGTCTGACAAATTGGAGGATTTGTCATCAGTTAGTGGAAACTCTATTTTTGTTCTGTTACATTTTTTTTTCTGAAATTACAAGGAAATCAATTTCCATAGGACATAATTCTATATATGCAGTATGTATCTCGTATCCTCATTGGCTTGTGGTCACTCTTTTCCACATTTCCTTCTTAAGAATAACACCATCTAACTCAACAAGCACAGCACCCAGATAAGGTCATCGACCCACTTGAATCTAAATTGAGAAAAAAAAAGAATCACATTGCCTATCACTAAATGAAAAGGTGATCGATGTGCATGCATGTTCGTGCCTTCGTGGTCCAAACAACAACAGAGAACACTGCGGTTGGTGTAGCAAAGTCAGCCAACAACCGTACAGCTTTAGTTTCCCAGAGATTGCTGCTTAGCTAACCAACAGTCAAACACCTACTGACATGTCAACTTAGCTGAGGTCGTCGTGCTCATAATCATAAGGAAAAAGAGGGGCGCAGGATAGACAAGAGTAGTTCTTCACTTTTCTAGTCGTAAGTGTGCACAAATCTTAAAGTAAGCGAAGGGACAAATAATTAACGTCTACAATTCAATCATATTTTTAATATTTATACAACTTTTAAAAAACATGAAAGTATCTTTCTTTTTACAAATATGACACCTTTATGAACGCCATTGCAAAATTAGTTCTATTCTCAATCGCGAAAGCACCGGAAGGTGATATATGTCATTTTCCGCGTTTCCCTACCACAGAAGTTCATCGAGGACCAGGACTGTGGCAGCATGTCTTTCGTGCTACCTACTACCTAGTCGCGGCATCGCATGCTCCACGCTCCTCACATGCTCTCTCACCCGCTCTTGCGTTCTTCAAGCATGGCAATGCTAGCTTCTGCACACCCTAGACGTAGCAGAGGATAGATATCGCCTGTCATGTTTTCTACGATAAGAAAGAAATTGAGCTAAATCTACAAATCCGAAAAGCTAGATTTGTAAAGAAGGGAGGGCTAGAAAAGCTATGACGTCCGACAAGAGCACACTGATCGAAGAGTTGGGAGTCAAGGCTCCTGTGTGCCAGAACCATGACCTGCGTGTGCATGGAAAGAATCAAGGAAACAATCGAAGATACCTAGGGTTCTTGGCCCAGCCGGACGGGAGAAACTAGCCCATGGCAAGCAGCGATTGATTGGGACATCAATCAGGTCAGATGGGATGGGTACGGCCGGCGGCATTGCCATTGCAAATATGAGTGATCCAGGGCTTCAGATTGGCAAATGCAAATCTTGGTGAGGCACTGAGGCTAGTTGATGAGATGGCCACTTGACATGAGCCGGCCATATGTTGCACGTACTACTGCGTAGCAGCAGCTAGGATAGGAGTATATCATTGTTTCAGGAACGCCTTTTGTGCAGCCAATTGACCAAAAACCCTTTTGGTGACACGGAAAGATTAAGAGCTGTAAAAGAGTAATGACCAATAGAATAATGACACGAGGCTCATGATAAAGGCTAGCATGTGATTATTTACTTTAAGATTTATACAACTTGTATTAGAAGATGATACGTAGAAAGCTACTCATAATCAAATGGTTTTATACGGTAGTGCTCTTGGGCCTTTTTTTTCCTTTTCCTTTTTCTTTCTTGAAGGCACTTGGAGTTCTTTCCCGTTCGTTTCAGGTCAAGCTAGCATAAGGTCGTCCATTGCCACATGATGAACTCGATCGGGGCCGGTCACCGGGGCCGGGCGGGGCTCAGGCCTCTGCGTCCCACTGAGCATAGTGATCGGATAGTGAATCCCCTACATGAATTACTTCTACTGTCTAAGTTTATAAGATTTATTTTTTAATATTTTTATTATAAATATAGAACATATTTTATATTTCAATACAAAATTAGCATGATATTCCATCTATACCATAATAAATATCTATCTTTACTGTATATTTGTTGGAGGAATAACTAACACTCTCTAAACATAGTTTGCAAGGATGTCTATGGGTCCTCGAACCTCGGTCCTAGGGAAGAAGGTGTCAGAGGACTTACCACCTAAGGGTCAAAGCTATCAAAGGATGCATCTATCCCTCGGCAGGTTCCGCAAGACAAGCAGACCCTGCAGCCCAAGAATATGCCCTAAAGACATGGCGGTCACTCGTCATATGGCTAGGCATGTACAACGCAACCGACAATTGATTATATGATATGCAGATGAAGAAACTATTGTTTTGCTTGGAAAAAATAATAATACCCCTCGTTTGTACTTATAGATTAAGCTATCTCAATGAGGAGTATTTCGGTAATTTGTACATAAAGAGACTATAAACACCCCATGTATCCCTCATTTGTACTTGAGCTCTCTTGAGCAATAAAAAAACACGTTCAAACTGGTGAGTCCTTAGGGACCTGTTCCTCAGAGGCAACCCCCATTGGCTCACCGACAGAAGTAGAGCGGTCCTCTCGAATTCCTGAACCTGTATAAATTTATGTCTTTTTTACCCCCGTTGGTTTCACGCCAACAAAAATATTCTCTACATGGATGCATTGGGTACAATGCTTATTGATAATAATTAGGGGTAATCTAGTCATTTGAAATGTCTTCTTGGTTTATGTGCCAAGAAGAAACACGCCTATAAACTTCGATGGAGGAAGTAATATGCATACGGGCCCACAAAACGATTTGAGTGCATGTGTCCTTTCTTGACTTGCCAAGGAGGTCTCGAGTGAGGACTAGGAAAGAAGAGGCAGTGTAGAGAGGGAGGAAGAAGGGAGAGGTGGATGCTCCATGGATTTGATGAAGTGGAAGAAGAGGCCCTCCATGTTGCTATATCGGGAGGAAGACGGGGAAGATGTGCTACAATCTGTGTTGTGGAAAACGATATACGTTCGATGGATGGATGTGATACCACTAAACGATTAATCACGACCGATTACTTAGAATTTAACGCATGATTTCACGTTCTTATTATGTAACGACCCTTCTTTTTGGTACGAAATACCAAGAATGATGATCTATGTGCGTATAGTACTAGTCCCATGATCAGTGACTAGCACACATATTTTCAACAACTGAAATCATATACATACACAATATTATATATTTATTAGCGGAAGCTGTTTATACAATAAAAACTTACAAGTCAAATTAAATTGCAGCGAAAATACGAAAGCCTTGTGTAGTATTACCATCTAAAACCTCAGGCAACTGATAAGGTATAAACCCTAGAAGATCGCATCATCAAAATTCCTGTACCCTGTGGCGAAGTGTATATCTTAGGGTCCTCTTCTTCAACTAAACCAACAAATAAGCAAGGGTGAGTACTTTCGTACTCAGCAAGACTTAAGGTGTATCGCAAAAGTGCAATAAGTGAAGGATATGTCAAAGGAGGCTTCTACGGTTATTTTGTATAAAGCGAATTTGAACATATAAATCGAATAGTAATTTGCAAACGGAATTTTGTAAGAGTGATTTTGACATGTATATAAATAAATGAGTATCACAGCATAGTATAACTCACAGTCCTCTATGATTGTGAGAATTGCATCATCTCATTGCCATTCCCTAGCATAAAATCTGAAACAAAGACTTTCCAATAAATATCTCCAATTCAAACCATTTTAAAAATACCAAAACTTCAACTATGTGATGACTTTACCATGACCGCGGGCGCGGCTTTTTAAAAAGATTTAAACTCTGCAGAGGTGGACAGCTTACCCACAAGAAATAATCAACTCTTTTTGCAGCGCGATTAGCACACTTCCTTTGGTATGCCGCAGAGATATCATAACAAAACCGTTACATTACATAGATCTAACTTTGCACCAGCCCAGCGATGACAAACCATCGCTATGGCGGTAGAAACAACACACCCAAGACATAATAGTTCATCTTTTTCATTCACACAGTAACTCTGGCAGTCCATCTCTGCCATACTTGTTTCAACCCATAGCAAGACATACACCGTTGCATTGGTATATAGAAACCCCTATGAGCAAACCTATCCATAATGCCGTGCTACTCCAGCCTTCCAATGTGCAAAGTTAAACCTAAGTAACTTAATAGGTTAAGGTCGTCCCATACCAACACTTGTGGTTGTACGTATTCTTGGCCTAATAACAATCCATAGCTCGGTCCTTAATCCGACCCAAACGATAATCTCCCCCTACACAACGTGTAAGTCCCATGCACATCCGGTTATTGCCAATAATCATCCGCGTAAAAACCATAGTTTTATTTTTAATTTTTACCCAAATATCAGCAACCTTTAATGTCATATCCAACCTTTTTAATCATATTCAATGTTTTTAAATTATAAAGAGCAACATGTTTCTTTACTAGAGCATGGCTAAGTATGATCATTATGTAATCGCGTATACCCATGTTGACATTATGTATTGTTTATCCTTATTCTAAATTTATCAAAGTTCATATGTCAATATTTATGAAGTAAGTTCCATGAGATAATAGGTATGTCTACCAGTATCGCAATATAGCAAATTTACAGAAAATACGCGTATGCATAAATAGATTTGACAAAACAAGACAAAACAAAATCAAAATACTAGGATCAATATGATCAAAGGGGGTGCTTGGCTTGCTTAGTTGGTTTAGAAATCGACTTGGGTCGAAGTCTTCAGTAGCAACTTCGTGTATGTCGGTATCTACACGTGATTACGTATAGCAATAACAATAGGAGGCAAAAAGAAATCAAATGAAACCAAATTCAAGAATAACTTAAAATATAAGGTTCTAGTGATAAAAATATTTTAAATGTTGATTTCTCATTATTTGAGTTCATTCGTTTGGATTATGGATCTTAGGGTTTGTATTATGCAGGGTTATGCTCTTAATAAGATTCAGATGCAAAGCGTGTTTAATTAGAATTGTTTCTACATAATAGGATGGTCTTGCCTTAGGGAGCATTATTTAGCTGATCATATTGGTATCAGTGTTTATTTTTTATATTGTATTCATTTCCTAATCTTATGTATTTTTAAAGTATTTGTTATAAGAGATTAAATTTCTTTTTAGGTTTGCGAATGCATCTTACATATATATGCAATCATTTTTGTAGTATTAGAAGGTCTTAACCTCAGAAGTGTCTTGAAACTGGTTTTTGCATCTTTTTGCTTTTATTTGAGAAAGTTATTCATGTTCCAATTATATATGTATATGGGAAACAAAATCTCAACTGCGTTTTGGCTCAGGCATTGAGGTTTAGGGAGGTTCAGATGGGTGTGGGGGAGTTCTGGGCAAGCCCTAGGTTGCTTAAATAGGCGCAGGAGGTTGGTGGCAATAGGGTGCCCGAGAGCTCGATCGCGACTAGGGTGTGAACTTAGCTCGGTCTTGTGGGCGACGCGATTCAACAGAATGGCAGTGGCACGAATTTCAGTGACATGGTTGGCATAGGGTATGGGCAGCTTGGCAGCGCATGGTGTGGCCAAGCTTGGCGGTACATGGGGCTTGAAATGGTTTGTGAGACCCCGTTCTTGCAAATAGGAACCTCAATGTGATTACTGTGCTATTCCCTTGATCAGTAGCTAGCACTCACATGTTTACAACAATTGGAATCACAACCACACCACAAATAATTACAGCGGAAACTAATATACAAAGAGAAGCTTACAAAACAGAGGATAGCAGCAAAAGAAGCAATATCTTGTAGTTTGCCCATCCGACCCGCAGGCAACTGACAAGGCATAAACTCTAGATAGAACACGACGAAGAAGATCCCGCAACCTGCGACGAGAAGAGACTCGAAGCCTCGCTAACTCATCCACCTAAAATAATAATTAAGCAAGGGTGAGTACTTTACGTACTCAGCAAGACTTGAGCAAAATCTATAATATATGCAGGCCATTTCAAAGGAAAGGCTAATACAATTAATTTGCATAAAGCGAAATTGAATTGTAAAACCAGTTATCATTTGCAAACGGAATTTATAAAAACAAGTTGATTGATAAGAAATATATACAACAATAAGTAATACTCACAGTCCTCCATGACGTGAGTTCGAATAATCCAAACCACAAGGTCCATCAATGTCATCCCTTCGACATAAAGCAACAGTTGCTAAAACAAGTTCAGACCAAACCCATTTTAGAAAATACCAAAGACTCTAGCATGGAATAACGTCACCAAGTGCCCTTGACCGAGGACGCGGCTAATCGATTAGATTTACACTCTGCAGAGGTGTACAACTTTACCCACAAGGAATGATCAACCTTTTTGCCAGATCAATTAACACTTCCTTTGGTGTGTCGGCAAGGAGATCATACATAGCCGTTACATTATCTAGACGTGGCTTTACACCAGCCCGGGACGTTAACCCTCGCCCTGAAAACAGAGACACTCACCCAAGTCGTGGATCCACATTTATCACACACAACACCACGTCTCTGTCCAGGGCAAGGCGTACACCGTTGCATTGGTATGTAGAAACCCCTACAGACAGACCTGTCCGGAATGCCTGTGCAATCTCCCGCCTTCCATAGATGCAAAGCCACATCTAAACAACTTAATAGGCTAAGACCCGCCCATACAAGCCCTCGTGGTTGTACGAAAACATGGATCTACCGTCCCATTACTCAGTCCTTAACCCGACACGGGCGATACTCCACCCTACACTACGTGCAAACCCGTCTGCACATCCGGCTATTGCCAATAATCGCCCGCATCAAACCATAGTTTTAATTTGGGGTTTTTAGCAAACTACTAGCAACTATTTTCCCAAAAAGGACCATTTAGGTTCCATATAAAATATTTCAGGAAACAATTTTAATCATGATCATCTGCCCCACAAAAGCTAAAGCATGGCTAAGCAAGGATAACATGATCACATATACCCAATTTGGCATTAAGTAATGTTTAGCCCTATTCTGAGGTTATCAAGGTTCACATTTCCATAATTAACAAGGAGTTTCATGTTGACGAATACTAATAAAAAGGATACCCCAACAGCCCGAAGCGACGAGCCAGCGGCCTCAAGCATATCTCCAAACAACAGTAGTGCCGGCCGCCCGCGCCGATCGAATCGCTGCGAGACGCGCAAGGCATCCGCTCCCGACCGGCGAGGAAGCGAATCCGACCAGCATGGCGCCCCGACCCCCTCTTGGCGGGGCGGGATCTCCGACTCAACCAAACCAAGGTGACGAGCGCCGAGTGCGCGTGTCGTCCTCATCGGCCTACCGCCACGCACCCTCGAATAAGGTCAATCAGGCGACTATACAAGGGCGGTGGCTCCTTCCCAAGAAGATCCGTGATCAGAGAAGACAAAGCTTCCAAATTTCATCAACGATCCACGTGCTGACGAAGCGCGCGCTCCTCCCGAGGCACCAACGTCCACGCACCTCGGCGTCGGCGTTCGCAAGGATCACGAGAGGGCAAGTACGCTACTTCCGGAAATACCTAACCTCCCCGACCACCAAGGCTACCAACCCGGCATGGGCAAGGCGGGTGGCGACTCGGTCCACGTGACGAAGGACCGAGCTCCTAGCGTAGGTCACCTCGCTTTCCTCCTAACTCTCGATGTAACCTCGCCCCTTCCTTACAGTATAAAAGGAGGTGGCTAAGCGATCGTGGGGCAACGAGCAAGAACAAGAAAGGGAGAGAGCGCTATCAAACCCATCTCGCTAAGCCATTGGCATTCTCGCTTGTAAAACTTTGTGCAGTCATCTGTACCAAGAGTAATACAACACCACCACACACGAACTGGAGTAGGGACCTTCACCCGAACGATACATCTTGGACTCACGAGTCTAACCATTCAGGGAGTGGAACGCGCGACCCCCTAGACTTACAAATTTACTTGCCGGCGCTCCCGAAAACGCCGACAGTTGGCGCGCCAGGTAGGGGACTTCGCGCGTCTTCATCACCATCTCCGGATTCCGTTTATCTCCCTGATGGCATCCACCGCTGCGACGGCATGATCTGCGCAGGGAACCGGATCCGCTCGGCTCCTCGACCGCCGTCACCCCGACGGGAGGGCTCACGCTTCGTCCGCCGTCTCGGAAGACAGCGCCACGAGAGCTTGGGCGTCCTCTCCGGCGACCGCTAAGCTCGGCAGGGCGCCCAGCCCCGGTTTAACCCGAGGAGTGCTCGCGCGGCTCGGCGAAACTCCGTAGGCCGGCGGTGACCATGTCACCCCGTAGGCTTCGCGATCGGTGGCGATGGTCGGCTACTGCGGCCTCCATCCACGAGCGCTGGAAGACTCTTCCGGACGTGACTCGGCCCGACACGAGTACCGCCGCAGCGGACTCGCGAGTGCAACATGGCGAGCACCGTCGATTGCCCGCAGCCTCGTGGCGCGGGACCTCTGTCCGAGCGCGACTCGGTAGCGCAGGAGGAGGAGTGCCAACATGAGCGTCTTCGAACGCCTTCCAGACCACGCCGTACCGAGCTCCAACAACAGCGCAAAGAGTTGGAGGAGCGAAGGATCGAAGCTCGGCCGGCTCGGGCCAACTGGAGGCGGGAGGGCTCGAGGCCCGCAGATGTGCTGGCGGCAGCGCCGCCGGCGTCAGCACACCAAAGAAAGCGGAAGGGTCCGACGGTCCTCACTTCTTCCCACGCCCGGTCAAAACGTGGCGCGGCCGCAATGCGCCGAGGCCTCCGGAGCCGACCGGCCGGAGGCCAAGGCCACCTACCAAAACCTCCGGTGGTAGAGCACGCGGCCGTCGCAGACATACACGCCTCGGCCCTATCGCTCGGCCACCTCCGGCCACCGGGCCCGTACCATTGTCTGGCCGGATGGGTCCGCCACAGCGTCGCCGCGCCGCGAGCCACAACAGCCTCGCGGCGCCCCGGCGCTAACGCCTCGGTGATGCCTACGACATTCGCGCTACCCTTGAGGCGCGAGAAAGATGGCGGAAGAGGCCGCCACTCACGGGTTGCGGCGGCGGGCACCACCATCGCAGGCCCGAGCCCCGACGGTCTGGACGCGGGCGTTACGCTGAGGATCCGCCAGCGGACTTCCCTGCCAGATTCAGCGCCTACCAACATTGCCAAATACAGGGCCACAAACCCGTGTGTCGGCTCAAGATTACCGGCTCGCATGCCGGGCGGAGGAGCTACGGATGACCTCTTCATCATCCAATACCTTCCCATCTACCTCGCAGACTCGGCCGAGCTCCTGGCTCGAGTACTTGCCGCCAAAACCATCGGGATGGACCGACTTGAAGGCCTCTTCGTCGGCAACTTCCGTGGCACTTACAGCGCCTGAAACTCCTAGGACTGAAGGCAAACAAGCAGCCAGGGAAACCTCGGGACTACATCCGCGGTTTTCCGCCCGATTACGAGCTCCCGACATCTCCGACGATGTCGTGGGAGCATTCATCTGACACCTCTCTCGCAAGGCCTTGGTACACAAACTAGGTTGTCTCAAGCCCGAACTACCAAGGAACTCCTCGATATCGCCACCAACCACGCCTCCGGCGAGGTACATGGGGCCATCTTCGAGGGAGGAAAGGCCCAGCCAGAACCCGGCATCCGCATCGGGTCCCCTTCTGACCGCTCCGACAAACGGAAGCGGCACGGGAAGCAGATCCGTGAGACCCAAGTGGTCGCCACGGTCGACCGCCCTGCCAAGCAGCGGGCGCGGCCTACCGTCGCCCCGACCACTTCGAGAAATTGATGGACGGCCCATGCGAACCATGGGTTCTCCGTCAAGCACAAGCACCGGATCGCTAAGTCTGGCGCTATCTCTCTAGCGTCCCCACCACGCCGCGGCAAAGGAAAGAAGCCCGCGCGCCCGCGAACAGCGGAGAAGAAGGCGACGACGAGTTCCCCGAGCCCGACGGCTGCCTCATGATCTTCGGAGGACCGGCTTGCTACGCCGACAAGCGTCGACTCAAGCTCGCTTACCGCGAGGTCCACACCGTCGCGCCGGGCGTCCCCCAATATCTTCGGTGGTCGGAGTTCGATCACCTTTGATCGAACCGATCACCCGATCGCGTCCACGGTAGGAGGTACCGCTGGTGGTCACCCGTCGTCGGGCAGCGCCTCACGAAGTGCGATGGGCGGGCGGCGGCCTTAACATCCTCTACGTTGAGGCGTTCGACGCTATTGGGGTCCCGCTCAAGCCTCCGGCCAAGCAAGGCACCTTTCCATGGCGTCATCCCGCCAAGAAGCCCATCCGCTCGGCGGTCGACTGCCGTCACCTTCGAGGCCGGAAACTTCCGCGAGACCCTCACCTTCGAGGTCGTGGATTTCCCGGCGCCTACCACGCCATCTGGGAGGCCATGCTACGCCAAGTTCATGGCGATCCCGGCCACGCTTACTCAAGATGAAGATGCCCGACGCATGGAGTCATTACCGCGGCATCATCTTTCCAGCTTTGCCTTCAATCTATGGCCTTGGCGGTGCGAGCTCGCCTCGGCGATCGTTGCCTCTGCGGAACTCAACAAGCTCGGGAGGAAGCCGAGTCCGTCCCCGAATCCAACAAATCGGCGGGATCCTTCAAATCCGCCGAGGACACGAAGGAGGTCACGGTCGATCCTCGTGATCCGACCAAGACCGTCTTGGTCGAACCACGCTCCCGCCAAATAGGAAAGCGCTCGTCGACTTCCTCCGCACTAACAAAGATGTCTTCGCATGGAGGTCCTCCGACATGCGGGCATTCAAAGGAGGTCGCCGAGCACTCCTTGAGCGTCGACCAGGCTCAAAGCCGTCGCCCAGCCTGCGCCGCCGACGAGGAAAGCGCGGGGTTATAGGAGAGATCGCCAAACTCTTGGCGCGGGGTTAAATAAAGAGGTGCGCCACCACGAGTGGCTAGCCAACCTCAGTACTTGTAAAAAGAAGAACGGGCAATGGAGAATGTGTGTTGACTATACGAGTCTCAACAAAGCATGCCCCAAGGACCCATTCCTTGCCTCTTTCCTTTACGGATGCCTACTCGGGCTACCACCAGATTGCGCTAAAGGAGTCCGGCCACTCGCGACTTCCTTCATCACTCCGTTCGGCTCGTTACGCTATGTCACAATGCCCTTCGCTGAAGAACGCGGCGCTACATACCAGCGATGTATGCAAACGTGCTTCAATGACGGATCGGCCGCAGCGTTGAGGCGTATGTCGGCGATATTGTCGTAAAGACCGGGAAGGTGACGACCTTATCGCCGACCTAGAAGAGACTTTCGCGAACCTTCGGCGGTTTCGCATAAAGCTCAACCTGCAGAAGTGCGTCTTGGGGTCCCCAAAGAAAGCTCTTAGGCTTCATCGTCTCTCAGCGAGGCATCGAGGCCAATCGGAGAAGATCTCGGCGATCGCAGGATGGGCCCGGTCGGCAACCTCAAAGGGGTCGGTGGCCGGATGCTGGCGGCTTTGAGCGTTCGTGTCTCGCCTCGTGACAGCGAATCTTAGCTCTGTTGCTCAAGAAATCGACCGCTTGATTGGACACGAGGCTGGGAGGCCTCACCCGCAGAGGCCTTCCTTCCTCGCCTCGATCCTGATCGCCGGCACGGGTGAACCGCTGCTCCTCTACATCGCCGCCACTACTCAAGTCGTCGGTAGCGGCCCTCGTGGTGGGCGGCGGAAGAAGGCCGTGAGCTCAGGTACAGCGGCGGTCTACTTCATCGATGAGGTACTTTCCGAGTCAAGACTCGGTACCAGTGCGAAGTTACTCTCGCGGTGCTCATCGCCAAAGAGGAAACTCGTTCACTACTTCGATCGAAGACGCCATCACCGTGGTGACCACGCCCCACTAGGCGAGATCATCCACAATCGCGATGCCTCGTGAAGGATAGCCAAATGGGCGCTCGAGCTTAGCGGCCATGGCATAATATCCGTCCCGGACGGCGATCAAGTCGCGAGCTCGGCCGACTTCGTCGCCGAGTGGACCGGCCGAGCACCACTAGGTGGTGAAGACCCGTCTTGGACAATGTACTTGACGGGTCTTACACCAAGAATGGCGCGGCGCGGAGTCGCCATCATCTCCCGCTCGGAACAGGCTGTCGCCATTAGGTTGCTCTTCGGCGCGACCAACAACATTCACCGAGCACGAGGCTCTCGTCAGCGGTCTCGGATCGCCGACCTCGGTGCCCGCCACTCTCGTCCACGGGGACTCCAAGCTTGTCGTCGACCAAGTCATGAAGGCTGCGGGCCCAGAGGCGCCCGCGTGGCAGCGTCTTGTCGAGAAGTACGCCGGCTCGAGGAGGCAGTTCAAGGGTTTCGAGCTTCACCATAGCTACCGACGCTACAATGGCGAGGCCGATCACTGGCCAATCTTGCCTCGGCGAGCCTGTCCCGCCCGGGATCTTCGTCTCCGACCTCCTGCGGCCGTCGGTTGGACTCGGCGGTGGCGGCCACCCGACCAATCCGGCCGATTTGCGCCCGGCCAAGCCGTGGTCGAGCGTAGACTTGGCGGATACGCCCGTGGTGTGCTAGCACTTGAGTCCGACCGAGGAGGCCCTACATCGACCGTTTGTGGACGGGTCACTTCCCGAACCGACCGCGGCTCGCCCGGCGAGCAAAATCCTTCGTCTGATCGGCCCGGACCTCTACAAAGGAGTCCTCTCGAGGTCCTCCAAAATGTATCTTGACCGACCAAGGAAAGCAGTGGCTGGACGACATACAGGTAGTCTGCGGTCACCACGCAGCACCCCGATCTCTTGTGGGAAAGGCCTTTCGACAAGGTTTCTCTTGGCCAACCGTTGTGTCGGGCCGAGAGCATATCGTCGCACTGCGAAGGATGCAGTTCTTTGCTCGTGACGCATCTGCCAAATTTTGCTTTACAGACGATCCCCATCACGTGGCCTTTGCCGTCTGGGACTCGATTTGGTCAGACCTTCAGAAAGCGCCCGGAGGCTTCACCCACTGCTCGTCGCGGTAGATAAGTTCACCAAGTGGATAGAGGCCAAGCGGCCGTGGCGCCACGTCGGTACAAGCGGCCATCTTCTTCGCGACATCGTTTTTAGGTTTGGAGTCCCAAACTCCATCATCACCGACAACGGAACACAGTTCACGGGAAGAATTTCGACTCGTGGCGACTTCAACATCCGCGTGTCGATTGGGCGCGATAGCCCATCCGCGGACTAACGGCGGTCGGCGCACTAACGGCATGATCCTTCAAGGACTCAAGCCGCGGATCTTCGATCGGCTCAAGCATTTCGCAGGCGGGTGGTAGCCGAGCTGCCCTCCGTCCTCTGAGTCTGCGGACCCGCCGAGGCGGGCCGGGTTCACACCCTTCTTTATGGTGTTGGCGCCGAAGCCGTTTTGCCCATCGACACGGAATACGGCTCCAGGATTGCAAGCCGATGAGGCTCGGGGCTCGCCACGCAACAAGACGCCATCGACCACATTTCGGCGAGGCGCGCGGCGTGGCCGATCTGCGGTCGGCGGATATCAACAAACCTGCGCGCTACCACGGCCGCCAAGTTCGAGGGCGATCCTTGTGGCGGCGACTTGGTTCTGCGTCGGGTCGGACAACCAAAGATAAGCTGGTGGCGCCCCTGGGAGGTCCTTTCACCGTCGTGGAAGTTCTCGGAGCACGACACCTTCGACTCAAGGGCGATGGTAGCATCCTCCTAATGCACGGAACATTGAAAAGTTAAAGCGATTCTATCCTAAGCTCTTTTCTTTTTCTGGTATAAGTCTTTGCCTTTCTCCCAGCCGAGCACACAGTAGCCACGTGACGACTCGGGGCGCCGTCGGCGCCCAGTTCGAACCGCTCCGGATGGTGTCAGTGCGGTCGGTGACCCGGCGATCCACGAGGTCTATCGGCGGTAACCCTCTCGACCGAGTGCTCGGCCTCGCCCAGCCCGGCTATGGTTGCCCGATAGCACTCGCGGAAGAGGAAGCACTGAGTGGGATGACCTCTTGGTCGATTAGGAACAATCTTCCCACACGAACTCGGCTAACTCACGTACTCATGTGGTGGTGACCCGACTAGTCACGAGTCTATCCCAGCGGTAACCCTCTCGACCCGGCGCTACGGCCTCGCCCGGTGGTATGGTTGCTAAGTAGCACTGCGGAAGAAGGAAGTGCAAGTGGAAAAACCTTGGCCGATCGGGAACACTCGAACCCCATGAGTCGCGTAACTACCGCATAAACAAGACTCCTATCCTCTTGACCCTCTCAAATTGACCCGACCCTACGCATAGCGACCCCCTGGTCCTTGAGGCTATGGTCGGTCAAACCAAGCGCAAAGGAGAGCAAAGAGGCAATAGGGCTTACAATTACTTACGATCGTTTACACAGCAGTCTTTGCAAAAAAAAAAGGGGGCTAACTTCTTTCTTCCTCTTCTTCACGGTGGCGGCCAAACGCGGAGGAGGAGGACTGGCATCTTGGAGGCGACCTCGGGCGGGGCGTGGTGGCGATCTCGAGCATGCGGCTCGACACGAAGCTCGAACACATCGACCTCGTCGTCGGTCGGTTCTGGCGATGCCGCTACTCTGCCGCGGAGTCGATGCGTCGTGATGCGAGATGGTGTTGACCAGCGGCCGTGAAGCTCTCAAGCGCGGCCGCCGTGACCGCCGCCTCTTCTACTGAATCGGCACTCGGGCGGTAGCGGGGCAAGGGCACTCGGGCTGCCCGGCTCAGGGATCTGATCGCGAACCTCCGACCGGCCTTGCGGAGCCTCGGCTCGGCGCTCATCTCGGCCCGACCGTCCTCGGCAACCTTCAGCGCCGGGCCTCGTCGGGCCACGATCACTCACGTCGCGGGCGTCGACCGTTCTCTGCGCCTCCGCAGCGGCCTTCCGATTCTGCGCCTCTGCGGTGCGGAGATTTTGGATAAGTTCGCCCAGTGGGTCGCACCTAAACTTAATTGAAGAATTGGGACACTTAGGCGCGGAGTTGATGGTTGCGGCTTCGGCTTGGCGCCTCGTATGAAGTCTTGGCTCGGCCGGCTCGCCGACGATCGCGCTTCGGGCGAACTTCGGGCGGCGTCCCGAGCCTTATTCGCTCGGTCGCGGGCGTGTTACTGCGTCTGCGCGATCCCCCCGCGGCAGCGGCATCCTTAGCCTCGATGACCTCCATCGGGAGGACTCGGTTCGCCACTTTCGCCTCAAAGCCTCGGCTCTAAGCGCTCATCATGAAGGGCCTTTGTGGCCTCTTCAAATCCTTGGCGGATCACCACCGCCTCAGGCCGCCTAATGCCGGGGGCCTCTGGGCTAAGCGCGACTCAAGCGCTTGCCGTTGCACTCCTCCCGTGCCGTGCCGCCCATTATTGTCGGGTAGCTGCGAAGGCTCGACACACGCCGCATGGCGAGCCCACAAGTCTTTGCAAAAATGTGGACACTCCGTTAGGCGCGCGAAGAACTATCAAAAATGTAGCCGAATCAGGAACTTTTGGTGACCTACAGGCGTGGCGTTGGACTCCCAGACCATCATATCCGGTATACTGGTGGAAGACTTGAGCAAGGGCGGACCTTCGCGGATCTGCCCTATCTCGGCCCGTCGTCGGTTCTTAGAAAGGTTGCCCACTCAGCTGGCTCGCTCTCCTCGCCTCATGATGCGGGCAGAGGAATTACACCGTGGCCGCGCCTCCGCTCGCCCGTTCAGCGGGGCGCCACCGTCCAAAGCACCATGGGCAAGGGTGGCGAGGTCAACCCCAAATCCCTCGGCGACTGCGCTGAGGGCATCGGTCGGCACCTCCCCACAGGGCCGGTCGGGCACCTCGCGTCGCCGGCTCGCCACGGTAGCGCGATCAGGGCGCGCCATTGTCTCATCCTCAGAAGCAGCGATCACGTCGTCGGAGGAGTCCCGCCGGAGCGCGGAAGTTCTTCTTGAACACGACCTCGGGTGGGGCTCTGTCCCCTCGAAAGCGACGCGCCCTCGAGCAGCCAAGCCGCGACAGCCAGCAAACAAAGTCAGAAATCACAACGCCGTTACTTGCGGGGCGATGTGTACGCCCCACGATCACCCGATATAAGTGCGTTTGCGTTGCAAAGATCAAGAGTCGCTCGGGCGGCTTTGCCAAGAAAAATGCTCCAAAAATAAAATAATAATACACTTACAAGGCGGGCGGGTGCGTGGCGCGCCCTCTTTGCTTGGCCCCGCCAGGAGTCGGTCGTGGTCGCTTCACTGAAGCCACCTCCGGTAGAGGCAGCTGCGGCGACCGCAGCGCAAGATCACCCGCTGGGGATCCGTGTAGCACGGGCCCGTGATGCCGCCTCGGCGGAGTCCACCTTTCGGGCCGCCGCCGTCGGCGGTCGAGGAAAAAACCCACCATAGGGGTGGCGGGAGGGCCTCCGCATTGTCGATGGAGGTTGTCCCCGGCGGTGGTCTCGACACATCCTCGCCCGTGCCGCAGCGCTAGCGTTCGCCTTTCTTCCTCCTCCTTTCCTCCTTGGCTTCTTGCGGGAGAGTCGACCTCTTGTCCTCGCGGCCGATGCGCCGCGCTTCCTTATCCCGGGAGCGGCGCTGGGAAGACATCCCCATGAGCCTGAGAGGATCACGGGAATGTCGGTCAAGTCACGAAGGACAAAGAAAGAAAGCGAAAGGAATTTCAGGCTTACAGTTCGTGAAAAAGCGCGAGAATGGCTCGGGTGGCCATCACGCGACCGCGATGGCGCTCCGCCCGTAGCGGCCGCCACCAGAGCCTCCACCTCGAGCGCGGCCAGCTCGGGTTGGCCATCCTCGCCCGGTCGGACGGCCCGCATGCCGGAGCGAAGTGCGGCTGTGCACAAGTGGTTGCAGCATCCCCATGAAGCGCGCACAACCCGTCCCGGTGAGCCCGCCTCCTTTGAGCCACGATCGCTCCCGATCGGGGCGGCTATTCTTCTCCTCTTTTGGCGCCCAGTTCCACCGTTCCTCCGCCATGGGAAGCTCTCCCGGTAAAGCGAGTATTGTCATTGCGGCGTTTGAGCGTGAAGAGGAGCCATTCGAACGCCGACCCTTGTTAGACAGGCGACTTACCTCCAGGTACTCCGTGCTCGGCCAGGCGAAGGCTGGAGGGCGAGGGCCACCAGGCGCCCGTGTCAAGCGTAACTGTCCTTCGAGCCTTGCACGGAAGAAGTGCCTCCTGGCGCCCGATGCGGCTCGATCCCCAGAAGGCTTCGCCGTGATGAAGATGGCGATGTGGAGGACCCCATTGGGTTGAGATGGTGCACCTCCACCTTGTAATGAAACACTTGACCGGACGAGCGGGTGCGGCGAGCAAAGCGGCTCGAAAAACAGGCGGGCACCACGATCGTCGCCCGTGGCCTTGGTAGTAGCCGTCGGCACCCTCGGTAGGAAGGTCTGCGGCATAAGGAAGCCCTTCTTCCCAAGCGGCGCCGCGCCTGTTTGTCTTCTTGCGAACACTCCGTACGACATCTTCACAGGGAGGCAGCGGAAGGTGAGAAGAAAGGTGGAGGTTTTCTTTCCTTAGCTCTCGGTGCTCTTCTTGTTTGAGGCGAGAGGCGAGAGAGGGCAAGAAAGCGTGACCACTCGAAAGCACCAGGCGTATTTATAGAGGGCGAGCGAGCGCCGGCCAGCGGCGCCCGTCAATGAGCGTCGCGACCACCCTCGTCTGTCCTTGCCCGGCTGTAACTCCGGTTTCCAATACCACTCCGCTTTTAATCCTGTCTTGTCGGCGTCGAGAGCCATAAAGGCGCCGCCCAGAACAGCGTGTCCGTAACCTCTCGGTCTCGCTTTAGGCCGGAGCAGTTGCTTTCCGGCCAGCGCGAAAGCCAGCTGGCGTGCGGCCCAAGGCGGCAAAAAGCTTTGTGGCTTGCGCGAGGGAGCCAGTGAGGTGTGGGTTCAAAGAGCCTACCCGCGGATGGGTATAAGCGCCCAGCCAAAACTTGAGCAAGGCGCGGTGAGGTGAGCCACGGTGGGCCCTCGGTTAGGTCGGTGGCGGCCTAATCACCTCTACTACGCGTCAGAGACCATACCCGCTCTCAGGAGCTCATCAATGGCGACGGCCGGTGTGCTCTGGGTGGCGGGCGACCTAGAGTCCATCACGGGATTAGTAGAAAGGTTTTTATGGGTGCGCCACAGCGGGGCGAGGACACCCTACTCTGGGACCGTCGCTCGGAAGGTCCCCAGGCGAGACCTCCCGGGACCGCTCGGACTACCGCTATTAGCTCCGACCGCGGCGTTCAAACCAGCGTGGTGGCGCGCGTGCTCATCCCTCCAGTCCCACTGCGGATGGGGTATACATGTGGGATAGGCGGCCATTCCTCTCGCGAGCTACCCTGCGCGACGAGGACTCAGAGAAGGATGCCCCACGTCCGGCTCGGCGGTAGCGAGCACTCACGTCCGGCTACGACGGTAAGCGAGCACTCACGTCCGGCTCGGCGGTAAGCGAGCACTCCACGTCCGGCTACGGCGGTAGCGAGCACTCCGTCCGGCTCACGGCGGTAGCGAGCACTCACGTCCGGCTACGGCGGTAAGCGAGCACTCCGCGTCTAGCTACGGCGTTAAGCGAGCACTTTCGGACACCCGAACCTCCGAGAGGCATCCGGTCGTCCTGCCCGGCCAAGAGCCTTTGTCTAGCTACGGCGTTAAGCGAGCACTCGGACACCCGAACCTCACGAGAGGCATCCGGTCGTCCTGCTGAGCCAGGCACTCGGACACGAGGAACCTCCACGAGGCATCCGGTCGTCTGCAGGCCAAGGCACTCGGACATCCGAACCTCACGAGGCATCGGTGCGTCCTGCCAGGCCAAGGCAGCTGTCACAGCTCGGCGTTAAGCGAGCACTCGGACACCCGAACCTCACGGAGGCATCCGGTCGTCCTGCCAGGCCAAGGCACTCGGACACGGGAACCTCGAGAGGCATCCGGTCGTCCTGCCAGGCCAAGGCACTCGGACATCCGAACCTCGCGAGGCATCCGGTCGTCCACTGCAAGGCCAGTGGCAGCTGTCTAGCTCGGCGTTAAGCGAGCACTCGGACACCGAACCTCACGAGGCATCGGTCGTCCTGCCAGGCCAAGGCACTCGGACACCGAACCTCGCGGAGGCATCGGTCGTCTGCCCGACCAAGGCACCGGACACCGAACCTCACGAGGCATCGGTCGTCTGCAGGCCAAGGCACTCGGACATCGAACCTCACGAGAGGCATCCGGTCGTCCTGCAGACCAAGGCCTTCGTCTAGCTACGGCGTTAAGCGAGCACTCGGACACCAGAACCTCACGGAGGCATCGGTCGTCCTGCCGGCCAGGCACTCGGACATCAGAACCTCACGCGAGGCATCGGTTCGTCCTTGCCGACCAAGGCAGCTGTCTAGCTCGACGTTAAGCGAGCACTCGGACACGAACCTCACGAGGCATCCGGTCATCAATCGACCAGGCAAACGTCCACAGCGATTAAAATTAAAGCAAACTCATCATAAAGACATTTTAGTAAAAAAAAGAAAATTTCATTATAGGCCAGCGTGAGCTCAAACTTTACACAACTTTACACCGCGGTGCAGGCGAGATACAAGAGTGGTCACGCTGCACCTGCGGAGCCTCTACCCACGCCTAGAACCTATCAAACATCCGTGCGGCATCGGTGGCACGGCTGGGCATCTTTGGTAGGCCCTTGCACGGTCGACGGAGACGGCCTGCCTGGCCGCGGCGCAACACGCGATGCCTCTGCCCGTTGGCGACATCAGCGGCCGCGCCGCTACTGATCGGCGCCTTGCGCTGCCATCGCCTCGGAAGGGCCCGCCACCTCGAGCCTCGGAGCGGCCTCGGCGGCGTGGCGTCAACGAGCGGCGTCGCGGTGCGACTTCTTCCTCCCCGCGAGCTCGGCCATCGCTGGTCGAACTCGTTAAAGCTTCGGCGAGGAGGATCTTCTTCTTCCGTGGCGCCATCGCGAAGCTAAAGACTAGAGGATGTCTGAAGCCATTTGAAAGAACAAAAGAAAAAAGCTCGTCCCCTTCAAGCAAGCTGACGCCGCGGATATATATCCGGACGAAGGAGGCTAAGCGTCTCGAGTAAATCTGGTGCGCAAAGCGAAGCATCCTTCACGAAGAAACCGAGGCGATCAAGAAGGCGAAGCGGTAGCGTAGCATAAACTATGCTCGGCATGCGCAGCGAGCAAGTAAAGCCCGGCGGTTCAAATGCCCGGCCAAACTCGGGACATGTGCCGGATCAGCGGCACACGGCGGAAATCGCTTAGCCGGATGGTGGACCGACCTACCGGGCCGGCCGCCACTTTGGCCAAGTTCAACCCCAGAATCTGCAGAAATCGCTTGGGAGTTCGGGACTCTTGCGAATACTAATAAAGGATACCCCAACAGCGGCCGGCGGCGAGCGGTGGCCTCAATATCTCCACCAACAGTACGCGCCCGCCGCCGCCGGCAGAATCGCTGCGAGACCGCGCAAGGCATCCGCTCCCGGCCGGCGGGAGGCGAATCCGACCCGAACGGCGCTCCGACCCCCTCTTGGCGGGGCGGGATCTCGACTCCAGCCAAACCAAGGTAATGACGCAGAGTGCGCGTGTCGGGTCCTCATCGGCCTCACAGCCCGTGCCCTCGAATAAGGTCAATCGGGCGACTATACAAGGGCGGTGGCTCCTTCCCAGAGATCGGTATTGTAGAAGACAAGCTTCGACCCATCAGCGATCCACGTCGGCCGCGGCGCTGCGCTCCCTCGGCGGCACCAGCGTCACGCACCTCGGCGTCGGCGTTCGCGAGATCACGCGAGGGCAAATGCGCTACTTCCGAAATACCTAACCTCCACGACCACCAAGGCTACCAACCCGGCATGGGCAAGGCGGGTGGCGACAGTCCACGGGGACGAAGGACCGGAGCTCCTAGCGTGAGGTCACCTACTTTCCTCCTAACTCTCGATGTAACTGCCCTTCATACGTATAAAAGGAGGCGGGGCTAAGCGATCGAGGGACTGCGAGCAAGAACAAGAAAGGAAAGGCGCTATCAAACCCATCTCGCTAAGCCATTGGCATTCTCGCTTAAAACTTTGTGCGATCATCGTACCAAGAGTAATACAACACCACCACACCTGAGCGGAGTAGGGACCTTGCCCGAACGGTATACATCTTGGACTCACGAGTCTAACCATTCGAAGTGGAGCATAGCGACCCTAGACTTACAAATTTACTTGCCGCTCCCAGCTCAGCGACACATGTGACAACGGTATATCTACCAATACCCCAAAATAAGCGAATTCTGAAAGTAGCGCATGTATGAAATAATTTGATGAACAAAGGAATATAAAATCTTGGGATCAATATGGTCAAAGAGCGCTTGCCTTGTAATCATTGCTTACGGTGAAGAGCGAAGTCATAAGATGAAGTCAGCGATGGAAGCAGCGACATCGGGTTCTACGTCGTTCAGCGGAAATAAAGCAAATAACAAGCTTTAATAAGGCAACAAGAAAGCAGACAACAAATCAAATAAAGATTCACTACAGAAAATAGGAATGCTTTAGGGTTTGGATTAAATGATTTTAGGACCTCATGATATAGATAATTACATTCATATACTTAATGGCTTTTATGATGAACAAAACAAGGTTCCTTTTATAGATTATCCATTCTTGAATTACAATTCAAGAGGCTAAAATTATGAATTCTTGCTTTTATAACTTCAAATTATAGATGCTAAAATTATTTAGATTAATAGAATTAAGACATTAGTTAAGGATTATGCAAATAGCACTTAGCCTTAAGTGATTTTGCATAAAAGGGTTTTAAATAAGTTAGATTTATTAAGCTCGTTACTAGATTTATTCATGGTTTTTAAGAAGGTTACGGAGATACAAATATTTTATTATAGGCTTCTTCATTACTCAAGATTCATATTATAAAGCTTAGAAAACATAATACTTAGGGTTATTCAACTAACATGATTTATATGGGAAGCATGATGAAATATGATTATTTCATCATAATAATATAATATATTGGCGAATACTCATACGGGGGTACCCAGGCCCATGGTGGCCACGGCTGCCTCAGCATAGCTCGGGCCTAACGAGCCGCTCAGTCCTTCTGGAGACCAAAGTACTGCGGGGCCACAGGGCGCCCATTCGGCCGTCCCGGGGTAGGCATCCCAGACCAAGCGGGGCTCCGATCTCGCGGCGGGTCGGGATCCCCGACTCCGACCAGCGGGGCTCCGACCTCCACGCGTGGGTCGGGATCCCCAACTCAGACCAAACCAAGGCAACCTCCGCCAAAAGGCGCGTGTAAAGCCTTCGCCCGGTGGCGACCACGTGCCTGCAGACGGGGTCAATCGAAGTGATTATGCGGGGTAGGTGGCTCTTTCCCAAGATAGCATAAATGGTTCGAAGATCAAGCTTCGATCCAATCAACGATCCGTATATCTGAAAACACGCTCCCTCGGCGGTACCAGCATAACGCCTTGCGCGTCAACCATCGTCGGAGTTCCACGAAAGCGGTGCGCCCGGTTCGGCGCGGCGATAGCGCGCTGCCCGCGGCGCTACCGAGGCCAGCGTGGGCAAACGGCGACGACCCATCACGAGCGGTGCCTCTCCCAACTTCCCATGTAACTGCCCCTCCGGT